>OY757546.1:10635216-10671094 GCA_963584105.1 Alviniconcha strummeri
CCACAACAATGAGGATTCAACCAGAGACACACACACTCCGAGCACCGCTTTCCGACGCCTTCCTCCAAAGGAAGGATGTCGTAAACCAGTGCTTGCAGTTTGCCAAAGACAAAGACGATTTTAAAAAGAGCACTTAAGGGCTGAATGAAGGCGACTGAGTACAACGTGCATCGCCATACTGTGCCGCATTGTCGGTGACCTAACCTCGAGATATCTGCCTACTTGTAGCTGAAGTGGAAATGGTGACTCCAAACAGCAACACCTTGCTGGGCGTAAGACGGTCCAATAAACGTCCCGTTAACATAGAGAGACACCTTACTTCGGTGGAGTTTTCCGGGTCGGGTCGGAAGAGAAACATGTAGGAGCCGGTTCTGCGGATTTCAGTATACCCGTCTATATACATATATCCATAGTCTGTCCTCACCCATTTGAACTCCATTAATTGCTTAGCCCCGCCATAGGTTTGTTTCTCCTTGAACCTTGCTGTGAAGGCCATGTGTTCGAAGGGGTAGGTGTTGGGTTTCTTGTTGCCTGCCAGGTAACGGCTGATAGAAAAGTGGTTGTTTGGTAGGACCCGCCTTTCGTAATCATGCAGATGGTGCTGCCCGCTGTTAACCGAAAAGCGCCAGAGGTCGAGACTGGTTTTTACTTGCCTCTACGAAGAGAGTCAAGGGGTTCCTGGGTCCGTTATACACCTCGCAACCATCATTTTTATCAGATCCGGGGGACTACATTCCCTGTGACCCAGTACATGCCTGTTGTGGGAATATTGAACGTCGTTATTTTATCAGAATCTTTTAGCTTGCGCCTGCCGGCGTTAGCGTATTCTCAACAGTGTACGTTATGGGGGATCTGTCAGTCAACCTACCGTTCATCGCTGAGATGTAGAAACTATTCAGCTCCGCCACGTAGAGAACAGCGAGTGAGCCATACTCTTTGGCTTTCGTAGGGCCCTTCTGTACGAAAAGCGTGTCACCTTTCTTCAGAGGTACGGCCACTCTGTGCGTGATCATAGATGTCCTTGCAGTTGGCCTGGACAATTAAAATCTTCTCTCCCTTGGCACCGGCAAGACACCTTGAGAATCGTGACACAACCCGGACAGGGATCTCCGATAACGCTGACGAAGGTAGATTCCGTCTTTTGGGTATGACCACGTCGGCGTTATTCCATTTATATAGAGCTGTAACCGGTTACTTTCACGAACCCTGACTTCACCACTATCTGCAGCCAAGCAGCAGCCACAACATCAACACCAACAGCCAGCGCCTGGACGCCCATATGGTGAAACTAGCCGTACCTTTCCTTTCAAAAGAAATTCACACACTTCTTTTCCAGTACGGCAGTTTCTTTTCACAATAGTTCTGGTGCAGCTTTGCTCAGACTGAACAATAGTAGTGCTGTAACCTTGTTCAGAGTTGACAGCTGTACTGGTGGCAGTCTTGGAAACAGATTTAACAGCAGCACTGGTGCAGCCTCAGTCGGGAGCAGAAAGACGACGAGTGTTAGCTGTTTGACTTTGACTACGTGTCTAGACAGGCGGAAGCGAATCTGTGACGATGATTAAAATGCTTTTATTACTGATTGCTGTATCAGCTGATGACGCTATATTTACCCCCCACCGTACTTTAAAATCGTAGAACCTCTCTCTCCTCCTCTCTCTCCTCTCTCCCTCTCTCCTCTCTCTCTCCCTCTCTCATCTCTCTCTCTCTCTCTCTCCTCTCTTCTCTCATCTCTCTCTCTCTCTCTCTCTCTCTCTCTCTCTCTCTCTATGCGTATATATGTATACATCTCTTCTATTATATATCTTTTAACTATTAATTTGTTTACTTATTCTTTTGTTGTTGTTGTTGTTTTGTCAGTTTTTTTTTTTTTGTATTTAGTAGCCTCCCCCCCCCCCCCCCCCCCCCCCCCCCCCGTTCTCGTTTCCTTAAGCTTAATTTTATCCTTCCCCTTGCCCCGTTTTGTCTATGAATTACCCAGAATGTTTTGCATGTGTAGGGAAGGCAGGTTGGAAGCATAAACGAAGTCACAAGTCAGAGGTGCTATAACTGACACAACTTTTATTTACACCAACCAGGACTGAAACAGCGTCTGTGTTGGAAAAGACACAAGCAAACAAAACATTAGAACATTTGAAAGCAAGAGTAAAGACTAAACAGCAATTATCTAATAAATACGGTAACCATGTGCTTTACTTGTATGCTACTATGATATACATGATGGTAACAAAATGATTAATGATCAAGCGCACAAAATGTGTGCATGACCTATAGCTTGCACCAGTGTCTGGCAGTGTTGCGGTAAGTATCAAAGACACAAACAGTGTTAATTAAATTAGTGATGAAGGCTCGCAGTGTCACAGTAAACATAAAAGGCACAGCCAGTATCAATTAACTGATGAAGGCAAACTGACTACTACCACAGTACACGTATATATATAACAGTATACAATAAAGTAACACAATGAAAAATACAGATTACCAATATTATTCGTAACTAAATAGGGCCGAGAGATGATTGTTAAGTAAACATGGTGCTTAACGTCCACTGAAACCATAAGGCTTATTAGGGATGGGGGGAAGGGTGTATGGAGGTGGGGAAAGAGGGAGAGTATCACCACCAGAATGACCTGCATTAAGATGGGCAGAGATGAGAGCCATTTTAATGTTTCATTAATTGTGAGAGACAAAGTCACAAGATCGTGTCCACAAACCACAACTTTTGAAGAGAAAGAAGAGCCGAAGCGGTATCGAACCGATGTCCTTCCGCTTACTAGCCTGCCGCCTTACCGCTAGGCCAAACCGGCTCTCGGAGACGATTGTTACGGCGGCAGTCCTACTTCAGCACACACAGACGGACAGCGACACGGGTGGTACTTGGGATCCGGCCGCAAGCGGGGGGAAGTTTCAGTAAAAAACAACAACTGACCGGCTCCAGCCTCTGAACACGTGTACAAACAGGCTACGGTACGTTACTGTTACTGTTACAAACACACTTTTGTCGCGACAAACACAATTTTTGTCGAGACAACTACAAAGTTTGTCGCGACAAACAGATTTTTGTTACAAAAATGCTGCTTGTGGCAGCTCCCGCCAATGAAAGACAAACACATTTTTGTGGCGACAAAACACGTGTTTGTCGCGACAAAAATGCTACTTGTGGCAGCTCCCGCCAATGAAAGACAAACACATTTTTGTGGCGACAAAACACGTGTTTGTCGCGACAAAAATGCTGCTTGTGGCAGCTCCCGCCAATGAAAGACAAACACATTTTTGTGGCGACAAAACACGTGTTTGTCGCGACAAAAATGCTGCTTGTGGCAGCTCCCGCCAGGGATACAAAGATACCCGTTCATTAAATACAACTGTTCACTATAGACCATTCCCAAGAGCGAGGCGTGAGTTTGGTACGAGTATCGCCCCTTGCCACTGGGACTTCTGGCTGCCTTACAACAGGCGAGAGTGCACGGTCATTTCACTCGACGATCATTAAGTTTTAGATTTAAAAGTATGAACGAAGAAAAATGGACAGCTGGTCAGGGGCACAAAGGCAGAACTTGTCCGTTGTAATCTATCATACTTTATTTTCCCACAATGAGGGGCAATTTTATTAGACGGGCTTCAAAAGGGAGAAAAAAGAAGGACGGAAGACAGAACTCGAACTTGAAAACTTTATTTTACAAGGTTTGTAGTTTAGGTTCAGTCAAAAAGCTAACAGCTAGTCCTTACTAAGCTACAGATGAGTAAATATAAAATTACAGGCATCATTTTTTATTTATTTTTTGGGTGGGGGGGTGGGGGGGTGGGGTGGGGAAGAAGAAGTAGAAGAAGAAGAAAATGAGTAAATAATCAAAATGAAATATAAATAGAGCAAGAGAGAGAGAGAGAGAGAGAGAGAGAGAGAGAGAGAGAGAGAGAGAGAGAGAGAGAGAGAGAGAGAGAGAGAGAGAAGTATAAAGACATAGGTCAACAGGTATATTCACACTAAACACACAGGTAAACAGCTGCTGTACTCACACTAAACACACACAGAAAAAGGCACAACTCATAATAGTTGTAGCAACTACCAAATATTACACATAGATGCAGCACTGAAGACATTGCTGTCCCACCCTAACTAATGATAAAATTTGATCAAATCAATTCACATCCCAAGTATAATTTAACGACTAAGACTACATTTAAAATCATATGTTTGTTTGTAAAATCAGCCACACACACACACACACACACACACACACACACACACACACACACACACACACACACACACACACACACACACACACACACACACACACACACTGTCTGACTCGAATTATGAGTCTTTTGAATGTGATCCTAAGCAGCTTAACTAGTGATTCCTTCAAAGACAGTGAGCACAGCTACTCAAGGAAGAGTGGAAAATGAGCAACTTACAATAAGTGACATAAATAATCAAACATGACTACCAGCATTGACAGATTAATTCGTAAAGTTAATTCATCAACAGCCAACCTAACCTGCATTTTAACAAATGGCATTGCCTATCAGTTTGTTAATATAAATTCTCATGAAGAATGAATATGTACATTGTACAATGTCAGAGAACACTACTGCTCTGCTAGATGAACCTTTAGTTCCTGTCCCATTTATTTTGAAATTATGTACTGTATCAGTGTATGGCAATGTTTTTCTGCTTCTGCATTCAGTTTTGTAAGTTATAAGCCAGGGACTTGAACTGTTTACTAGAAATACAAGTACCCAGACACTGAAATAGTTTGCAATACATTTCTCATTATGACTGATCCAATTAAACATCTGAACAAAGTGAGTGTGAGAAGATTTTTTTTCTCATAACACTGAGCCACAGAGAGGAGGAGAGGGAGATTTGTACAATTTGCAATTTCTTCACCTTCACATTATTATAGACTTGTAAAGATGTATATCAACACATTGAATAGTTTAATTCAATTATATTAATAATAAAGATATAAAGTGAGTGATTTACAACACACACACACACACACACACACACACACACACACACACACACACACACACACACACAGAGTGACACACAGTGACACACACACACACACACACACACACACACACACACACACACACACACACACACACACACACACACACACTGTTAAGTGATAAAGAAAATCAAGAGATTGAGCAAGGGGTTTAAAAATTAGTTTTTGAGCAGGTGTTTTGAGGACAGTTTTAAAAGAGGAAGCAGAATCAGTTCAAGTCAATATCTTTATTTGCTTATTTAACAAAACGTTTCATAAATGGTAATGAAAATCAAGTAGACATTTAATGATTTATTCACAGTTACTTGTCAGTTAGTGTTACTTTCCTCTCAGAACACAGAAGCACACATATGAATGAAACTGAAAAGTAAACATCATTAACAAAATGTAAAACCACAAAACTACATCAGTTACTGTAAGGACTGCATTTTGTGAATTGGATTTTTTTTATTTTTATAAAAAAATGAAATGAGAAGCCAAAAGGTAAAACTCAGGCCATATTCCTTACAGTTTACACGAAGTTAGTAAGTAGCAGTGGGTGTAGTATGAAAAGCTATATTCTGAACTACTCCAGGGTTTTTAGACAGGAAAAATAATTAAATGTGTGCTTGTCAGTGGAAAGCAAATGTCATCAACACCACTGTCTCACTCAAACCTTATATTTACAATTTGCTATGAGGCACAAACACACTCAAACACAGTTGGCATACATGCACCAACAGGAGTCTTTGGTCAGGATTTACAAATTAAAAATTACAAAATAAATTGAAGGCACACTGCTGATAGAGTTAGCGCTAGGATTAGGCTGCCTGTCTGTAGCGTAGAAACAGTACTGATAGCACATAGGCTTGGCCGGTGATTTTGTTGTGAATCCTCTTTAAATATACACCCCCACCACAGTTTTTAAAAGCATCAGGATACTGAGAGAATTCTGTCCGAAATAAAAGAAATAAAATAGTAAAAAAAAAAAAAAAGCTGTGCGGATTATAGTGGCGGCAACCATGCTGTCACTTTTTTGACCAGTTTCGCTGAGCGGTGACCACCTAACTTTCCGCTGTTTCTTGTCGGCAGTTAATCTGCTCAACTTTAATTCACATCCCTCCACCTCCTTGGAGAGCGATGCTGTGAGTAGGCGAGAAAGGAAGAAGAATATTCTCCACATGGGACATGACTGATGCACAACAGAAAGTTCTGCAAGAATACTATGATAGGTTCCAGGCCTACGTACGACCCAAGTCAAACCCAATTTTTGCAAGATACAAACTGCACAGCAAGAATCAAGAACCAGGTGATACTGTCCAACAGTTCGTAACCGCATTAAAACTGCTGGTGAAAGACTGTGAGTATGGACAAGCAGAAGATGACATTGTGCGAGACAGAATCGTGTTTGGCACAAAATCCGCCAAAGTGCGTGAGAAGCTCATTGACATTGGTTCAGATTTAACTATAGAAAGAGCCATAGAGGTAGCTAGAGTGGACGAAATTTCAGTTCAGCAACTCAAAGAAATGACAGATGAAACTGAACAAGGTGTACATGCAGTGAAGAAGAAGAATTGGAGACACAAAGACTCAAAGTCCAATGCAGCTACACATGTATTATTATGTGGTAGATGTGGTAGGCAACATGGTGATGTTCCCTGTCCAGCAATGGGTAAAGTCTGCCGGAAGTGTAACGCAAAGAATCACTTCGAGAAGATGTGTAGGACAAAGAAGAAATTAAAGTGACCAATCGCTCACACAAACAAAGAGTGAACACAGTTGATGACTCTGATAGCTCAGACACAGAGTACTTTGTTGGGACAATAAATCAGAAAGACATTAGTGCTGTGAACACAGGCTGGTACAAAACCATAGAGGTTGAAGGGGTCAAAGTGAACTTTCAGCTAGACACAGGTGCTAAGTGCAATATCATTTCACACAGAGTATTCAAAACACTCAGTCGAGTGAATGACAAGAAGATGACGAAGTCAAGAGCAAGACTAACATCATATTCTGGACATCAAATCAAGACACTAGGGACAACAAACCTCACATGTGTTTGCAAGAATGTAGAACACAATGTCCAATTTTTCGTGACAGAAATGGACAGCACAGCAATCCTAGGTGCTGAGGTGTGCCAGAGACTAGGACTCACTGAGAGACTTTGTTCAGTTGGTGTTGATATCACAGAAGAGTACGCAGACTCATTCAAGGGATTAGGTTGTCTTCCTGGAGAATACAAAATCAAGCTCGACCAAAGTGTTCCACCTGTGGTACATGCTCCGAGAAAGGTACCAGTAGCACTCCATGATCGTGTCAAGAAAGAACTTCAGAGGATGGAGAATGATGGCGTGATCAAGAAACAAGAACAGCCAACAGACTGGGTGAACAGCATGTTCATTGTAGAAACACCCAAGAAACTGAGAATCTGCATAGACCCAAGAGACTTGAACAAAGCGATCAAGCGAGAACGTTTTCCCATGAAGGCAATTGCAGAAGTCGTACAGAACATGCCGGGAGCAAAGGTGTGTTCAAAACTTGATGCAACTTCAGGTTACTGGCAGCTGAAGCTTGACGAAGAAAGCTCCAAGCTGTGCACGTTCAACACTCCATTCGGACGTTATCGCTTCCTTCGTGTTCCATTTGATATTGTCTCGGCAAGTGAAATATTTCAGCGAGTGATGTCTCAGATGGTCAAAGACATTGATGGAAGTGAAGCCCTCATGGATGACATAGTGGTGTGGGTAAAAGACCAAGCAGAACACGATATGCGCCTGAAGCAGGTCATGGACAAGGCAAAGGCATGTGGTCTGAAGTTCAACAAAGGCAAATGCAAGTTTCGACAAGGCATGTGGTCTGAAGTTCAACAAAGGCAAATGCAAGTTTCGACAGAGCCAGATTTCCTATGTCGGACATGTATTGTCTGGGGAAGGTCTGAAAGCAGATCCCGAGAAGATCAGAGCAGTTCAAGACATGAAGCGACCGCAGAGCCAGAGAGAACTGATGACATTTCTCGGATTCATCCAATATCTGCAGAAATTCATGCCCAACATGGCAGACATCAGTGCTCCTCTCAGAAAACTGACAGAGAAGGATGTTGAGTGGAAGTGGACTGAGACCGAAGAGAACAGTTTCAACAAGCTGAAGAAACTGGCAACAGAAGCTCCAGTACTCAGGTTCTACGACCCTACATTACCTCTCACACTCTCAGTCGACTCGTCATCTACAGGTCTTGGTTGTGTCATCATGCAGGAAGGCCAGCCAATAGCATACACCTCACGTGCACTGACCAAAACGCAACAGAACTACGCACAAACTGAAAAAAAGAGACACTGGCAGTCGTGTTTGGGTGTGAAAAGTTCCATCAGTTTGTGTATGGTCGAACTGTAGAGGTAGAAACAGACCACAGACCACTGCAGTAAATCTTCAACAAACCACTACATCAAGCGCCAGCGAGACTCCAACGCTTTCTGCTGCAACTACAGAAGTATGACCTGCAAGTGACCTACAAGCCAGGAAAGTACTTGTACGTCGATGACACTCTGAGTCGATCATACCTCCAAGAGACAAAACAGCAACTTGTCTCAGAGACGGAGATAAATGCGATCAACCCCAAGTCGTATTTACCCATCTCACCAGAAAAGTACGCACAGTTCCAACGAGACACGGCAAAAGACTTGGAACTGAAAGCCCTGAGCAGTGTGATTCTCAAAGGATGGCCCGACAACAGAGAAGATGTTTCTCCAGCTGTCAGACAGTACTGGTCTTACAGAGATGAACTCACCGGTCTGGACGGTTTGCTGTTCAAGGGAGATAAGATCATAGTACCCAAAACACTTCAGTCGGAGATGTTGGAGAAGATCCACGAGACACACCTGGGCATCGTCAAGTGCAAGAATAGAGCAAGGCAAGTCTTGTTCTGGCCAGGAATGTCTGCACGCATAGAAGAGACTGTTGCAGCCTGCGCATTGTGTGCAGAACACTCGAGAGCAAACGCAAAGGAGCCATTGATTCCGATGGAGATTCCAGAACGACCTTGGGCGAAGGTCGGAGCAGATCTTTTTGAGTTCAACAACCAACACTATCTGCTCATAGTGGACTACTTCTCAAAGTGGCCAAAATCTCCAAACTGGACAATCTGTCAGCCAAGAACGTTATTTCATACACGAAGAGTCAGATCTCCAGGTATGGAATTCCCGATGAGCTGATATCCGACAACGAACCTCAGTTTGCTTGTGAGGAATTTGCTCAGTTCATGAAGGACTACGACATCAAACACACAACATCCAGTCCTTACCACCCGCAAGCAAATGGGCAAGCAGAAAGAACTGTACAAACTGTCAAACACTTACTGGTGAAGGCGAAAGATCCTTACAAAGCACTACTTGACTACAGAAACAGTCCTCTAGACACTGGATTCTCTCCTGCTCAATTGTTCCTGGGTAGACGGCTGAAGACAACGTTACCGACAACATCCAAACTCCTACAACCAAGACATGGCAATTCCAAGGAGCGTCACACCGAAATGGTCTCTCGTCAGAAGAAGCAGAAATTCTACTTCGACAAGAAGGCGAGCGGAAACCTGTCGACATTTCGAGCCGGTGATCCAGTCATGATGAAGTTCGGGGACACCTGGAAGAGAGCTGGAGTAGTGACTCCTCACTCGACTCCCAGATCCTATGTAGTCAGAGGTGAGCGTAAACAGTACAGAAGAAACAGGAGGATGCTGAGGCCCACAGTGGTTGCCTCAAGAGACAGTGATTTGCCAGTGACTGTTCCATCACAGAGTGAAACAGAATGTGTGGCTAATCAAGCAAGTAGTCAAACTCCATCACAATCAGATGACAACAGCCAAATGGTCAGAAAAGAAAATGTGGTGAAAACCAGATCAGGCAGAGTTGTCAAAATTCCAGCTAGGTTTCGTGATGATGACGCATAAGGTCTACCATAGCCATGCGCGTGTGACCAGTTGTCTAGTGATTGTGATGAAGAACTCAGTTAGGACAGTGAAGTGCTGTTTGATCAGTATTATTTTCCTGTAAATTAATAATTGCGTATTTGATCAAAGTGATTGTATTTTACACTACAGAGACAGATAAGTTTCAAAGAACTGAATTTTTATACATTTGCGAAACATTACATGATAGAATGTTTATGAATAGTAATGTGTGTCACTAAAGAAAAGTGAACACTGAAAACTGTTTATGGTGCAAAGACATTGCAGATGCATAAGAAGTGTAGTTCTGATTTAAATTAGTTGTGTTTGAAAGTGATATGATTTTTATTTTTACAAACACTGAAACAAGAACTCTTATAAGGATAGTTTTATGATGTGATTTTATATTTTAATTGTTTAAAAGTGTTTTCTACATAGTATATGAACATTTAAAGTTATAAATATTGAAATCAACAAGTTTCAAATTATTCAGTTTATTAAAATGTTCAGCAATAATTTTAAGCCCACAGATGTAAGAAACAAAATATTTTTTGTGTGAAAGAACAAAGAATAATTATTGTTGTGTGAATGGATCATAGTGAAAATCCTTAATGTTTTTCATGGTAAAGGAAACAGTTGCAAGTTTATGGTTTTGATAAGTGTATGGTTTATTTGGTAAATTTGGATCAAAGGAATTTGCTCAATTGTGAAGCAACACATGTATGTCAGGATGCAAGGGAAGTAACCTATGTAATACTAATGTTACTGGAGGAACAAGGGTGATCGTTGCTGAATAAAACAGGTCTCCCACATGGCTGTTTCGGTTTGATATGTTTGCCCCCATAAAGATATAACAGTTTACTCAACGCTGGGTGAGAAGGTAACGTTTGTGAATATGTTTCCCAACACCTGTGCATACCAGGTTCCTAAACTAAAACTCTGAGATTTACTCAGTGTTGGGTGAGAAGGTAGCGTATGTAAATGTTTTCCCACACCTGTGCATATCTGGTTCCTAAACTAAAACCCTACAGTTTGCTCAGTGCTGGGTTGGAAGGCAGGGTATGTAAATGTTTCCCCACATTCCTAAGCTAAAACCCAGTGTCGGGCGAAAAGGTAGCACATGTAAATATTTCCCCACACCTGTGCATACGAGGTTCCTAAGCTAAAACCCTGAGGTTAACTCAATGTCGGGTGAAAAGGTAGCACATTTAAATATTTCCCCACACCTGTGCATGAGGTTCGTAAGCTAAAACCCTGAGGTTTACTCAATGTTGGGTGAGAAAGTAGCACCTGTAAATGTTACCCCACACCTGTACATACATTATTACACACGTGCAGTGTGACCTGCCACGAGACCCTCGCATTCCATCGGCCACTGACACAGCCAGTAACGTGTATTGACGAAAAAACGGTGTCATATCAACAGTTTCCCTGGCCGCAGTTGGAATATTGATGTAATTACCCGATAACGTTTTCCGGAGCCACAAGAGAGGCCTCTGTCAGTTGTGCATGCATTGAGTTCTTTGGTGAGGTTGGTCACTACATTGAGAGGAGCGGATTTCTGGAGCTGTGTGTCATCTGCGAAAAGCTGATGGTTTACAGAGTGGTTTATAGCTATGATATCGGAGAGAGGTGTAGTGTACAGGACGAAGAGAATGGGCCCCAGTACTGAGCCCTGAGGCACACCGCACATGAACTGTGATGGTGACGAAGACGAGTTATTTACTGAAGTGGACAGATATCTGTCTGAGAGATATGACTGAAACCATTGGAGTGCAGTAGGCTCAGTGAATGCCCAAAACAGAGTTCAGCCTGAAGAGTAAAATTTGGGGGTCAATAGTGTCAAAAGCGGCAGAAAGATAGGTTTACATTGGGTAGGTTTACATCAGGTAGGCGTACATTGTTAGCTGTAAAGTAAGTATGGAGATACTAATTATATGTAAAACATTAGGTGAGTGGATAGGTAGACTGAGTCTTCATGGTTATTCACCCCGATATAACCGCCGTCGTTGACAGGGCGAAAAAACCCAAGTTACCTACCTACCTTCGTGGTTAGCCGAAAGGAAATAGCACCTAGATGAACAATTAGATTTAGTTTCGGGTGGGTCTGTGGGTACGTAGAACAGTAGGTGCGTTGACAGATAAGTGTGCATGTTGAGCCGTGAATATGTAGAGCGATAGTTGAGTGGGCAGGTAAATATCAGTTAGCAGTTAGTCGGAATGAAAGTATCAAAATGAGCCGGTAGGTTAAAGAACGGGTGCATCTATGGGCATGTGAAGGAGTAGCCGAGTCTACAGGTAGGTCTTGGTGGTTAGCTGGAAGGAAAGCATCATGATAAAGAGGTAGATTTATTTGCGGGTAGATCTGTACATTATGTAAAGCAAGTAGCTGGGTTGACGGGTAGATCAGAGGTAATTGGGAATGGCTGCATAAAAATGAATGGATAGAGGTTTTGAACGGGTGCATGTATGGACAGGTAGACAAATGATTTGGCAGGTAGATCTTCGTGGTTAGCCACAAGCATCAAGATCAACAGCTACATTTATTTCCGGGTGGGTCTGTCCGGCAAATGAGTTGACAGATAAGTGTGCATGGAAAGCCAGGTGAGAAAAAGAAACGGAACCAGTAGGTTGATGAAAGGGTAACTCTGCAAATACGTACAACAGGTGAGAGGACAGCTAAATAATGGTTTGTTGGAATGAAAGTATTAAAATGAACAGGTAGGGTCGTAAACTGGTACATCATCTGTGGGCTACTACACAAGTAGTCGTGATGACAGGTAGGTCTTTGTGGTTAGACGAAAGAGAAGCATGAAGATAAACAGGTTATTTTTTTTCGGATAGGTCTGCGAGGTCTTACTCCAGCAGATGAGTTGAAAGGTAATTGTGCAAGTTATGTCGAAAAAGAAGATGAACGGGTCCATCTGTGGGCATGTACACAAGTAGTTGTGGTGACAGGTAGCTCTTTGTGGTTAGAAGAAAGAGAAGCATGGAGATCAACAGGTAGATTTATTTGCCGGTAGGTCTGTGTGTATTAGCCCAGTAGATGAGTTGAAAGGTAATTGTGCATGTTATGCCGGAAAGGAAGAATTAAACTGAACAGGTATACTGATGAACAGGTATTTCTCCACCCCCCCCCTCCCCACCACACACACACACACAGGTCCAAAATGCTGTTAAACCCGCACGTTGACATTCAAAGCACACACACACACACACACACACACACACACACACACACACACACACACACACACACACACACACACACACACACACGCTGACACACACACGCAGGCACGCAAACACACACACGCACGCACTCACGCACACACACACACACGCACGCACTCACAGACAGACAGACACACACACACACACACACACACACACACACACACACACACACACACACACACACACACACACACACACACACGAATGCACGCACGCACTCACGCACACAGACACCCACACACACATAGACGCCCCCCCCCCCCAACACACACACACACACACACACACACACACACACACACACACACACACACACGAGCGTGCACGCACAACAACCTCACACATGTAATCTAACAAGACATCTGATTTGGGCGTCAGACAAGTTTTATTACTCATCAAGTTCCACTAACAACCAACAACTAACGTCAACAATACACTATATCCATGTAATCTCAACAGGTCATACAAAGAACACAACTCATTCTCTCCAAGCTTTCAAGTAACCAGGCTATTAACACGAATCAGACGTGAACATAATGTCAGTATTATACAATACAACACAGTACAATATACGTCTAAACAATGACAACTCCTAAACCCAACATATGCGCAGCACACTGCTAATACACACCAGGATTTTCCTCGCAGCTAGGAAACCTAATACAGCCGCTTTGCAATCAGACAGGTATTAAGTGACATGAACAATTCTAATGCAGGCAATTCACTGTCAAGCGAATACTAGTTAATCTGTCCAATAATGACAGTGGAGGAGAGCGGGGATGGGTGGGTGGGACAATAAGCAGACCCGACGCTAACTGCCCTGCATACTGGTATCGCTTGATGCTTTAAACTGCTCTCTATCTCTGTCTGTCTGTCTGTCTGTCTGTCTGTCTGTCTGTCTGTCTGTCTGTCTGTCTGTCTGTCTCTCTCTCTCTCTCTCTCTCTCTCTCTCTCTTTCACGCCTGCACCCGCCCCCCTCCGAGGCCACTGATGGAGCATCAGTGGGAGGGGGCGGGTGCAGGCGTGAGAGAGAGAGAGAGAGAGAGAGAGAGAGAGAGAGAGAGAGAGAGAGAGAGAGAGAGAGAGAGAGAGAGCAGGTGGTGCACCCCTCCTTCCTCCTTATCAACCGGCCAGTCTGGCACTGGTTCCTGTCATCCGCATCCTCTCTCCCTCCCCACCTCTCTCCCTCCATTCTCCCTCCTTCCCAACAAGAGCACTTGGTGTTTAAACTCAGGTTACACCTAACCTGCACAATTTTTTTCTAAGTTCCGAGATCTTGAAAAACTGTCTATGTCCAAGCAGGTCTGAAAAATAAACTGAGTTCCGAAGGGCTAAAAAGTATTCGAAGTTCTGAGGTCCTGGAAAATAGTCTATGTCTCAGCAGGTCCAATTTTTTTTTAACAGAGTTCTATCAAAAATCTGAAACACGAATGACTTCTAGCGTTCTGAAACAAAATCTAAACACATAAAAGGTTCAAAAGAACGTTATTTATGGGACAAAACACAATCTGCAAATTTCTGGGGTAAATCCCCTTTGTCAAGCTACAAAACGATACTTAAACAACATTGTACTGTTTTTTTGTTTAAGCAAAGTTGGCTCAAGCAGCCTTGTTGATTTTTACTGGCTGGTACCTTTTTGTTTAAGCAAAGTTGGCTCAAGCAGCCTTGTTGATTTTTACTGGCTGGTACCTTTTTAAGCACTAACAAACTACCTCTGCCAAACAGTTTGCTCTTCGTCTTGCTTCAAATCTGACGCAGACTTAACTATTATGTGGATGATACAGCAATATAAATATTCTTCTGTTGATGTGTGTCCTACTCCATTAAGCCATAGCGTGATTGTTTCTTAGTTGTTTTTTTTTTGTTGTTGTTTTTTAAGCAATCCATGTGACCTCATTTTAGTCAGAGTTTTTACTATGCACCACCCCCTTCCTTCTTATCAGCCGGACAGTCTGGCACTGGTTCCTGTCATCCGCATCCTCTCTCCCTCCCCACCTCTCTCCCTCCCCCCTTCCCCACAAGAGCACTTGGTATTTAACTCAGGTTACACCTAACCTGCACAAAAATGTTCTTAGTTCTGAGATCTTAAAAGATAGCCTATAAAAATACTCTGAGTTCCGAAGGTCCAAACACATAGAAGGTTCAAAAGAATGCTATTTTTATTAGAACAAGACAAAACCGGCAAATTTTCAGGGTAATCCACATTGTCAAGCTACAAAACAACAGTTAAACGGTCAAAAACGATGAAAAATGGGCAGCTTGTCTGCTTTTGGTTGAGCTATGTACGTTGTTTTCCTGTCCGGTTTGTTTTGTTTTGTTTTGCCCTAATGAAAATAGCGTTCTTTTGAAACTTTCGTTGGTTTGCATCTTGATTTAGATTGCTCGCAGTCATTCTTGTTAAAGATTTGTATTTATTTTTTGTTCTGAAGGGCCGACAAATATTCTAAGGCTAAGTTCTGAGGTCCTGGTATGTTTCAGCATGTCTGAAAAATTAACTGAGTTCTAGCAGCGTTAACCGCAGTCCGAAAATAGTCTCTATCCTGGCTCTTAAGAATTTTGGCAGAGTCCCATAAGGGGGTAGAGTTGTGCACAGGTTAAATCTTTCTACCTTTTGGAATCCGACAGACATCAACTCTCCCGAAGAGCACAGAGGCCGAGACGGGTTTTACTTACTCTACGAAGAGAGTCAAGAGGTTCCTGGGTCCGTTATACACCTTCGCAACCATGACTTTATCATGATCCGGGACTACATTCCCTGTCACCCAGTACATGCCTGTTGTGGGAATTTTGAACGTCGTTTTTTTTTGGTCAGAATCTGTTGGCTTGCGCCATCCGGCGTTTAGCGTATACTCAAGAGTGTACGTTATGGGGGATCTGTCAGTTAACCTACCGTTCATCGCTGTGATGTAGAAACTGTTCAGCTCCGCCACATAGAGAACAGCGAGTGAGCCATACTCTTTGGCTCTCGTAAGGCCCTTCTTTACGAAAAGCGTGTCACCTTTCTTCAGAGGTACGGCCACCTGTGCGTGATCATAGATGTCCTTGCTGTTGGCCTGGACAATAAAATCTTCTCTCCCTTGGCACCCTCAAGACACCTTGAGAACCGTGACACAACCCGGACAGGGATCTCCGATAACGCTGACGAGGTAGATTCCGTCTTTCGGTATGACCACGTCGGCGTTACTCCATTTATAGAGAGCTGGAAACGTTACTTTCACGAACCCTGACTTCACCACTATCTGCAGCCAAGGCAGCAGCCACAACATCAACACCAACAGCCAGCGCCTGGACGCCATATAGTGAATGTAGCCGTACCTTTCCCTTTCAACAGAAATTCACACACTTCCTTTCCAGTAAGGCAGTTTCTTTTTCACAATAGTTCTGGTGCAGCTTTGGTCAGACTGAACAATAGTAGTGCTGTAACCTTGCTCAGAGTTGACAGCTGTACTAGGTGCAGTCTTGGAAACAGATTTAACAGTAGCACTGGTGCAGCCTCGGTTGGGAGCAGAAAGACGACGAGTGTTAGCCGTTGACTTTGACTACGTGTCTAGACAGCGGAAGCGAATCTGTGACGATGATAAAATGCTTTTATTACTGATTGCTGTATCAGTTGATGACGCATATTTACCCCCACCGTACTTTAAAATCGTAGAACTCTCTCTCTCTCTCTCTCTCTCTCTCTCTCTCTCTCTCTCTCTCTCTCTCTCTCTCTCTCTCTCTCTCTCTCTCTCTCTCTCTCTCTCTCTCTCTCTCTCTCTCTCTCTCTCTATGCGTATATATGTATACATCTCATCTATTATATATCTTTTAACTATTAATTTGTTTACTTATTCTTTTGTTGTTGTTGTTGTTTTGTCAGTTTTTTGTTGTTGTATTTAATAGACTTTTTCTTCTCCTTTTTTTCCCGTTCTCGTTTTCGTTTCCTTAAGCTTAATTTTATCCTTCCCCTTCCCCCACTTTGTCTATAAATTACCCAGAATGTTTTGCATGTGTAGGGGAGCAGGTTGGAAGCATAAATGAAGTCACAAGTGAGAGGCTGCTATAACTGACACAACTTTTATTTACACCAACCAGGACTGAAACAGCGTCTGTGTTGGAAAAGACACAAGTAAACAAAACATTTAGAACATTTGAAAGCAAGAGCAAAGACTAAACAGCAATTATCTAATAAATACGGTAACCATGTGCTTTACCTGTATGCTACTATGATATACATGATGGTAACAAAATGATTAATGATCAAGTGCACAAAATGTGTGCATGACTTGCACTCAGCTTTGAAACCTGTGTCTCTCAGTGTTGCGGTAAGTATCAAAGACACAAACAGTATCAATTAAAATGGTAATGAAGGCTCGCAGTGTCACAGTAAGTATAAAAGGCACAGCCAGTATCAATTAACTCATGAAGGCAAACTGACTACTACCACAGTACCAGTATACAGTATACTTTGATACAGTATACAATAAAGTAACACAATGAAAAATACAGATTACCGATATTATTAGTAACTAAACAGGGCCGAGAGATGGGCTTATTAGGGACGGGGAGAATGGGAGAAGGGAATATGGAAGTGGGTGAAGAAGGAGAGTATATATACCTATCGCTACACTGTCACCACCAGAATGACTTGCATTAAGATGGGCAGAGATGAGAGCCATTTTAATGTTTCATTAATTGTGAGGGACAAAGTCACAAGACCGTGTCCACAAACCACAACTTTCGAAGAGAAAGGAGAGCCGAAGCGGTATCGAACCGAGGTCCTTCCGCTTACCAGCCTACCGCCTTACCGCTAGGCCAAACTGGCTCTCGGAGACGATTGTTACGGCGGCAGTTTCACTTCAGCACACACAGAGACGGACAGTGACACGAGTCTGAACACGTGTACAAACAGGCTACTGCACGTCACTGTTACTGACGAGCAGAGCACATTCGTGAACAAGGTCAAGGGTCTTACTGACGCATGCGGCGCACCAAAAATCGAAGCCGCTGATCTGGTTGCAGCGGTCAGCTTGGTCAGTGAACAGAAACAAAGACGCTACGCTTGACCCAGTTGCCATTACTGACGCGCCACACTGCGAGCATCGCTTTCCGGCACCTTCCTCCAAACTCTGCCAGGTTTAGTTACGCCACTAAAGGGGCACTCTTTATCTCCGTGCAGCTCTCAGAAGCAATTAACCTAGTTCCAAAGCACGCACGTAAACATGAGAGGCATCTACCCCGGGTAAAGAAAAGAGTTCCGTCTCGATTCAAACGATTGTGGTAACAAACTTACTACTGTTTGAACACCAAGAAAAATCTGTCCGTTAGCTGACAGTTTTCTGGACCCTATGGCGTAATACGGCAGTGGCTGAAGGAAGAATGTCGTAAACCAGTGTTTGTAGTTTGCTGACGCGCATCACCGTTCGGGTACACACACGACCCAGAAAGGGCTTACAAGCTAGGCAGAGTGAATGAGTCTGTGAGCCGGTTTGGCCTAGCGGTAAGGCGTAAAGCCCGTTCTTAACTGGGCGAATGTTACTTCGCGAACCTAGTTAGAAGTATTCGGCGAAGCTAGCTGGTTCTTAATTGGGCCAACTTTTCTTCGCGAACCTAGTTGGAAGTATTCGTCGAAGCTATATTCGGGGTCTAAAAAGCTTCGCTCAACATGTTCTGGGAACATTCGCCCTATTGGACGATCATAGCCTCTGATTGGCTGAGAGCAGAGCTCTCCTGTGGATGAAGAAAAAATAAAAATAAAAATGGATGACGGTGTCGCTAGGTTCTTCACTCGCCTCGGAGGGAATTTGTTTATTTGTTGACTTGTGGGAGGCGCAGCCTTGTCTCGGAGACCCAGAATGAGATAGTAGTTAGTTGAATTACCCTGTGAGGGATGATGAAAGTATATTGACTTGACATGACTTTAGCCTACTTTTTCGATCATGCTGTCTGCTGCGCGTCTGCCGCAAGTTCGGGCCTAAAGCCCGTTCTTAACTGGACGAATGTTTGTTCGCCCGAACATACTTCGGACACTTCGACGAACTATGATTCGTTTCTTAATTGAACATTTAGTTCGCCGAATATGGTTCGGACAGTCCAGACTTTACTTCATTCTCAACTGGCTTGTAATGAGATGCAAGCTTCGGCCCGAACTTGCGGCAGACGCGCAGCAGACAGCATGATCGAAAATCGCTAAAGTCAAGTCAGTCAAGTCAGTATACTTTAATCATCCCTCACAGGGTCATTCAACTAACTACTATCTCATTCTGGGTTCTCCGAGACAAGGCTGCGCCTTCCACAAGTCAACACAAGTCAACAAATAAACAAATTCCCTTCGAAGCGAGTGAAGAACCTAGCGACACCGTCATCCATTTTTATTTTTGTTTTTTCTCCATTTACAGGAGAGCTCTGCTCTCAGCCAATCAGAGGCAATGATCGTCCAATAGGGCGAATGTTCCCAGAACATGTTGAGCGAAGGTTTTTGGACCCCGAATATAGCTTGGACGAATACTTCCAACTAGGTTCGCGAAAAAAAGTTGGCCCAATTAAGAACCAACTAGCTTCGCCGAATACTTCCAGCTAGGTTCGCGAAGAAACATTCGCCCAATTAAGAACGGGCTTAAGCTTGCATCTCATTACGAACCAGTGGAGAATGAAGTAAACTTTGGTCTGTCCGAACCATATTCGGCGAACTAAAAGTTCAATTAAGAAACGAATCATAGTTCGTCGAACTGTCCGAAGTATGTTCGGCGAACAAACATTCGCCCAGTTAAGAACGGGCTTCAGGCTGGTAAGCGGAAGATACCGCTTCGGGTCTCCTTTCTCTTCATAAAGGTTGTGGTTTGTGGACACTGTCCTGTGACTTTATCCATCACTTAATACTGAAACATTAAAATGGCTCTCATCGGTCCCCTCTCAATACAGAACGGTCATTCTGGTGGTGACAGTGTAGCGATAGGTGTATATATATAGTCTCCCTCTCCCCCCACCTCCATACCCCATTCCTCCCATTCTCCCCGTCCCTAATAAACCTAATGGTTTCTGTGGACGTTAAGCACCATGTTTATTTACTTTGGTAAAGCGGCAACGTGACTCACTGACACTGAACGTTCCGGCAACAACGGCAATGGAAAAAAAAAGAAAAAAAGAATAAAAAGAAAGAAAGGTTGAAAATATCTTCAATACTATGCGCCCTTTTAACTTGCAAACTATCTCACTCAAAACTCTATATGGCAACTTTTATGAACTGAGGAGAGCAGGAGCAGTGTCACAGCGTCCCAGGGGCGCTGCGGCGTGGGGGACTAAGAATTAGCCAGTGGCACAAACTCTGCGTTGGGTCACGTGCTGGCGTCACTTTGGCTGGAACCACTGGTCAGCTAATTTTTAAGTCTGTCAAAAAAAAAAAAACAAAAAAAAAAAAACCTTTTTTTTCGAGCTTCGATCTCATGACCATGATCTCCGAAGGTGAGCTGTTTCTTGTTCCTTTCAAATTTCATTCCTCAGTACTGTAGTACTGCCAGTATGGTTCTCTCTGCGTTCATTTGCAGTCATTCCGTCTATAAGCGCTTGCAAGTTGATACATACAAGCTGGCTGCGATGCCAGAATGCAGCCCTCCTTCAAGTTAAAGAAGACAGCTCGAGTGCGACGGTTGGGGAAAGGCGGTAAGACGATCGGCGATTTCGTCCGTCTTGATATTTATTCCTGTTAAGCGTTATACAGCAGTACAGGCCGTACATCCTGATCCTGTTTCCGGAAAGTTCGTCCAGTTTATTAACTTTCTGGGACCATCACAAAAAGTTTCGTTTCGTCGAAGACGGGCAGAGCCCAGAATGCAAATTTGCAGCAGACGGAATACACTTGGTTCCGCGCAGTCAGTACCAGCTCTACACTCCGAGCATCGCTTTCCGACACATTCCTCCAAGGAAGGATGTCGTAAACCAGTGCTTGGAGTTTGCAAATTTTCAGCGGAAGCACCAGAGCCATAAGTAAAACTGATTTCGATTGGTTCATGTAACTCCACCCCTTTACAAGTATGTCGTCACAACAGCTGAACCTAGTGCTTGTGACGCAAATATTTATACCACTTTTGGCGCGACAAAAATCTAAGTTTTGTGGCGACAAAAACATGCACATTTTTGTCGCGACAGACGCACTTTTGTCGCGACAAACACAACTTTTGTCGAGACAACTACAATGTTTGTCGCGACAAACACATTTTAGTCGCAAAAACACGTGTTTGTTGCGACAAAAATGCTACTTGTGGCAGCTCCTGCCAGTGATACGACAAAAACATGCACAATTTTGTCGCGACAAATACACTTTTGTCGGGACAACTACAATGTTTGTCGCGACAAACACATAAAATGCTACTTGTGGCAGCTCCCGCCAATGATAGTTTTATGACTGTGACTGGGTAAAGTATGTTATTTGATTTTGTGACACTCACAGAAACCTTTATTGATAATGATTTTGATCCGTCTTGTGTATTTCACGACTTTGTCAAGTTTGTATGCCTAGCTGTTAAACTATCCTATCACGGGAGGCGCTCTGGAGGTTTGCTTGTGATGGTGAAGAAACAGCTGGCAAAATTCTTAGAATCAATGTGAACTGCGACAGTGTTATTGTGCTGAAGCTCTCCGGGGCCTTACTCGGCACTGAAGAGGACTGTCTGTTTTGGTCTACCTACGTGCCGCCCTGTGGTAGCAGATTTTATGAGTCTGCAGAGTCAAATTGCCTCATCGCAGAAGCTGAACAATGCATCTGTGAACTGTTAGAGCGATTTGGGGATGTGAAACTCGTATGTAACGGCGATTTTAACGCCAGGACGGCTACATATCAAGTTAACCAAGCCTTTGCACAGAATTGCGGGTTCGAGGATGACGTAACTGATACAACAGTGATTTGGGAAAATAGTCGGATTTCACAGGACAGTAATATAAACGATTTTGGCAGAAAACTTCTTGAATTATGTATCTTTTTTGATTTACTGCTAGTTAATGGATGTCCACCTTGGGACAGTGTCGGAAAATTGATATATGTATCGCAACGCGGGAATAGTGTGGTTGGCTATTTTTTGATGAGCAGTGCATTGACGAGCTGTGTGCAGAAGTTAACTGTTGAAAATAGTATTGAGTAAGACCACATGCCAGTTGAATTACACTGCACACTTTACACTGATGCAGATTTAAATGAATTCAACAAAACACAGAGTAGAAAAGAAAAGATCGTGTGGCGTGAAGAAAAAGTAAACGATTTTAAAGCGTACATTACATCGTCAGAGTTCAAGGAACACGCAGACATTACATCGTCAGAGTTCAAGGAACACGCAGACATTACATCGTCAGAGTTCAAGGAACACGCAGAAAGGACGAGTGAGGAATGATTGTATCGACACCTCTATTCAGATGTTCAAGCACGCGCTACTTAGCGATGCCAGTTGCATGAAGAAGACTGTCACTGTTGGTAGCTCTCCAGAACATAGATCTCCCCGGTTTGATGCAGAGTGTCGTCAGATTTTAAAAAAAAAGAAAAGAAAAAAAAAAAGTCGAAGATGCCTTAGACATTTGAGAAAATACAAAGACCCAAAAGATTACTCGGCGTATGGGAGAAAACGCAAAGCATTCAAATAGCTAGCCCAAAAGAAGAAAAATAATGAGCGAAATGCCCGAATAGGTGTCTTGCTGGACTCAGTGAACAATCCTGAAGATTTTTGGGGAGAAATTGAAAAATACAGGCACAGGACGTTTATTAAGAATGATATTTCACAAGACGAACAGACAGATCATTTTTGTAAAGTGTTTAATGAAAATAAAAATAGCCGGTTCACACAGAAGATGAAACTGAGGACGAAAACAGACGAAAGTTATGATGACATTTTTGACGCAGATATAAATGAAATGGAAGTGAAGAAAGCTATTCAACACCTCAAATGTGGCAAGGCAGCCTGCCCAGATGGTATACTTGCATAAATGATATAAACAGCTGAACACGAGATTACAGCATAACTGACAAAATATTTTAACGTTCTATTTGCGAGTGCCAAATTCCCCCTTGAGTGGTCCAAAGCAATTATAATTCCACTACACAAAAAAGGAGATGTGAACGATCCAGGTAATTACAGAGGCATTTCACTCTTGAGTATTTTAAGCAAGGCTTACACCCACATTATTAATAGCAGACTAACATTATGGGTCGAGAGCAACTTTGTGCTAACTGACGCTCAAGCAGGGTTCCGGAAAGGTCGATCCACGGTCGACCACATCTTCACCTTGCACGCTGCTATAGAGAGACAGTTTGCAAATAACTCAAAGTTGTACGTTGCGTTTATTGATTTTAAGAAAGCCTACGATTCTGTTAATCGCAACATTCTGTGGTCGGTACTACTCAGAAGCGGTATCCAAGGTAAAATGCTGAGAACTATTAAAGCCATGTATGCTAGCGTACAGGCATGTGTTAAAAGTAACGCCACAACGGATCTGTCGGTGTGTTTTTTTCACTGTTTGCAGGGTCTGAAACAAGGATGTATTGCCAGCCCAATTCTCTTCTCTCTGTTAGTAAACGAGCTTGCGAATGAAATCGTTGCTAAGGCAAGACATGGTATACCACTTGGACCTACTGATATTGAACTATTCCTGTTACTTTTTGCTGATGGCTTGACCTTGCTGGTATCAACTGTAACTGGGTTACAGAATCAGCTGAATGTGTTGTCTGTAGCTGCTGAGCGGTGTTTAACCGTGAATTTAGATAAGTCCAAGGTGGTCGTGTTTAGAAAAGGTGCCTTTTTGGCGGTAAAAGGTGCAGTACTAGAGGTGGTGAATAATTATAAATATCTAGGGCTGACTTTTTCCACAGGACATACTTTTACTGCGGCAATGGAGGACATGTCAATAAAAAGATTATCTGTAATTAACCGGAAGTATATTTTAAGCTTTTTGATGCACAGATTGTACCTCTGTTGCTGTATGCTGCAGAAATCTGGGCTACAGAAATTATGAACAAATTGAGCGTGTGCACCTTTTTGCTGGTGATAATATTTTGCATGTGCGTAATAAGACTACAAATGAAGTTGTTTACGGAGAACTAGGTCGCTATCCGTTGTTCATTACAGCTACAGTTAGGTTTATTAAGTATTGGCTCAAATTACTCACGCAACCAGACAATTTCTACTCCAGAAAAACATACAAAATGTTATTTGCTTTACACGACAGAGGCAAAACAACCTGGGTGTCACATGTAAAATTAGTGTTATGTAACAGTGGATTCGAACAAGTGTGGCTTTTTGGTTGCGGAAATGTTAAACCCTTTATCAAGGTAAGTAAGTAAGTAAGTTGGTATTTTACGTCCAGTCAACCAATATGGTTATATCAGGGCGATCTTTATCAAGGAGTTGGAAGATAAACTGCATAGTTCGTTCTGCCACAGATGGTGTAATCATCTAGAACCAAGTGAAATGTTGTCAATGTACAATGGCTACAAAAATTGCTTTGAAAGGGAGAGATATGTGGAGGTATACGGAAATTCTCTCGAACAGTTCAGAATGGGAGTATCGCAGATACATCTCCATAGACACCGGTTTTTAACAACAACAGATATTACAACTTGGTCATTTTATGCCAACCAACAAGAAACTGAAATACATTTTGTATTCAAATGTCCAGTGTATAATCAGTTAAGAAGCAAGTACCTGCCTGACATATTAATGTACGCCACCCCAGAAAACATCTCATCATCCTCATGAATAGTAGCTCTCAGGAGACAAAATCTCTCAATGTTGCAAAATTCCTAGTGTGTGCATTTAATCTAAGGTCATCTAAGTTGGATGCGAATACTTGGGTATCACCCTATGTGGAGGTCCATAGAGCCGCTCTGCAAACATGTGTGCTTATGTGCACATTGTACACAATGTAATGAATATATAATTATTGGTAGAGATTGCATTAGCCCATTGCAGATTTGGCTGAAGATGTCACTGAATGTATATTTTGGATTCTGTGAGTCTCTTGTTCCCCAAATGAAAGGAGCTGTTGGCCTGTTCAATTAAATCTCTCTCTCTTATTGTAAAGTTTCACTCATTCATGACTCTCTCTCTCTCTCTCTCTCTCTCTCTCTCTCTCTCTCTCTCTCTCTCTCTCTCTCTCTCTCTATATATATATATATATGTATGCCTGTAATTTTATATTTACTCATCAGTAGCTTAGCAAGGACTACTTGTTAGACATGTTTTTGACTGAACCTAAACTACAGTCCTGGTAAAATAAAGTTTTTGAGTTAAAAAGTTCTTGTGTGCCAGAACAACGGTAGATTCAACACTTCATGAGTGCTTTTGTTTATCAATTTCAACACAGTGCTTATGATTTATATATAAACAGTATTTGAATGATGTGCTAGTACTTTATTAGAAACGTAACATATATGGGCATATTGTTTATTATCTTCATTTGTCTGTGTTGATTTTGTAAATGAACAGACTGGTTCACTGTCCAAGTTGCATGACCTACTTACTTTCCATTTGTGGATACATAAACTTGCTACCCATGTGGCTATATATATATATATTGCACTGTCAGAACTGAAATGCTCTCTCTCTCTCTTGACTTTTTTTCCTCTTCTCCCCTTCTCTCTTATTGTTTAATTATAAGATAAGCATTGACTGCTTCTGTGTTCTTCTCAAATAGTATCCACAAAGATTTATCAGTCTATCAGATGTTCTACTGCCTTGTCTGCTGGCTGTATTCTCATACATGTATGTATAGCCGAGTTCTGTATGTATGTGTGCATCTTGAACTGTATACATGCTATGTTTTTTGTGCGGCAGTTCTTATGCTCCATATATAAAGCTTCATACATGTATAAAATTTGACTAATTCATTGATGTTTCTAATTTTATCTGTATATAATATAAATGATGCCGTGTAATTTTATTTTTATTCATTGGTAGCTTAACTAGGATTAGTTGTTACACACGTTTTTGAATAAATCTAAACTACGAGCCTTGTAAAACAAAGTCTCTCTCTCTCTCTCTCTCTCTCTCTCTCTCTCTCTCTCTCTCTCTCTCTCTCTCTCTCTCTCTCTCTCTCTCTCTCTTAGTTTGCCGCGGTTATTTGTATTCTTGTTTGACGTATTGAGTGTTGCTCTGTTGTCATCAGGGACAGAGTGCTTAAATCATTATCCTTGTGTAATAAAGTATTCTTTTATCTTTTATTTGCAGTTTCTTCACCTTTACATTACTTGTGAAGATGTATATCAACACTTTGAATATATGGACTACTTATGATAAGTTTAATTCAGTTAGTAATATCAGTAATATATAAAATGGGTGTGTAGAGTGATTTACAACACACACACACACACACACACACACACACACACACACACACACACACACACACACACACACACAAACACACACACACACACACACACATACACACACACACACACACACACACACACACACACACACACACACACACTCACACACACACACACACACACTCACTCACTCACTCACACACACACACACACACACACACACACACACACACACACACACACACACACACACACACACACACACACACACACACACACACACACACACAGAGTTAAGTGATAAAGACAATGAAGAGATTGAGGCAAGAGGTTTAAAAAATAGTTTTTGAGCAGGTGTTTTATGAGGATAGTTTTAAAAGAGGAAGCAAAGTCAGTTCAAGTCATCTCTTTATTTGCTTATTTAACAAAACTGTTCATAAATGGTAATAAAAATAACACCACTGTCTCACTCAAACCTTATATTTACAATCTGCCATATAAAGCCACAAACACACCCAAACACCGTTGGCATACATGCACCAACAGGAGACTGGTCAGGATTTACAAATTAAAAATTACAAAATAAATTAAAGGCACACTGCTGATAGGGCTAGGATTTGGCTGCCTGTCTGTAGCGTAGAAACAGTAATGATAACACATAGGCTTTGCCGGTGATTTTGTTGTGAATCCTCTTTAAATATACACCCCCCGCATCAGGATACTGCCAGAATTCTGTCCCAAATAAAGTAAATAAAATACTTAAAAATAAAATTAAAAAAAAGCTGTGCGGATTATAGTGGCAAACATGCTGTCACTTTTTTGACCAGTTTCGCTGAGCGGCGACCACCTCAGTAACTTTCCGCAGTTTCTTGTCGGCAGTTAATCTGTTGAACTTTAATTCACATCCCTCCGCCTCCTTTCCTTTGAAGTTCAAACAGCACACACAATATCCTTCCCCATGGTATTTACTTTTTAGTATTGCGGTTGATCGAAACTATCTTCGCTCAGGCGACACCCAGTAGGCCTAGCATAGCCGCCGGAACGTCCCAGTCAACAAACTTCCGCATCACGCAGGGGCAGAGCACTTTAAAATTTCCTCTCATGGGAATGGTCTATAGACAGCAGTTTTTGTAGGATCTACTCTATAACTCTGTGAGTTGTTTCTTGCTTGGTCTGTCACTATATTTGTTGTCTTAAAGTCCTTTCGGTTCCTAGGTTTGATCAGTCTTTTGGAATTTATGGGTGTCAAAAACTCATTTGGAGGGATTGCGGGGGTCAGCCCTCTGATTGTCTTGAAGAAGAGGATGAGTCGTTGCTGTTTTCTTCTGTTCTGAAGGGACTGCAGTCCGAGATCTCTCAGCATGTTGGTAACACATCCAGAGGTGTGGTCTTTGTAATTATGGTTGATGAAGTGAGATGCACGCCTCTGGATGTTTTCTAGTTTGCCAATGTCATTTTGATGGTATGGGTCCCAGACTACAGCGCTGTATTCTAAAGCAGAGCGGACAAGGGAGATATAGGCTGTTTTCCTGCAGCTAGGGGGGGCAGAACCGAAGGTTTTTACGCAAGAAGCCTAGGGTGGAGCTGGCCTTCCTTGTGATGTTGTTGATATGGGTCGTCCATGTCAGGTCGTGGGTTAGTGTAACTCCCAGGTAGGGACTGCAGTCAACTTGTTGTAATATGTGGTTGTTCAAGGAGTAGTAGTGTGAGGACTTGTTGCGGGTACTGAGAATATAATTTTTTTTGGTATTGAAGTGCATGCCGCATGTTTCTGTCCATCGTTCTAGCTCTTTCAGGTTTGACTGGAGAATTCGGTGATCTTTTTGTGAGTCAATTCTCCTGTACAGGAGACAGTCGTCAGCAAAGAGACGTACTTGTGACTTAACAGCTTTGGGAAGGTCATTGATATGGCACAGAAAAAGAACGGGGCCAAGGACTGTGCCCTGTGGGACGCCGGAGTCTACAGGTGCTTCATGTGATTCTTCGCCTTCAGTGACTACCTTCATGCGTCGCTGGGTCAGAAAGTTTTGGAGCCACAGGCGGAGACTACCTGTGATGCCATAGCTGCTTAGTTTGTATAAGAGTCTGTTGTGGGGCACTGTGTCAAACGCTCTGGAAAAGTCCAGTCCAGTATCTGTTTGTTTCCCAGAGTCAAAGCTCTTACACAGATATTAGAGGGTGATAATTAACTGAGTTTCACAGGAGAATCCAGATCTGAAACCATGGTTTAAGTTTGTGAGGATTTTGTTCTGCTCAAGGCGGTTTGGGAGGTGTTTGCATATGATGTGTTCCAAAAGTTTGCATGTGACAGAGGTGAGTGAGACAGGTCTGTAGTTTTCTGCTATGTGCTTGTCGCCTTTCTTAAACACTGGTGTTACAGTTAGCATTTGTCCAGTCCTGAGGTAAGCATCCTGAACTTAGTGATGTTTTTAATATACAGGTTAGGCCTGGTGCTAGTTCAGTTGCACATTCTTTAAGTATACGATTGGGTCAGGTCCTGCAGCTTTTGAGCTGCTGATGTTTTTCAGCAGGCTGACCACACCATCTTCATTTATGTGAAGGTGAGAAATTTGATTGTATTGTGGTAGTTTAGGAAGTGGATCTGTCATTGTGGTCGTAAAACCTGTGCGGAATTGGTTCACAAGTATCTCTGCTTCGGTTTTAGCATCACATGAGAGTGAGCCCTTGTATTTCAGTGGTTCTGCACCAGAGTTGTCTTGTTTTTTCACTTTTATGTATCGCCAAAAGGGCTTGGGATTGTTGTTTGAAAGGCCATCTTCTATAGTGTTCCTGAGTGTTTCCATTCTGCTTTGCGAAAGGCTTGTTGCCTGTTTGTATAAGCGTTTTTTTCTTCTTAAGTAGCTTTTTTAGGTGGTGGTTTACCCAGGGTAGGTGGTGCCTGGGCGTGCTGCTTGTAGATGGAATATGTTGGTTTGTTGCAGCCAGTGGGTCAGCTTTGAATGCAGTCCAGAGTGATTCTGTATCATGGGCTGACTCGTACATTTTTAGCAGTTTCTCTGACAACTTGGAGGCAGCTGTTCTCAGTCCATCCCAGTCTGCTTTCCCAAAATGGAAACGTTTTCTTGGTTTCTGCTGGGTCCTATATGGTCCAGTTCATGAGTCAGTGATAATGGCACCATGGTCTGAGAGGCCAGGGATACTGACTGAGGCTTTGGTAAGGGAGGGGTTTGTTGTAAAGACTAGGTCTAGATGGCTTCCTTGTCGACTTGGGAGTTCGTGAATCTGGGACAGGTGGTGTTTCAGGGACAACTCAACCAGCTTTTCTTGTACTGGTCTCTCACTGGCACCTGGGGGGTGGGGGGGGGGGGAACTGTTCCACTCTCCCAGTCTACATCTGGGCAGTTGAAGTCACCACAGATGATACAGTCTCTACTCTTGTCACTGAGCTGTTGCAGTGATGCGTCAAGCTGGTCTGAGTGCTTGTGTTCTCGGTGGGGCATATAGTAGGAGGTTATGAAGAGGTCCATGTGGCCATGTATCTGGATTTTTGCCCAAGCAATTTCACATGCTGTGACAAGGTTCTGGCTGCTCACTGGAGACTAAATCTTCATGTAAGAGGACAAATACACCTCCTCCAAGAGTCCCTTTATTATCGCGGTGGGCCCTGTAGTTGGGGGCGGGGGGGGGGGGGGGGGAGAGATACTTCAGAGTCCCAAACAGCATCCACAGAGGGTGTCTTGCCAGGATGAACTCCTTTTAACCATGATTCCGTGGCACAGATGACGTCTGGTTTGGTGTATTCAAGCAGTGAATGGAATTCTGATCGCTTGTCTATGATGCTTCTTAGGTTGATTGTCAAAATACGTAAATTGCTTTTCCTTTTCTGGTTAGAGGACGAGGTGTAAGATGAGTCTGAGGTTTTAGGGTTTTGTTTTGCATGGTGGAAGTTTTGTTGTTTTTGATTTGGACTAGGTGTCTTTGGGTTTGACACTGGGCTGCTGGTTTGGAGTGGATTAAATTGTCCATTTAGTGAGTCACCTGAGAGGTTTACTTCAGAGATGGGGTCATAGTAGCTTGGGTTGATCTCGCAACTGCGAAAAGTAAAGGACCATACATTCAATGTTTCGCATTTAAGGCAGTACCATACCTGACGCTGGATCTGTTGATCAGGCTGTGATCCTTGCTGCACATTTCAATGCAGGAACGGTGGTGCCACAAGTCACATTCATTACAACAGACGCCGTCATGGGACCAGGACACAGCCCTCTCACATATAACACAATTTGCAGTGGGTCCAGGTCCAGGGTTTGGGTGTATATCACCGGAGGACAACAGAAAGAGAAGATAGAGCGTGGTTTTCAGAGATCGTTGGCAATGGGTTTGTTCAGGAGGGGCATGACGTATTTTCTTCGCTAAGCGAAGAAACAGGAGTCCACCGGTCCCGCCGGGGTAGGAGAAACGGTGGCATGAGTCCCAGCAGTTAATGCATAGGAGGGAAAAGAAAAGAAGAATGAAGGCCTGACTTTTCATGGTAAGTGAAGAAACTCTTCAGTGGTAGTCCGCACAACTACAAAGATGGCTGCCGTAGTCGAGTATAACTCTTAAAGTCAGTCAGTGGGACTTATCCCCGCAATGAACTAGAAGAATTAAAACAACATGGCTGATATTTTGCTGTGTGGTCTTACTAAGGTTTACTAAATGTTTTAGATCAGTTAACTGTCATTTTTTTTTTTTTTTTAAACACATAAAAATGTCCTGCTAATCAGCGGACCAAAAGGTTTGGCAACCTATCATCAGTACTAACCAGCCTTTGTTTCCATCTCGGCATGGTTTAGATTTAATTTATCTGCCAGAATCTAGACATGGGTGATGCCATGTTTGTCCCATACAAACTGACATAGTGTGTACACAATTACAAAAATATATGAATCATACTGTTATAGCTGTACTGGAACGGAAATTGCTTGTTGAATCCCAGTCAACCATGACGGCTACATTAGGGCGAAAGAAAGGACAGAAATGACGCACTAAAGACGCTTGGGGCAGAACACAGAACAACACTTGCTTAGAAGAGGACAATTAAGTCTGAAATGAAAAACGGCAGTGGCAAACCAAGCAAAAGGTCGCTCAGGGCTGAAGACAAAATCACCACAATGGCGTATAAGCGACGCACGCTTAGGATTCATCCAAAGACAAAAACGATTTTAAAAAGAGCATTTAAGGCTGAATGAAGGCGATAAAGAACATATTGCCGGTGCCATACGTTGAGTACGTAGAAGATTTAAAATGGAGATAGCTGCCTACCTGCAGCGTAAGGGAAATGGTGGCTCCAACAGGAACACCTTGCTGGGCGAGGATCAGCCAGTATACCTTCCCGTTAATATAGAGATTCGTGGTTACAAGGGAGGCGGACTCTGGGTCAGGTCGGAGAGAGACATGTAGGAGCCGGTTCTGCGGATTTCAGTATAGCCGTCTACATATATATATCCATAGTTTGTCAGCACGCGTTTGAAGTCGATAACTAGCTTAAGCGACACAGTCTGCTTCTCTTGCATCTTTGCTGTGAAGGCGAGGTGTTCGAAGGGGTAGGTGTTGGGTTTCTTGTTGCCTGCCAGGTAAACGATTGATAGGGAAGTGCCTGCTTGGTAGGTCACACCGCCTTGCGTAACCATCAAGATGGTGTTCCCCGCTGTAAGACGAAAAGCGCCAGAGGTCGAGACGGGTTTTACTTTCTCTCCATAGACGTGAAACTGGTCTTTGGGTCCGCTCCGCACCGTCAAAGTAAGGGACTTAGAAAGTGGGCGCGCATGCCCTGTCACCCAATACATGCCTGTTTCGGGAACTTTGAACGTCGTTCTTTTGTCGGCATCTTTTAGCCAGAGCCATCCTTGTGGCTTAAGCTGAAACGTGTACGTTACGGGGGATCTGCTAGTCTGCTTACTGTTCAACGCTGTGATGTAGAAACTGTTCAGCACCGCCACGTAGACAACGGAGAGCGAGCTTGCCGCTTCGACCTTCGCACGGTTAGCGTTTAGGAACAGCTTGTCCGATTTCTTCAGACCAACGGCCACCTCTGCGTGAGTATAGATGCCATTTAAGGGGGCCTGGACAATATATAGTACATGCCCTCGGCACTGGCAATGCACCTCGAGAGTCCCCGTACAACCTTCACATGGGGAGGAGATAAGGCTGACGAGGTAAACTCCGTCTTTTGGTATGATCACCGGGGAATCCCAGGTCTTGTCAGTTTGAAACCTTTGTATCGAGAACTCCGACTTCACCATCTGCAGCCAAGGCAGCAGCCACAGCGTCAACACCAACAACCAGCGCGTGGACGCCATATGGTGAAAGTAACCGTACCTTTCCCTTCCAGTAGAAATGCACACACTTCTTTTCCAATACGGCAGTTTCTTTCTCACAATATCTCTGGTGCAGCTTTGCTTAGATTCAACCTTGTTCAGAGTTGACAGCTGTACTGGTAAGTCTTGGAAACTGATTTAACAGTAGCACTAGTGCAGTCTCAGCTGGGAGCAGAAAGACGACGAGTGTTAGCCGTTGACTTTGACTACGTGTCTCGTCAGAGGAAGCGAATCTGTGACGATGATAAAATGCTTTTATCACTTATTGCTGTATCAGTTGATGACACCTATTTCTCGCCACTGTGCTTTACATTCGTAGCTCTCTCTCTCTCTCTCTCTCTCTCTCTCTCTCTCTCTCTCTCTCTCTCTCTCTCTCTCTCTCTCTCTCTCTCTCTCTCTCTCTCTCTCTCTCTCTCTCTCTCTCTCTCTCTGTATATACATGTATGTGTGTATATGTATATATTCCTTCTATATCTTTTACTTTTTTTTTTTTTTTTAATGTACTAATTTAGTATCCGTTTCTTTTTCCTTGTTGTTATTGTCGTTTTTTTGTTGTTGTTTTTAAAGCTTAATTTGATCCCTCCCCTTCCCCTGCTCTCTCTGTAAATTACCCAGTTTGTGTGTGTGTGTGTGTGTGTGTGTGTGTGTGTGTGTGTGTGTGTGTGTGTGTGTGTGTGTGTGTGTGTGTGTGTTTAACTGTGTTTTAGACTTTTTTGCTCGTTGTTTTTCACTGCTATTTGTTTAAAAAAAAATCATTTCCGTTGCAATCGCTGTCTGGTTTTATATGTGTTGTTGTTATAATTGATTATTTTATTATTTTTTATTTTTTATTTTTACTGATGCTATATTTGTCTATAGCCTTCTGTAATAATATTTCAATGTGAATGTCTTGTGAATGTCTTGGTTATTAGTATTATTGTAGCAACGGCAGATATGCAACGGCAGATATGTGAGTCGGCCTTTGTGCTAATATCTTCACCGTTGAGAAATAAAGTTCAGTCAATCAATCAGTCAATCAATCTCTCTCTCTCTCTCTCTCTCTCTCTCTCTCTCTCTCTCTCTCTCTCTCTCTCTCTCTCTCCTCTCCTCTCTCTCTCTCTCTCTCTCTCTCTCTCTCTCTCGACGCGCCTTAGCGATCAATCGCTGTCTATCCCTCCACTGTTCAGTATCATGCGACCTGATGCTGCAGACCAGGGTCATACTGGTATGGCACTATATATTCACCAGCGTATCACAACCTTCACGAAGAGGACAAATGATCTCGATTTCGAGCAGCAGCAGAAGGTCAGGATGGGGATGAGCTGGTGACCGGCGGCAGAGGCGGGTCCGGTGGGAGGGAGGGTGGGTGGGGGTTGATGCGACACCACACTCTGAGCATCGCTTTCCGGCACCTTCCTCTAAACACTGCCAGATTTGGTTACGCTAGTAAGTAAGTAAAAATGGTGCTTAACGTCCACAGAAACCATAAGGCTTATTAGGGACGGGGAGAACTTGGTCAATTATAAAACAAAAGTCTGATATCATTTGAGTTGTCTGTTACAAACTTACTGCCGTTTGGGCCTCTTCAAAAACTGTCCGTTAGCTGACAGTTTTTCGAGACCTATGGCGTAATCAGCTATGGCAGCGGTTGGAGGAAGGATGTCGTAAACCAATGCTTGGAGTTTGGGACGTACTCCAAGGTCTGTTGTAGGTAGCTCACGAAAAGCAGACATGGGAGATAACTGCTTCTGTTGCTGTGTCTTCAGTACGACTTCCCCCCCTTGCATTACTGGCGCAAGGCAGTCGCTGCCAGTTTGACAGCGCTGAGCTTGTAAATTGCCTGGTACTTCAGCAATCAGTTGACTGATTTGAAGCACGCCATATAAATCCGCGTCAGTCGCATTTTGACATGTTTTAAATTACTCCACAGACACCTGCTGCTCTAGCTGGTTATTATTTTGTCGTGTATGTATCAGTGAGTAAGTCAGCAGTAGTGATGATGCCATTTCTTCACTGACCGACCGGAGCGTGAGGTCACGAACAGGCCAGAGTACAATAGCAATACTCTTGCTCCGAAACACTACATAATCCCTGTAAAAGATACAGTTCACAGCTAGGATATGTATCAGAGCTCAGGAGCTGTGTGAACAGATTGGGAGCCGGTGTGGCCTAGCGGTAAGGCGTTAGGCTGGTAAGCGGAAGGACGTCGGTTCGATACCGCTTCGGTTCTCCTTTCTCTTCAAAAAGTTGTGGTTTGTGGACACTGTCTTGTGACTTTGTCATTCACTTCCTACTGAAACATTAAAGTGGCTCTCATTGCTGCCCATCTTAATGCAGAAGTCATTCTGGTGGTGTCAGTGTTGCGATAGGTATATAATATTCCTCTTCCCCCACCTCCATAATCTCTTCCTTCCCCCTTCTCCCGTCCGTAATAAGCCTTATGGTTTCTGTAGACGTCAAGCACCATGTTTACTTACTTACTGTGTGAACAGGGAGGTGAACTTGGGCTCACAGTCACTCCCTATCCCATTTTCACCCCGTCCCTAGTAAGCCAAAACGATTACCGTAGACGTAAAAATAATGAACTCATGAAGGAAAAGAAAGAAGCTGTTCATCACTTGTTCAGCTCCACGCGCCAGACTCAGCAGCAGATACCGGCCACGCACCAGCTAGAGCATAATTACTCCCCCCCCCCAATTTTTTTTTTTTTTTTTTTTTTTTAAATAATAATAATAAGAAGACTCTGAAACAAGAATGACCGCTAGCGTTCTAAACCAAAATCCAAAAAATAAAAGGTTGCTGCTGTTGTGTTGCTTAATGTCCTCGGATGTCGGCTGACATATTAGGGACAGGTTGAGACCAGTGCGTGAGCATGGTTCAATATTGCTTTACGTCCACGGAAACCAGAAGTTCAATATTGCTTTACGTCCACGGAAACCAGAAGGCTCGTTAGGACGGACAGCCCAGGACGGCCACCTCCACTTTCACACAGCTCCTGAACTCTGACACATAAAGGGTAAGTAAGTAAATATGGTGCTTAATGTCCAGAAACCGTAAGGCTTATTAGGGACGGGGAGAATGGGGGAAGGGGGTATGGAGGTGGGGAATAAGGAGA
>OY757546.1:10678794-10681294 GCA_963584105.1 Alviniconcha strummeri
GGTACCGAGCGCAGTGAGTCTGCTCGAGAGCGGAGAATAGCGCTATATAAAAGCAATCACCATCAACTATCACTAACATTAGCTTGTTAGCTTCATCCTAGTATCTCAATTCTGTGGACCATTTTTTTTTTTTTTTTTAAATATAGTTTTGTTGTTGTTGTTGCAATGAAAGACTAGTTACCCAAGCCCAACTATTACTAACATTAGCTTTGTAGCCCCCCTTCCCCCCACCCCACCTTACCGACCTACCCACCATCACCACCACCACCACCACCACCACCACCACCACCACCACCACCACCACCACCACCATTCCTGCCTGATTTTCCACATCCTCTCGAAGTGTAATGCTATGCATCTAACTGAGTACGTGACCAAGGCATCCTACCCACAACGTATTGTAGCACAAGGCACGAAACCCATCCGGTGTCTGACACTGACATTTAATCCACTAGATATGTAAAACTAAGCAGATTACCCACTCAGTATCTAACACTGACATCAAACCACTCGGCATCTAAAACAAGACTTCAAAGACACTGATACTGGAGTCGTTTCGGCAGTATGCTTTTAGGCGGACCGCCAGAACCTGACCTCAAAACGGATTGTGTGTCAGCATAGCCGTGCGGGTGTAATGTCTCCGAGCATCGGTTTTCAACCTGCCCGTTCCGAGTAAAGCATGCTATGTTCTAATTTGTTGACCTGCATCCGCCAGCCAGTAACCACCTGAAGTGTGGATTGAAGTCAAGGAGAGACTGGAGGTCACAAGGAATGGTAACTTTCGAGTAGCGGTAAGGCTGAATGTGTCAACCTTTCCTTTGCTTTGACATGTCAGTTTCGGCTGTATCCGTGTGGCAGCCAGTACGTTTAAAGCCCGTTCTTAATTGGGCGAACGTTTGCTTCGCCTAACATAGTTCGGAGTATTCGTCGAACTTTACTTCGTTTCTTAACTGAGCTCATAGTTCGCCGTACATGGTTCAAACAGTTCGACGAAGTATGCTTCATTCTTAACTGGTTTATAATGAGCTGAAGCTTCGGCTCGAACTTGCGGCAGAAGCGCAGCAGACAGCGTGATCCAATGTAGGCTAAAGTCAAGTTAAGTCAAGTCAATATGCTTTAATAATCCATCACAGGGTTATTCAACTAACTACTATATCATTGTGGGTCCCAGAGACAAGGCTGCGCCTCCCACAAGTCAACAAATAAACAAATTCCCTCCGAAGCGAGTGAAGTACCTAGCGATACCGTCATACATTGTTTTGTTTTTTTCTTCCTCCACAGGACAGCTCTCCGCTCTCAGCCAATCAGAGGCAAGGTTCGTCAAATAGGGTGAATATTCCCAGAACATGTTGAGCGAAACTTTTTGGACCCGAATATAGCTTCGTCGCAGTTCGACGAATAACCCCAACTATATTCGCGAAGCAAACGTTTGCCCAGTTAAGAACCAACTATATTCGCCGAATACTCCAAACTATGTTCGCGAACAAATGTTCACCCAAAAGGCGATTTCCGGAAATAACAGGCGAAGATAATTTGACAGTGTTTTCGTACTCCGGGAGAGTGAAGTCCCCTGAATGGAGGCGGCAGCGGAGAAGAGCCGATCTGCGACAGTTTTAGATCTTCAGGCATAGACCTATTATAATTTATACTAGACTACCAGCTGGGGGAACCTACTATCCGATCTGCATGTTCCCCACGAAGAGTGAGTGCTTGATCGGCATTTCTGATGCTTTTTTTGCCTTTTGTTTACGGATATCCGTCATCTTGCCCACGTGCTCACTGTACCCCCAACAAAAGCGTGCCTACTCTGCAATACACCCACATGCATGGACCTATTGGGCGATTGAGCGAAGCTGGTTTGCTAGAGTGAATGCGCTTTGTAATCTTTCGCGTAAGAAGTCGCGAGAGGTCGCAGCGCACTTCCGGGCCGATTTCTGAGTTGGCGTTGCTTCACGCTGTGTTTCACAGTGGAAGATGAACCTAGAATCGCGAAGCAGTACAAATGCCAATACTGTTGCAGTTGCAAAAATTACCGTGGAAAGGGGATGGAGGGTGGAAAAAAAAGAAGTGTCTTTGCGTCGTTTTTTGACTGACAAGAAGATCGCGAGTTCGTAGAAAAAATGCGTTTTGGGGCATCCTATAGCACGAGCAACAAGTTATTGCTTATTTCCAGACACATTATGACTACGGACCTCCAAAAATGCCTTTAAAGTTGGTAGTGTAAAATTCGCAAATTCACTGTCACCGCCTTCCATTGTGAAGAAAGTACGCACCGGAAGTAAAAGCAGCCAAGGGACTTAAGCGATGCCGGGCAAAAGTCAAGGGAGTTAACAGCCCCGCCTGAATCGCCCAATATATACAGCTCCATGCCCGTAGGCACTTACCGAGTGCAGTCCCTTGGATTTCCGAAGATCGTCTATTAAAAACGGCCTTTAGACGCACGGGTCCGACCGCATGAAGTTCAGACGGTCCACCTCAACCATACTCAGTATCTAACTCA
>OY757546.1:10686294-10694477 GCA_963584105.1 Alviniconcha strummeri
TTCTGCAACAGGAAGAAAAGCTTCGTGCCAGGCTGTTAACGCTGGATTCGGATCTGAAAAGCTGAAACACTGGCAAAGGGAGCGAGGATCAAATCCCAAATAAAGGTATCCTGGTCAAAGTGTTTAAAACAACGATATTGGGCGGTTGTGTGACACTTGGTCATATTTTACGGATGTCTGCATGACCACGTGCAGATGACTGGACAGTGGTCACTGATGCTCATATCAGAAACTCGTACATTCGATAACGTTTGTTCGTTATTCGTATATACTGATCAAGCAGTTTTAGTTATCTTTGTTGCAGCGTATTTGTTGGCGCAAGTCAAACAAAGACGTTGAAGATGTCCAGGTTGGTTGAGGTTTGAGGAGATCAGTGTTAAAGTCTCCAAGAAGGAGAATGTTTGGGGTACTTTCACTGACCTTGTCCATCATTTGCACAAAGTCGTCAAACCAGGGCTACGTAGCTGCAGGGTTTCTAAATACGTATCCAGCCAGAACAGCAGGGGAGGCTGGGTGTTTTATCTCCACCCACATGCATTTTGCCTTCTCGGACTCGAGATCATTTGTCCTCTTCGTGAAGGTTGTGACACGCTGGTGAATATATAGTGCCATACCAGTATGACCCTGGTCTGCAGCATCACGTCGAATGATACTGAACCTTGAGCCGCAGGGTAGGCGCTCTACAAATTTCCATTGTTATTATCAACAGTGAGGAATAGACAGCGATTCATTGCTAAGGCGCGTCGAGAGAGAGAGAGAGAGAGAGAGAGAGAGAGAGAGAGAGAGAGAGAGAGAGAGAGAGAGAGAGAGAGAGAGAGAGAGAGAGAGAGAGAGAGTTCTACGATTTTAAAGTACAGTGGCGGTAAATATGCGTCATCAATTGATACAGCAATCAGTGATAAAAACATTTTATCATCGTCACAGATTCGCTTCCTCTGACGAGACACGTAGTCAAAGTCAACAGCTAACACTCGTCGTCTTTCTGCTCCCGACTGAGGCTGCACCAGTGCTACTGTTAAATCTGTTTCCAAGACTGCACCCAGTACAGCTGTCAACTCTGAACAAGGTTACATCACTACTATACATCAGTCTGAGCAAAGCTGCACCAGAGCTATTGTGAGAAAGAAACTGCCGTACTGGAACGGAAGAGTGTGAATTTCTATTGGAAGGGAAAGGTACGGTTACTTTCACAATATTATGGCGTCCACGCGCTGGCTGTTGGTGTTGATGCTGTGACTGCTGCCTTGGCTGCAGAGGGTGAAGTCGGGGTTTTCGATACAAAGGTTTCAAAGTGCCCCGACCTGGGGTTCCCCGGTGGTCATACCGACAGACGGAGTCTACCTCATCAGCCTTATCGTCGACACCTGTGACGCTTGTAAATCGACGCTCCAGCTGTACTGCCAGTGCCAAGGGAAAGAAACATTTTTTTTTTCTCTGCCTACGCGGAGCTGGCCACTGGTCTGAAGAAAAACGACAAGGTGTTCCTAAAGAAATATTGTGAAAAAAACCGCAGCGGCAAGCTCACTCTCCGTTGTGTACGTGGCGGAGATGAACAGTTTCTACATCACAATGATGAACGGTTTATTGTGGGGTGATAGTTCCCCCGTAATGTACACGAATCGGCTCAGGCCAAACGGGTGGAGAGAGCTAGAAAATGCTTTCAACACACACACACACACACACACACACACACACACACACACACACACACACACACACACACACACACACACACACACACACACACACACACACACACACACAATAAGAATAAAAAAAGATAAAACAAGTTCGATATCCCCACAGCAGACATACATTGGGTGACAGTGAGGTGAATGCCGGAGGCTCAGTTACTCTATACTCAGTTACTCTATACGACTGTGCGGCGCAGATCCAAGGGCCTGTTTGTTGACTACGCAGAGAAAACAAAAGCCGTCTCGACCTCTGGCGCTTTTTCTTTTACAGCGGCAAGCACCATCTCGGCGGTTACACAAGGCCAGACCTGCGAACCACGAACTTTACTATCAGCCGTTTACCTGGCAGGCAACAAGAAACCCAACACCTACCCCTTCGAACACCTTGTCTTCAAAGCAACGTATAAGGTTTTAAGTTCAGTGGCGGCCATGGAAGTACTCGATTTCAAAGGCGTGCTGACAGACTACGGATCTATACATATCGACGGGTATACTGAAATCCGCAGAACCGGCTCCTACATGGTCTCTATCTGACCCGACCCGGAATACGACCCCACTGTAATAGTGACTCTCTATGTTAACGGGAAGTCACACTGGGTCATGTACACCGAGCAAGGTGTTCCTGCTGGAGTCACCATTTCCCTTTCTCTGCAAGTAGGCAGCTATCTCGAGCTTAGATCTAAGACAGCGACAAAGCTTGGCGGTGGCACTATGTTCTCCGTCGCCTTCATTCAGTCGTAAGTGTTCTTTTTAAAATCATCTTTGTCTTTGCTTGAACCCTAAGGGCGCATCGCTTATATCCCATTGTGGTGAGTTTGTCTTTAACCCTAAGCGATCGTTTGCTTGGTTTGCCACTGTCGTTTTTCGTTTCAGACTTAATTGTCCTCTTCTAAGCAAGTGTTGTTCTGTGTTCCGCCCCAAGCGTCTTTGGTGCATCGTTTCCGTCCTTTCTTTTGCCCTGATAGCAATTTCCAACATAATATATAATCATACTGTATTACACACACACACACACACACACACACACACACACACACACACACACACACACACACACACACACACACACACACACACACACACACACACACGCGCACGCACGCACGCATGCACACACGCAAACATTGATACCACATCACTCGGTCTTACTCCATGTACGCCTTGTATGTATTTGTTGTTGTGGTTTTGTTTTGTTTTTTGTTTTGTTTGTTTGTTTTTGTTGTCATTTTGGTCTTTGTTTTGTTGCCTCTGACGTTTTGACAACAATTTGCCATCTTGCCATCGTAAATGTCTGTGTGATTATCATTTTATTTATAGGTAGCACTCAAATAAACATACTGCATTTGTGTTTCCTGTACTTATTTGCTGAGCTTATGATTACGATGAATGAATAAAAAAAATTAAAAAAATTAAAACAAACTTCGGAATCAAAAGAATGCTTAGCTCGGTTGGCAAGAGACCGACAACGCAGATACAGGTCGTGGCTGCAAACCTGGGTGACCAGGTGGAGAGGTGGAGAGAGCAGTGCACGAGTTTAGACGTCTCAGATAGAAAACAGGCAAAGCTGTTACTTGGCACCTAAAAGGAAAGGTTCCTGATATTTCTTTTTCATTCATTGATAGGAGTAGTCTATATGTTTAAATAAATTACTACTACCAGTTTGTGCAACGTTTGTTTCTGGTGTACCACCGGCCGTTTTTATTTTATTTTTTATATATTTTAAAACTGTTGATTTTATAACGATTTTTTTTTTTAAAGAGAACTTTCCCAGACACCGCAACAACAGTTTTCGCAAGCTCTTTCCCGCGTTTTAGTATGACATCATTGGTAAAAGGAGCGAGGCTCAAATCCAAATAAAAGCAAAGAAGAGTTTAAAAGGACGATACTGGACGGTTGTCTGAATTCTGCCACCCACATGCATTCTGCCTTCTCGGACTCGAGATCATTTCAGATCATTTCTCCTCTTCGTGAAGGTTGTGATACGCTGGTGAATATATAATGCCATACCAGTATGACCCTGGTCTGCAGCATCACGTCGAATGATGCTGAACAGTGATGAATAGACAGCGATTGATCGCTAAGGCGCGTCGAGAGAGAGAGAGAGAGAGAGAGAGAGAGAGAGAGAGAGAGAGAGAGAGAGAGAGAGAGAGAGAGAGAGAGAGAGAGAGAAAGTTCTTACGATTTTAAAGTACAGTGGCGGTAAACAGGCGTCATCAACTGATACACAATCAGTGATAAAAGCATTTTTTCATCGTCACAGATTCGCTTCCTCTGAGGAGACACGTAGTCAAAGTCAACGGCTACACTCGTCGTCTTTCTGCTCCCGACTGAGGCTGCACCAGTGCTACTGTTAAATCTGTTTCCAAGACTGCACCAGTGCTACTGTTAAATCTGTTTCCAAGACTACAACTGTAGATACAACTGTCGACTCTGAACAAGGTTACAGCAATACTATTGTTCAGTCTGAGCAAAGCTGCACCAGAGCTATTGTTTGAAAGGTTGTTAGTTACTGGATTTTAACCACCTGTCAGTAGTAAATGCACACTCAAAACTCTCCCCATAAGGAAACCCAGCCTCTAGTTAAATCATCAAAATCATCGATGATACCGCAAAAGCTCGCAAGAGCAAAGCTTGTCTAACATATAGCACTGAATACAAAGAGCATTGGCCAATGGCAAGGAGCCGGCGTCGTTCGGCTTCGCGGATAAGAAAGCGTAAAAGATAATCGAGTGAGGCGTGAGCCGGTTTGGCCTAGTGGTAAGGCGTTTAGGCTGGTAAGCAGCGGGACCCCGGTTCGAATCCGCTTCGTCTCCTTTCTCTTCAAAAGTTGTGGTCTGTGGACACTGTCTTGTGACTTTGTCCCTCACAAGTAATGAAACATTAAAATGGCTCTCATCGCTGCCATCTTAATGCAGGAGTCATTCTGGTGGTGACAGTGTAGCGATAGGTAGGTCTATATAATCTTTCTCTTCCCCCCCTCCATACCCCCTACCCCCCCCCTTCTCCCAGTCCCTAATAAGCCTTGTAGTTTCTGTGGACGTTAAGCACCACGCTTACTTACTTACTAATAGAGTGAGGAATCGTGAGAGATAAAACTATAGATTATGAATTCAGAGCTGCTGTGCAACATTTGTAAAGTGAACATTTGAACAACGTTTGGGCATAATGCTCTACACACACGGTATGAAGTGAATCTTTGTTATTATTATTGAATTATTCAGAATAATGTTAACGGCCATTTTGCCTTATCTCTGCTACAAGGGTGAGCACACCCGCACTCAGAAGATTTACAAAAATGTATACCTAAAACCTCAACATAATAATTATATAATCATATTGTATTCCACCCACACGCACGCACGCACGCACGCACGCACGCACGCACGCACGCACGCACACACACACACACACACACACACCACACACACACATACACACACAAACAAACTCCAAGCACTGGTTTACGACATCCTTTTCCGGAAAGCGATGCTCGGAGTGTGATACACCACACACACACACACACACACACACACACACACACACCACACACACACACACACACACACACACACACACACACACAATTATTAAACCTGTACCATCCCCGTCCGCTACGAAAGAAGGCCAAAAAATTGCAATGTATGAACAGAGGAAGACAGAGACAGGGTGGATAGGGTAGGAGTGGGGAGGGGGCGGGGGGGGTGGGGGCTAGAGTCGGCAGCGGAGTGGGGCGTGGACAAAAAGGAATGCTAGTAACCTCAAAAAGCAAACGTTGCCACAGCCTGAAGTTGTGATAATTTAGCATTAAAAAGCAGCAAAGAGAGGGACAAAGAGAGATTAAAAGAGAGAGAGAGAGAGAGAGAGAGAGAGAGAGAGAGAGAGAGAGAGAGAGAGAGAGAGAGAGAGAGAGAGAGGAGTTCCCAAAACGATATGAAAAGACTAACAAAGATATGAAAAGATTCCGTCACAAAAGAAGCTGAAAGCAGAGGAGTGAGAACAAGAAAACAGGCTGCACAATGCACACCCTTGATGCTGTTGACACAAGCAGCTGTGGAGTTTGTTTGAGGAGAGGGATGCTTTGAGCGTGGCATGTACCTTCCTCCTTCACGATTCAACAAGTTTCCAGAGAGCGCTATACGATTGTGAAGTGACGACTTGTGTGGTTACTTGCCCTTTCCACTTGATGCGGAGTCTGGTGGTCTAGCTCTGAATGTTTGACATTTCACGTGGATTCTGGTGCTCTAACTCTTCTTTTTTCTTGTTCTTTTTTCGCTTCTCGGGATGGATTCTAGTGGCGTAACTCTCGCTTTTTGACACTTCACGTGGATTCTGGTGGTCTAACTCTCGCTTGTCGCCATTTGATGTGGATTCTGGTGCTCCAACCCTTGCTTTTTGACACATCAAGTGGATTCTTGTACTCCAGCGCATGCTTTTCGACAATCTAGGTGGATTCTGGTGGTCTAACTCATGCTTTTCGCCATTCTAGTTGAATTCTGATGGTCTAACTCTCGCTTTTCGCTACTCTAATTGAATTCTGGTGGTCTGACTTGCTTTTCTCCACTCCACTTGAATCCTGGTGGTCTGACTCTTGCTTTTCGACACTCAGTTCAATTCTGGCGGTCTGACTCTTGCTTTTCGACACTCTAGTTCAATTCTGGCGGTCTGACTCTTGCTTTTCGACACACTAGGTGGACTCTGGGGGTCAAACTCTTGCTTGACGCCACACTAGTTGGTGGTCTAACTCTCGTTTTTCGCAGCTATATGGGGACTCTAGTGGTCTAACTCTCGTGTTTCGCCACTCTAGTTGAATTCTGTTGGTCTAACGCTTGCTTTTCGACACTCTAATTAAATTCTGTGGGTTTAACTCTTGTTTTTTGCCACTCTAGTTGAATTCTGCTGGTCTAACTCTTGATTTTTCGCCACTCTAGTCTCTGTCTCTGTCTAACTCTTGCTTTTCGTCACTCTAGGCGGAATGTGGTGGTCTGACGCTCATTTTGTTCATGTGACGAAAAGTTTTGGTGGACTAACACTCGATTTTGTCCACTTGTGGTAAACGTTTGTGGTGTGACACTCACTTTTGTTCAACTAACATGATCTTTGGAACAAAAAACAACATGCGTTCAGCAAACAGGAGACTATTGCTTTCGGGATTCTGAACAATAAACCAACACACACGCACACACACACACACACACACACACACACACACACACAACACACACACACACACACACACACACACACACACACACACACACACACACAAATCGAAAATAAAATTAATTATTTTAATAGAGCCCTTTCAGAGATTTTACAACTTAATTAAAGAAAAACATGCAGCGCGTAAATGCTCACACACAAATCAATGACATAAGAATACTTTAATAAACATACTTAGTAATGCACACAGGATCAGAAACCCGAGCAAATGAGAAAGATCGCTTAGGTGAAGCAATTGCACTGCATGGCCACATATTCATATTAAGGTTATTCTCCCAAATAAATGGAAAGGCTAATTTTGTTTAGTCTGATAAGCCCGCATTTGTGCCACAGAGGGAGAGAGGCTTTGTTTCTAGGTCTTGTGCAATGGGGTGCCGTAGCTAATCTATTATTGTCACCTTTCGTGTAAAGATAAAGCCATTTGGTGAAAGAGGGTTTTCTTACGCTGGCCTTCTGTTTGGAACAATTTGCACGAAACACTCCGCCACTCTGATTTTTCCTCTTCTTTCAAGGCTGCCCTCAAGATGCACCTGTTCAATAAGTATTTCTGAACTTTTTTCTCTTTTTTACAGCCGTGCCTATTCCCCTGTCCGGCGTGTGTGTGTGTGTGTGTGTGTGTGTGTGTGTGTGTGTGTGTGTGTGTGTGTGTGTGTGTGTGTGTGTGTGTGTGTGCGAGTGTGTGTGTGTGTGTGTGTGCGCGAGTGTGTGTGTGTGTGTGTGTGTGTGTGTGTGTGTGTGTGTGTGTGTACGAGAGAGAGAGAGAGAGAGAGAGAGAGAGAGAGAGAGAGAGAGAGAGAGAGAGAGAGACAGACAGAGAGACAGACAGACAGACAGACAGACAGACAGACAGACAGAGACAGAGAGACAGAGAGACAGAGACAGACAGAGAGACAGAAACAGAGACAGACAGACAGACAGATAGACAGACAGATAGACAGACAGAGACAGAGACAGAGAGACAGGAAAAAAGTGTACACAGGTCATTATTATTAGCAATATTTACACACAATTTTGAGGCGCAATTCTCCAATAGTAGCGTGGACGATCCCATGCAGAGGAAGAGGGGTGGTGGGTTGGTTGCGAGCAGAGCCACAGAGACGTGGGTCAGGACCACTGTGCTCGGCTGTGTAGCTCTGTGGGAGGACTGAAAATACATTGTCCTACACACGACACACCGTCACAGGCAAAGAAGAGGGAAAAGTAGCATTTCATTGGGGATAAAAATGTCGACAGTGAAGAAAGAACGACGGTAGAGGAAGAGAAAAAGAA
>OY757546.1:10699677-10719849 GCA_963584105.1 Alviniconcha strummeri
TGGAGAAGAAAATTCTCCCGCCGCTCCTGCCGAGACTCGAAGCCGAGACCTTTTGATCACGAGTCCGGCGCTCTGCCACTGAGTTGTCCCTGATCTCCGAGGTTATTGCAGTGCCATTTCTATGATTATTTGACACACAAAGGTCAAACGGGCGCGGTCAGCTAGCCTTCAACTGTCTGCGTGTAGGAGATGGTGCTGCCAGGAAGAGGGAAATTAGACGAGACGGTCCACTGATTGCGGTTAAAAGGTGTGCGTGGCTCATTACAGCGACCTGTGTGATGTGGCACAGCACGGCACGATCAAAGCCCTGGTGTCGGCGTGTCATTGACTGAACGGACGGCACACTGCACGCCTGTGCTCGTATATGTGTAGAAAACAGTTTTACACGCGAAATCTCACCAGCTCGGTTCTGGCGTGGGGAGGTCCTGGTACTGGGGCTGGGGGACTAGACTACAGTAAACAAGCGTTAGACGTGTGGGGTGAAAACATGTCCGGTACGATCTTACCCCCTAAACCTTGTCCGCTCGAGTGGGGGTGGGGGAAGTGGGTGGCATACAAATAACATTATGCTAACGTTTTCCGGTGTGCATAAGCAGACAGAAGACAGACTGATAAACAGCCAGCCAGCCAGCCAGCCAGCCAGCCAGCCAGCCAGCCAGCCAGACAGACACACACACACACACACACACACACACACACACACACATACACACACACACACACACACACACACACACACACACACACACACACACACACACACACACACACACAGAGTAACAACATACATAACACACATTACTTGCGGCGGAAGACTAGAATAACTACACAGTTATCCTTTCAAAAGAGTCAAGGGCGAAAACAGCATCAACGAACAAGAGTGAAACAATTCAAATTAGTCAGTCACCTTGATCAGTACCCCATTTCAAATAAACGCCCGGTAATTGAAACCGGCGACCTGTTGCCGCATATTCTACGGCTATAGTATGTGTTAGCTCTACGGTCTTTGCTGTTACTCACGCGTTGACAACGATTTTGCGGTTGGTGAGGTGGCTGCCAAGGGACGGCAGGATGCCAGCCCACAGTCCCAGTCCGTACAGGTGGAGGTCCAGGGCGTCCAGCCACATCTGTAACACACATCGTGTTAGTGCCGGTAACAGTAGAATGACGTAAGTATCTGCAAGTAACCTAACCGATTCAGGTTGAGGTGTAGACACGTGTGTGCGTGTGTGTGTGTGCGTGCGTGCGAGCACGCGCGCGCGTGTGTGTATTTGTGTGTGTGTATGTGTGTGTGTGCGTATGCATATGTGAGTGTTTATGTGTGAGTGTGTGTGTGTGTGTGTGTATGTGTGTGTGTGTGTGTGTGTGTGTGTGTGTGTGTGTGTGTGTGTGTGTGTGTGTGTGTGTGTGTGTGTGTGTGTGTGTGTTCTGTACATGTGTCTGTGAATTTGGACCGTCTTAATATTACCCTCATGTCTGGGTGTTAAAAAAGAATTATCTATGTTTATGCATCTGAATCTTTGCCGTATGAGGAGTTTGTGAGCGCTCAGGGCAGTGCTGTTAGGTCACAGCAGAAGAATGCATCCATACAAGTCATGGGAAGAAGTTAGCTGGTGACACTGAGTCTGCATGGGAAGAAGTTAGCTGGTGACACTGAGCCTAGTATTTTAGCCCAGTGACCCGTGTAGGTTTATCTTATCCAAATACAGTATATAAATATGAATTTTGTTTTAAGCGTCAAAGCATAATAATCAGTCAAACACGGCTACAACGTCCTTTGCAAATATATTGTCACAAAAACTCAATTAAGATTTCTGAGAAAAGAAAAAGAAGAAAAAAGCTTCTTTTTTTAACTCCCAAAAGAGATCAGTACACAACAAGCAACAAGCCGGTTCAGTGTTTAATATAGACATCACTTCGTATTTATTTAAGCGGACTTGGAACAATAAAAATGAATGAACTGTAAAGGAGGAAATTATAAAACCAGAATTTCTGGCAATGGCCACAGCATGCAAGTCCGTACCACTTCAAAGTGTGGGTATGGGTGAGGGGACGGGGATTACTTTCTGCGTCCACAGTACCGTAGCCGGGCATTTCTGGAAGAAATCGGATCAAGGTAAATTGAAAGCTTCCCTGTCCAAACGGAAAATTGTTTTTTCTTCCACGATATTTAGTTAGGGAGGATGAGAAAGAACCGGCGCGATCAGCTACAACTCCGGTAACGACCAAGCTCTTTGGCTGCAGATAGTCATAGCTGGGGAAGACAACAACATTCATTACCAGAAGTGTAACAGAATATACAGGGATTTCTGGAAGAAAAAGGACCAGTGTCAGATGAAAGCTGTCGGGTCCAAACGGAAAACTCTTCTACCTCTCCACCTCAGCCAGTTAAGGAGGTTTAGCCAGAGCAGGCGCGGTCAGCTGCAACTCCATTAACGCCTCTTGCAGTCTTTGCTTGTGACGGAATCCATGACGCGATCGCATACCATAGCTGTGCACGGCTAAACGATGAACTCCAAGCATCGGTTCACGACATCTGTCTCCAATAAGGCAGAAGGGCGCCGGAAAGCGAGGCTTGTGAGCCGGTTTGGCCTAGCGGTAAGGCGTTAGGCTGGTAAGCAGAGGGACCTCGTTTCGATTCTGATTCGGCTCTCATCTCTCTACGTACGTTGTAGTTTATGGACTATGTCTTTGTGACTTTGCCCTTCACAATTAATGAAACATTAAAATGGCTCTCATCGCAGCCCATCTTAATGTCTGTGCCTTTCTAGTGGTGTCAGCTGAGTGTTAGATACAATAGTTCCCCCCCCCCCCCACCCGCCTTCCTCCCCCGGGATCTCGGTCCCGCCAGTACCTCTTCGGAGACAACTTGGCGTTAGACAAGTTCAACCAAACCTAAGCAATGCGAGGCTTGGACTGTGGGCTCCACTCCACGTAAGCAGCCATATGCTAAGCAAAGCGAGGCTTGGACTGTGGGCTCCACTCCACGTAAGCAGCCATATGCTAAGCAAAGCGAGGCTTGGACTGTGGGCTCCACTCCACGTAAGCAGCCATATGCTAAGCAAAGCGAGGCTTGGACTGTGGGCTCCACTCCACGTAAGCAGCCCCTTGCTCTGCTCAGCCCGGAAAAGCGGTCATGTACTGCATGCAGATCGTGACAGCTACTCACCCTGGCGTCTCCCAGCTGCATCCTGACGAGGACGATGCCGTACTCCTGCCTCTGGTGCAGGTTGCCGGAGAAGAAGCGGTACAGGGCGCCAGAAGCGCCGGGGATGGTGGCGTAGGCGTAGATGAGCACGATGCTGATGATGACGGCCGTGGTGGGCGTCACGATGCACACGATCTGGGAAAGAACGCGGTTTCAGGATCAGCTTTTGATTTTTGTTCTTTGATCCAGAACTAGTATGATATTTGATTGTGTCATATCTGATGTCACCCGTTCCTGTTACTTGTCTGAGTGTTTCCATTCGTGGATCAAAACACGACAGTAGCATATACTATATTCTGCCTGACAGTATACAAACTGATCACGCAACTCCCGGTATGCAATTATATAAGGGCTGTCGCTACTTATGCAAATGAAGGCTGAGGTCACTTCCGGTGCGAGAATGACATTAGTTCCGAAGATGTCATTTAAGATATACGGATGACGTCATTTCCGAAGACGTGAACATTCGGTATGCAGATAATGTCATACGTCCCTACCGCTGGGCCAAAGAGGTATGACATCACTACCGGCAGTGGTGTAATACCCCCTTGGCTTCTGGACAGTGATGTGTGACCCTATTTGCACACCGGAAGTCATGTCTGAGGAAGTGACAGGTTCCGCATACCAGAAACCACGTCCGCGGAAGTGACATTCTCGTGTACATTTGCATACCGGAAGTAACATGATCATTTTGTGTAGTGAAAGGCACGACCTTATCCAGACCTGCACAGAGAACCTGTATTCACCTTATCCAGACCTGCACAGAGAACATGTATTCACCTTATCCAGACCTGCACAGAGAGCCTGTATTTCACCATATCCAGACCTGCACAGAGAACCTGTATTCACCTTTTGCAGACCTGCACAGACAGCCAGTACGTACCATAGCCAGATCTGATCAGAGCCATCAGTTACCTTAGCCAGACCTGCCAGAGAGCCATCACTCACCTTAGCAAGACGTGCGCAGAGAGCCGTCACTCATCTTAGCCAGACCTGCCCAGCGAGCCATCACTTACCTTTGCCAGACCTATCACTCACCTTAGCCAGACCAGCAGATCCCTTGACGGTGACGAGGAAGACGATGAGCCAGATGGCCAGGATAGCCAGTACCAGGTACCACACCAGCTGACTGCTGGCCCCGATGTGGTCCGATCTCTGCAGGAACTCCTGACTGAAACAAAGTGTTACAAGAAGATATCTAGAGTTAGACACCCAGAATGCTGCAGAGTTTGAACACGAGTATCATTTGATGAATGGTCAACATATATCAAAACATGTCAGTTATCGTCTCTAACGTAAGCGATCTGTATATACTTACCTCTAAACTAAGCTTCATTTTACTTTAAAAAACAACTGTGTGCGAGAAATACTCAGACATTATGATTTTTCTTTACATATATAGTCAGACCTTAAAACATTCAAAATAATTGTTCTACGAACAGGTAGATCTTGTATAATAAAAGTTTGATACAATGTTCGAAAGATATTTTGAGAGGGAGAGGACGAAAGATGGAGAAAGGAGTTGACGGCTTCGCTGGCGGCTGGTTGTATGGTTGGCCAACTGCTTGACACTTTACTACAGGGAAAATTTAACAGTGAAAATTATTCAGCCGACCAACCATACAACCAACCACCAGTGAACCCCATCAAAAATCTTTTCTCCGTCTTTCTTCCTCTCCCTCTCTTGCTCGCCTGGACAGGACACGGTTGACTGGGCGTTAAAAACCAACCCCCTCCCCCAGTGCTCTCTCTCCCTTCTCTCTCTCCCCATCTCTCCTTCCTAACTCTCCTTTCTGTCTGTCTGTCTCTCACCCCCCGCCCCCCCCCCCCCCCCCCCCCAGCGTCTCGCCATGAGCCAGGTTGAGCCTATGCGGCTGACGGGATGCTGAAATCAATGAACTAACTAACCCCATCTGTCACTCGCCTTCATGTGACTTATGAAGTTGACTGAGATTTAATTCAAATATTTAAAAATTCTCTCTCTCTCTCTCTCTCTCTCTCTCTCTCTCTCTCTCTCTCTCTCTCTCTCTCTCGCAATGGTCTTAAATGACCTACATATTTGACTTGACAGTAAAACAAATTGTCTGTCATCCCTTTCTTTCTCCCCCCCTCCCCCCTTCTTCCACCATTCTTTCCCCTCCTCCACCACCTCTCTCTTTCGCTGTAATATGACTTACGCGACTGGATGTAAGTTAAAAACAAATTCTCTCTCTCTCTCTCTCTCTCTCTCTCTCTCTCTCTCTCTCTCTCTCTCTCGCTCGCTCGCTCACTCGCTCTGTCCATAAGTTGATGGCGATGTTTTGGGACCACGGCTGGGCCAGCCAGTGACAGCAAAAACAAAACACACGATGCGCTCACCACTGGCAGCCCTTTATGCAGCTCAATTACACGCCATTCCCCAGAGGAGTCAATATCCGTTTTGTATCGATTCCTCTCACACACTTAGACACTTCTGACATGTCATGCGCACAAAAAGTTATGACTTATATAAAAAAAATCGTTAATAAAAGAAGAAGAAGAAGAAGAAGAAGAAGAAGAAGAAGAAGAAGAAGAAGAAGAAGAAGAAAAAGAAGAAGAAAGTACGGTGGGCGGGGAAGGGGAGGAATTTGAAAGAACATCCGCAGAGACAACCATCCGTTTAGAACTGTTTAACCCTTTCAATGCCGAAAAATTGCACTTCCAGTGCAGCGGTCTTCTAAGAACAGTATCGTATTTAGTTAGTTCTTGGATGTTAACGTCCTGGCAACCACAAGGGGTCATCTGGTAGAGACGCTACGCCACCCAGTAACAGTCATTTCGACGCCTCAAGCCCGGCGTTACAAGATGTCCTAGGAGAAGAGAAGGGGTTAAAGGCCATGCTGAAACGGAAGAAATCCAGCGCAGTTTGTTTTCCCTACACGCGAAGATACACTCGGTCATCATCAGCGCCCAGCCGAACTGAACCGCACGCTGTGGCGCTGTACTTGTCTATGGCTGGCCTGGCTGGAGCTGAACCACAGCTGCCTGGTAGCACAGGCACACGATGTCAGTTTGCCCTGTTTAAAATGTTACACCATGAAGCTCCATACCTTAGTGTCATCATTGCTATTCTATTTTCTTCTTCTTCCCCTTTGCCGCTAGACGTTGTGTTACACGGCCGAGGTCCCACTAGGCGCAGTTCAGTTTGGACAAAAATATACGCTGCTCGGGCAGTCTGTTCCTCTCGTTAGATGTTTTGGTATGTAACAGTTGTATTATTGCTTTGACGCATATGGTGTACCGCAGTGGACTGTGTTAAGAATATTCAGCAGGGTGGTCACGTCGGGTCACGAAATCGAAATCGATATTAGGTGTAGTACTGACCTTGGGTCATTCTCGTCGAGTTGTTGAGCTAGGTCATGGCGGTATAGAAAGAGAGGTTGGAATGTGCACCAACAGAGAGAGAGAGAGAGAGAGAGAGAGAGAGAGAGAGAGAGAGAGAGAGAGAGAGAGAGAGAGAGAGAGAGAGAGAGAGAGAGAGAGAGAAAGAGAGCAATCCAACCTCGCTTTCGATCTCGTGACCCACCGTGACCTAGCTCATTAATAATAAACTCCATGTCAACACTGTGCCCAGTCAGGCTTTACTAGAGATTTCTTGACCCACCTGACCTATCTCATTATGAATGGTCCATGCAAACGTCCTGCTGACTGAGGACCCACCTCGTCGCGCTGGTCGTTGGTTAATGCTTGGAACTTACGCTTGGCATCTCCAGTGTGCACTCAGGCGAGTAAGGCAGAAACATTGTTGGCCTAATAACGACAAGTGCTTCTCGGGACCGACAGTGACTTTCTCTGAAGAGGTAGCGTGAATGATTTGGTGTCCGTGGGCTGGATGAATTTTTACAAGTGTACAGGATTTTCACTCATAATTCTTAATATGTGGAGCATTGTTCTCAAAGGAAACATTTCTGGTTGCGCTAATTGAACTTGAGACAAACCTTGGAAGGATCAAAGCTGCACCAAACAGTGCAAATTCATATGCAGAGAAAGGGTTGAAAATCAGTCAACAATAGCTTCGGCGGGTAAAACATACGGGACAGAAAATGTGGCAATATAGAAGTAGAATAGAACTGAAAGATATTGGAGAGAACCCCCCGAAGAGAGAGAGAGAGAGAGAGAGAGAGAGAGAGAGAGAGAGAGAGAGAGAGAGAGAGAGAGAGAGAGAGAGAGAGAGAGAGAGAAGAAGAAGAAGAAGAAGAAGAAGAAGAAGAAGAAAAAGAAAGAAAGAAAAAGACAAACACAAAAACAGGACATGCACACCCCTCCATCTCCTCTTCCTCTCCGTTGTAGTAAAATATGAACAAAGACAAACTCATAACTAAACAATACTGATGATCGAAGAAAGCTTAAATAAGTTACTTTCTAGTTGCTGGATTTGATTTCCAATGTTTATTTTCGCATATGGACAATGTGACAGAGCACTCGAGCCACACTTGAGACCAGAATTTTGCAGAAAAAATCAATAAAAAAATCGATGATTCAGAATCACATTTAAAAGAGACAAAACTCTTGGCAGCTCTTGGGGCTTCGTCCTATTTCGCAGCAGAAGACCTCAAGGCCCCACTTGAAGGTCGATAAATAACAGTCTCAAGAAAGTACGCGTGGCTGCGAGTATGTGATCAAGTCGATTTCATCGACGTTTTCGTCGTGGTTATATTCTCTATCTAAACTTCCAATTATGATTCATTCGGTCCTTGTCGGTGGCACTTTAGACCCAAACATTTTCCCGGCAGATCTCTGGCAACTATGTGTTTCCCTTCCCTTCTTCCCCCGGAAAAAGAACAACAAAAAATCCCATATCTATTTTGCCCGCAAATTATCCCCAAAAGCAGGGGTGACCGAAATGATCCTTTCTATCAGTCGCCAAACCTGGCAAGGCGTCAAACTCTCCATTTGAGGCATCAATATTTAATCACATCCGCTTGTCCTTCATGAATAAAATAGCAAGAAAATAAAAGCTTTGTCAGAAAAAGCTTCTTCGCCGAGGATCTCTCCGCCCCCCACCCCACTCTCCATATGTATAATGAGCAAGTTGAAGAGTTAGGAAATCTTCAGCATTCATCATCCTGTTTTATGAGCTGGCTTTGAGAATGAAGTTAATTTTTTCTTGAACTTTGGGCATTGTTGGCTTCAGTTTTCCTTCACCCTTCCTTCCTCCGAGTTTCATACTCCACTAAAACACGGGGTGTCACCCAGAGCCAGGTAAATGTTTGCTCGTGCAACTGTTTTCCTACACACACACATGAAGGCATCCATGTGCAGTGTCCCAGACTTCAGAGGTTTGCCTTTGTCATTTAATTACACATTAAATAACTCGATAAAATTCTTCTTGCTGCTGGCTGTTGCAGCTAGTGTCAAGGGACACAAAATATCGCCCAGGGAGTGGGAATCGGTTAGTGCCATGCCGATGCAGTATCACCGCCCAGAGCAGAAGATCGGTATGTAAATCTTACTGTTGTCACGCTGTTGTCGTTCGTGAAAAGCCAATGGCTGTAACATCCTCCAGAGCTCAAGATCGGTGTATAATTCTTTACTGTTGTCACGCTGTTGTGGTTAATGTTAAGCTAATGGCAGTAACATCGCCCAGAGCATGATGGTCGGCACATAAGACTTTGCTGGTGTCTTGCTGTTACGGTTGGTGTCAAGCCAGTGGCAGTAACATCGCCCAAAGCATGATGGTCGGCACATAAGCCTTTGCTGGTGTCTTGCTGTTACGGTTGGTGTCAAGCCAATGGCAGTAACATCACCCAAAGCATGATGGTCGGCACATAAGCCTTTGCTGGTGTCTTGCTGTTACGGCTGGTGACGCAATGGCAGTAACATTGCCCAGAGCATGATGGTCGGCACATAAGCCTTTGCTGGTGCCTTGTATTGCACCACCGAGCGTCAAGCCAACGACACTGATATAATTAAATCGTGCAGGGCGTGACGATCAGTAGCGTATGTAAAACTTTACTGTGGTCTTGCTGTTGTAGCTAGGGCTAAGTCAGTGGCATTGCGAAGATTTAGTTCTTGGATTTGAACGCCCCGTCAACCGCACAGGATCATCGCCGGACGAGTAACGTTTGCACGAAGAACATCGCCCATGGTGTGATTGTCAGTACAGAAAACCTGACTGGCATTGCTTGCGCTGTCGCACGCATCCGATGGGGAACGGGGATAGCTGGAGAGCGGGGATAGCTCAGTGGTTAGAGCGCCGGATTCGTGATTGAGAGGTCGCGGGTTCGAGTACCTGCAGGAACAGAGGGAGAATTTTCTTCTCCAGGGTCAAATTTCTCTGCTGACTCTTATTACGGTATCCGTTTCACCCCAGTGTTACCGCAGCAGCACGTAAAAATCCCGGTCATTCTGCCAAAAGTGCAGGTGGCAGGTTACAGCTAAACACGCATACATTTACGTATGTGGCTTTGCATGAAGGGGCATGGTACATGGTTGTGTGGTGTACATAGAACGCGACGAGACGGCAGCAGTTTCACGTGTCACCAGCCATGTCAGCGCTGTAAGTACGCTACTTTGGTGGATATTCAAAAAACGTGCTATGAAAAGCTAGTCACTCATGTAGACTCACATGCGAGCGCAGTGAGTCTGCTCGAGAGCGGAGAATAGCACTATATAAAAGCAGTCAACAACAACATGTCATTGCCAATACCGTCCCTAACAGGCCACGTCGCCTCTGCGGACGTTAAGCATAATTATTCCCGTCAAACCAATAGTAATGAAGTCAGAGGTAGGAGCATTGCCCGGGGCAAGATGATCGGGACATACCCACCCACCCACACACACACACACACACACACGTGCGCGCGCACTCACACACAGAGGAACGCACGTACGCACACACACGCACGCACGCACGTACACACACACGTAGAATAGCGTAGAATAGCAGAATATAACCATAGGTGCTGAAGTACCGTGTTGCGTGCACCACATGTCTGGGTGATTACGAAGTGTGATAAAATCACACATTACACACACACACACACACACACACACACACACACACACACACACACACACACACACACACACACACACACACACACACACACACACACACACACACACACACACACACACACACACACACACACACACACACACATGAAGAGCAGAATATAATCATAAGCGCTGACATAGCGGGTGGTGTGCATCTGCCGGATGTATGTGAGCCCTTGCATTGCCTGTAAGGGGGAAGAGGGACGGAATCATTACATTTAAACGCTTATCAATGCTCAATACGTTTACCCCCCCCCCCCCCCCCAAAAAAAAGCAACATTAAAAACAAACAAAACAACAACAACTTTCACATGGCCAATGCATACGAATGAAAAGAAGAAGAAAAAAGTAGATTTTTTTTTAAGGGGGTGGGGTGGAGGGGGAATGAAGGAATGTGTGGGACAGGGTGGGTGTGTGTCGGTGTGGGGGTGGGAGTCGTAGGAAGCAAAGTTATAATAAGACGCTTATGAACGCTGAATACGTTTGTCAACGAATAAAAGGTAGAGGCTGGAGTGCGTGTGTGGGTGTGTGTGGTGGTGTGGGGGTATCACCGTTACAATAAGCCGCTCATCAACGCTCAACACATTTGTCAACAAATTACAAGAACTTTCACAAGGCAAATGCATACAAACGAAAAGATAAACAAAATATGAAAAAAAAAGAGGGGGGGGGGAGATGAGGAAGGGGGTGGAGGGGTGCGCGTGAGAAAGAAGAGGGAAGGAGAGAAGGAGGGAGGGAGGGAGGAAGGGTGGGGAAAGCAACGCAACAATAAGACGCTTATCAACGCTTAATACATTTGTCAACGCTCAATACACGGGCCGGACGGGCAGCGAGAGAGGGAGCTAGAGGCATTGTGCTGCACAGATCCCCCAGCCTCCCGGCTCCCATAGTGTGGTAGCGTTGGTGGGCGGCTGTATGCGGAGGAAGAGAAGCGGAGGGAGGAAGGGATGGAGGACCTGCAAGGAAGGAGCCGAGGGCTGGACGAGAGCCTGTTTGCACAGCTCAGGCCTGGCACTTGTCGGCAGTCTGCCCACGGCCCTCCCTGCCCCCTGACACATAATCGATAGCTCCTTCTTCTGCAACACGGTTCAAACCAAACTTTTCACGGCTCCTTTCGGTTTTGTGAAACCAGTCAATTACTGAATTGGAAAGGAAGTGGCCAGAAGAAAAGGTGCACACGAAGTGATTAGAGTGAACAGAGAGAGATGGAGTAGACATTTGTCTTTTCGGCCACTACAGATAGTTAGCTGATGCTTTGAACCCAGTCAAACAGCGCTAACATTACAAACAGGAAGTGTTTTTAGTTGCCGCGCTACGAAGAAGTGTCAGAAATCTAAACAATCCTGTCAATAAAAAATAAATAAAAAAAGAATAAAAAAGAATAAAAAAGAATCTAGGAGTATGTAGGATTGAGGTCAAAATCCTCTCCCAAACTGTAATTACAGCGACACTTGGCAATAAAGTTGTATTTTATATTGTACATCCGGCAACGTTGGACTGCAAGTGCTTGAATGCACGACGATTGCATATACAAAAATCTCAACACGCACGACTGAGCTAAGTACTAACTTCGTTCCTCACTAACGTTAAAAGCAGGCTGAAAACAACAATCAAAAATAACACACACACACACACACACACACACACACACACACACACACACACACACACACACACACACACACACACACACACACACACAGAGTAGATCCGTGGATGCTAGTACCAATTTAGGGAAAGAAACTTTTGAAAAGTTCGGTTGTTGTTGTCTTAATCCAGGAGGGGGGGGGGGGGGGGGGGGGAGAAAAAACAAACAAACAAACAAACAAAAACGAAACAGCAAAAAACAAAACAAAGAGAAACATAAATATAAAACAGATGAAACTGTTAAAGCCTGACCAGTCGAAGGCTAATCCAACTCCAACATTAAAAACCCTTCTGGTCTCAGCTGGCTTTTCTTTAAGAACACCCCCTTCCGCACCCCCTCTCCCAGCTAATTCCAAGAATTAGAGCGACAGAACTGGTGAACTGCAAAGACTCGGCTGTGTCCCCTCGGGGATTACAGTATATTGGAAACGGCTCCGGAAGATGTAGCGCATGACAGGTTTGATCAAAGCTGTGACGTGAGATTATGGCGGCAGTGCGTTAGGTCACTTGATGAACTGCACGTGACGTGCGCCGACTTGAGGGAAAAAGGACCTGTCACCGGCCAGAAAATGATGAAGTAGCCAGCTCGGCAGCACGCTTATTTGCTTCCGAAATATTGCGATGAATTGTGCCAGCATGGCGTCTAGACTGAGCTGGAAGATTAATGCTGCCCTTCTCTATCCCTCTCTCCCCCCACCTCCACTGTGGGATCGCAACAGCTCAATCGGCAAGTCATCGGGGTAGGCTGGATTTGGCCAACATGGCGCACGGACTGGCTTGAAGATTGACGACCCTTCTAATCCCGAAAGAATCGTAATAGCTCAGCAGGTAAATCCTCTAGATTGGCACCTAGCGGACCTGTGTCTGATTCCATCACTAGCTGTTCTCGGTCGGGATCTTCTGCGAAAATAGTGTCAGATTATCAGATCCACGACCGACTGTTTCAATTATGTGTACGATCATCTCGAAGATTACATGCAGCTAAAAGAATAACTATACATACGAAACATTTGCAACAATTTTGTGTGTGTGTGTGTGTGTGTGTGTGTGTGTGTGTGTGTGTGTGTGTGTGTGTGTGTGTGTGTGTGTGTGTGTGTGTGTGTGTGTGTGTGAGTGTGTGTGTGTGAGAGTGTGAGTGTGTGTGTGTGCGCGCGCGCGCACGCGTGTGTATGTGCGTGAGAGAGAGAGAGAGAGAGAGAGAGAGAGAGAGAGAGAGAGAGAGAGAGAGAGAGAGAGAGAGAGAGAGAGAGAGAGAGAGAGAGAGAGAGAGTTAGTAAAACTCAAAGAAGATAAACACTAAATCATCACAGCGATACGAACTGTCCACTTCAGAAATGAAGCGACAGACATTGAAGTTCTGAAGCCGACGACCGACGAGGAAGGACCACAGGAGTGAATGCTTTGATGTCTTTGTGCAACCATCGTATGAGACCGCCCTGAACGTTTTCATAGGATATTCCTTCAGGCTTGTGTATTTAGATGATTTCAGTAAATAACTCACGCCCTGAGAAGGCCGGTTACGAAATACGTTTGTAAATTAGGAGAGTGTTCCAAGTCTGAAATAACTACGCCAGTAAAACTGTGTTCTCGCTCAACGAAAACAGCTTTCTTCCATTGCAATTTTTCAAAGTAATCTGCATTTCCCACCTTCTGCTTTAAAAAGAAAAGCTGCAGCCACAACTGCAATAAACACGGTATACGATAATGCATTACTGACACTTACAATTTATACATGTATAAACGAATATCCAGGACTCAGAAATATCCAATACAATCTGTGCATTTTTGGCAAGGGACACTTCCCTTGATATGACGTAAACTGGATTGGCCTGGTAGAAATTAGGTACTGGATTTGCAAACGGGCAACGGTTCTGTTTGCTGCTGGTTCGAATCTCGACCTGTCCTCAAACGTTGTGGATTATGGAAACCTCTCTCCTGCCCACCTCTATACTTAATGAAACACGCCACAACAGGTAAACACTAACACACTACCATCTACGCTGGGACTAGGTAGCGCTGTTCTTGTGGCTGTTGTAGCCTTATATACCTAAGGAAAGCAACACTAATTTTCAGTGTGGGATTAGCTAAGCGGAAGGCTAGCTCGCTGCCAGTGTAAAAGCAGAGATGCTTGTGGTGTGACTGTGCGCCGTTTAACTATGACCACACCACACAGCTTATAGCTCAGTGCAGGTCTCCTCAGGCGACCCTGTGCGTTAAGATCCAGCTACTAACTCATCTCCCGGGATTTCGTTACCCGTCTTTTATTACGAGGTGGAACAGGACGTTGAGCTGACTTTAACACCTAAACTAGCTCTCTCTCTTCAGCCTGAGGTGACACTACACGGCTGACGGGATAGTAAAATCAAAGAACTAAGTCTCTCTCTCTCTCTCCCTCTCTCTCTCCTAATCGGAGTACATACTATTCTAATCGAGGTACGTACTACTCAGGTCACGATACTCACAGACATCAATATCAAGTTGCAGACCATTCAATTCCATAGTTAATCCCCAACCCCCTTGCACACGTAGGCTACCACCAATAACAGAAATAAACACAAGTTACAGCAGTTTTCGGGGAGAAGGAAGAAGGAAGAGGAGGAATGGTGGGAGAAGTTTAATTTCCTCCTCTGGGTGATACTCAAGGCGACAATCACACTCATTTCTGAAATTTCCCCAAAGACAAAACCTGGGTCATCACGCATCATCCATCCGGGGAGATGCTGAAATGGAGAGAACAGTTTAGTTGTTTTTCTCTTTTCGCAGTCTTAAATCAGCTGACATGCTTCAAACTTGTTGCGAGTGAGAAACAGATCCAAGCTGTCAGGGGTATATTTCCTCGTAGAAGCCTTATTGATGAGTCCGGATCATAACCGTGTTTTCATCTTCGCGTGCGGGCTATAATCAAAGTAGAGTCCTAAAATTTCCCCGGAGAAGAACAGGAAATTTGCCACAAGCCTCGGTCCCTTGACACGCATGCCCTCATGCTTCTGGGGAATTGGCTAAGAAGGCTGTTTCTGTCCTTGCGTGCCCATAAAAGATATAAAATTGTAGTCTGACGAAATCGTCCGGAGAAATAAAGGACTTTGTCCTCGGCAATGGCGTAAATGGCATGCTAGTTGGTCACAACGAGATGGTCTTTTCTTTCTTCTTCCTCTTCTTCTTTTTTTTAAACTTCCCAGCCTCCCGATCCAACTTCTTTTGTTTCTCATTCAGTTCGGATGGGGAAGGGAGGGGAAAATGATGGTGGTGGCGGAGTGGAAGGGCCCAATTGTAGTCATGTATCCATGACAACGACGAAATTGTGACAGGAGGCAGCTAAAGGTATAGAAGGAGAAAGATGCAAGGGGGGAGGGTTGCCGATCCTTTGCCTCCCTCGCCCCCCACCCTATCATTATCGTGTTCATGAGCAATTGTGTTTCACAAATACACATCGATTACTGATCAAATTCAACTGCACCGTATAGCCGACGCTCTTTGGCATTTTCATTTCATCCAAAGTCTGCAAATTAAGGTTCGTTGTAGAGATGCCCCTGAGACAACGAGTCAAGAGCCCAGCGAGGCCCATTCATCTCGTTACAATGCAGAAATTAGCACAAAGGCAGAGCCATTACGTGCCGTAGATCACTGTACACCCACCGGAGAACACCACGAACGGGAAAAGAAAAAGGCCGCCTCGTAAGCACGTTTACATCTTGTTTACGAGGGCAGTTTGTGGTTTCTCCATTGTACACGTCTGCCTCTGGCGCGCCCTTTGCTGAGGATCGGGGTGATCATCGTGAAGGATATTACGCGGTGTGCTCTTTAAGGAACTCTTTCTGTGATGTGCCCATTGCAGGTCTTTTTGGGGTGTATCCTTTGCAGACGTCTTTCTGTAGTGTGCCCTTTGCAGAGGTCTTTCTGTGTTATCCTTTGCAGAGGTCTTTCTGTGCATGTTGCGTCCTTTACAGAGGTCTTTCTGTGCATGTTGTGTCTTTAGCAGATGTCTTTCTGTAGTATATCCTTTGCATATGTCATTCTGTAGTATGTCCTTTGCAGACGTCTTTCTGTGGTAAGCTCTTTGCGGAAGTCTTTCAGTGGTGTGTGCTTAATATTTGCAAAGGTATGTTTGTGGTGTGCCTTTGGTTCTTTCTATGGTGTGCCCTTGTAGACGTCTTTTCTGCGGTGCAAGTTTTTTTTTTTTTTTTTCTGTGGTGATTAGGTAGTTTGGCTGTGTGCCCTTTGTGGAGGCGTTTCTGTGGTGTGTAGATAGTTCGGCTGTGTGCCCTTTGTGGAGGTGTTTCTGTGGTGTGTAGGTAGTTTGGCTGCGTGCCCTTTGTGGAGGTGTTTCTGTGGTGTGTAGGGAGGTGTTTCTGTGGTGTGTAGGTAGTTTGGCTGCGTGCCCTTTGTGGAGGTGTTTCTGTGGTGTGTAGGTAGTTTGGCCTGTGTGCCCTCTGTGGAGGCGTTTCTGTGGTGTGTAGGTAGTTTGGGCTGTGTGCCCTCTGTGGAGGCGTTTCTGTGGTGTGTAGGTAGTTTGGTTGTGTGCCCTTTGTGAGGTTTATCTGTGGTATGCGTTTTGCAGACGCATTTTTGGTGCTTGCAACTCTGCGGAGGTACGCTCACTGTGTACCCTTGAAAGAGGTCTGTTTGTAGTAATCCTTTGTAGAGGTCTGTTTGCGGTAACCCTTTGCGGAGGTCTGTTTGTAGTGATCCTTTGCAGAGGTCTGTTTGTAGTGATCCTTTGCAGGTCTGTTTGTAGTGATCTTTTGCAGAGGTCTGTTTGTAGTGATTCTTTGCAGGTCTGTTTGTGTAGTAATCCTTTGCGGAAGTCTGTTTGTAGTATTCCTTTGCAGAGGTCGGTTTGTAGTAAGCCTGTGCAGAGGTCTGTTTGTAGTTATTCACTGCAGAGGTCTACTTGTGGTAGTCCCCTGCTACGGTCTCTTTGTGGCAATCCTCTGTTGAGGTTCGTTTGTGCAATCCTCAGCTGAAGTCTGTGGTAATCCTCTGCTGAAGTCTGCTTGTTGCAATCCTCTGCTGATTTTGTGTGTGTTTGTTTTTGTTTTGTTGGGGTAGTAACTCTCTTTTGAGATCTGTTTGTGGCAATCCTCTTCTGATGTCTGTTTGTGGTAATCCTTTGCTGAAGTCTGCTTATGGTAATCCTCTGCTTAAATGTTTTTTTTGGGGGGGCGGGGTAGTAACTCTCTGTTGAGATCTGTTTGTGGTAATCCTCTTCTGATGTCTGTTTGTGGTAATCCTCTTCTGATGTCTGTGGTAATCCTCTGCTGAGGTCCTTTTTTCTTTCTTTCTTTTTCGGTTGGTAATCCTCTGCAGAGGGCCTGTTGTAATCTTTTGAAGAGGCCTGTCTGTGGTAATACTTTGAAGAGGCCTGTGTGTGGTACTCCCCTGAAGAGGCCTGTCTGTGGTAATCCCCTGAAGGGGTCTGTTTGTGGTAATCCTTTGAAGAGGCCTGTCTGCGTAATCCCCTGAAGGGGTCTGTTTGTGGTAATTCTTTGAAGAGACCTGTCTGTGGTAATCCCCTGAAGGGCCCTGTTTGTGGTAATCCTTTGAAGAGGCCTGTTTGTGGTAATCCCCTGAAGGGACCTGTTTGTGGTAATCCTTTGAAGTGGCCTGTCTGTGGTAATCCCTTGAAGGACCTGTTTGTGGTAATCCTTTGAAGTGGCCTGTCTGTGGTAATCCCTTGAAGGGGTCTGTTTGCGGTAATCCTCTGCTGAGGTCTGTTTGTGGAAATCTCTTATTATTATTTTTGTTGTTGTTTGTTTTTGGTGTACTGTTATTGTTACGCCCATGGAGGGAGTCGTTTTAGTGGTGTAATCCTCGTGGAGTTTCGTTTTGTGATGTGCTCTCTGTTTTATTGTGGTGTACGTACACTCTGAGGGGTCATTTTGTGCGCGGGCTTTTTGAGGTGTACCCTGCGCGGGGGAATAATTTTGTGGTGTACACTTTGCGGGGGTCTTTCTGTGGTGTACGCATTGTGAGCGTCTTTTCGTGATGTGTTTTTTCTGGGAATCTGTTTTGTAGTGTATTCCATCTGGGAGTCTTATTATAGTGTACTGATTGTGGGGGTGTTTTTGTGGTGTAAGACCCACTGCGAGGCGTCTTGTTGTTGTGTATCCTTTGCCGAGGTCTTTTTGTGTTGTGGAAGTCATTTTGTGGTGGGCCCTTTTCTGGATGTCGTTTTGTGGTACACCTTTCGTTGATATCTTTGTGTGATGTACGCCCAGCGAAGGAATTTTCTTTTCGTGGAAGTCTTTTTTTGGCGACGCTTCTTCTGTGGGGCACCTTTTGAGGTTCACTTTTGGCAAAATGTGTGTGCGCGCGTGTGTGCGTGCGCGCATGCTTGTGTACGTGTGTGTGTGTACGCGGGCGGGGGAGGGGGGGGGGGGGGGGCCGGGCAGGCCGGGGGGAGGTAGTAGAGGCCCTTTGTGAAGGCCGTTTATTTTTAGACTCTTTGCAGAGGTCTTACATTGTGGTACACACATTGCGGGTGTATTTCAGTTTCTGTGTGTATATGCTACATTACGCGTGCTCCTTAAGATCGGTTACACTCCTTCCAGTAAAATCGCATGAATATCGACTGCAAGTGATCACACATGCACCAATACCCCACGCCCCTCCACACACACACACGCACACACACACACACACACACACACACACACACACACACACACACACAGAGACTGAGAGAGGGTGGGAGAGAAGAGCGAGTGACTTTTAAAGCATCTCGGGTACGCCCTGTTTTTCTTCTTCTTTTCTTTAAACTTTATGACGACAGACGGTATGAACGTTTGTGATGTGTGGGTAGGTGTGGCAGGTGTTGCGGAGTGGGGGGGGGGGGGGGGGGGCGGGGTGCGGTGACGGAGGGTCTTCAGGTTTCTTATCTGAAACAGCATCCTCTTCCTACGTATATCATATCATGTTTACCCGTGGGAAACTGGGGTATAGAGTCTGTGCCACCCCGTTGCGTGTTGGTGTTGCTGTCATACGGGGTGCAGGAACAAATGAGGTTATCTACACACACACCGCGGTCTGTGTCAGTGTGGATTTCCCAAAGAACGTGGCCACTGTCACCCGTCCTGGGGCAGGCTGACGACGCAACGATGAGGATGTCGCCCCGGGATCATGGCCCCGTCTCATCGGTCGCTTCCCGCCACACGTGCCACGCAAAATGGACACTGCTTTGGAGGCATGGACCTACATTATTTTTATATACATATGTCCATGCTCGTAAGCTGATTTGGCCTTGTGGTAAGGCGTTAGGTTAGTAAGCGGAGGGACCTCAGTTCGAATCCGCTTTGGTTCTCCTTTCTCTTCAAAAGTTGTGGTCTGTGGACGCTGTCTTGTGACTTTGTCCCTCACAATTAATGAAACATTAAAATGGCTCTCATCGCTGCCCATCTTAATTCAGGAGCTACTGAATGGTCGGTGACAGTGTAGCAATAGGTATAATTATAATCTCCCTCTTCTCCCACCTCCGTACCCCCTCCTCTTCTCCCCGTCCCTAATAAGCCTCGTGTAAGTGAACATGGTGCTTAACGTCCGCATAAATTGGACGTTAAGCACCATGTTTATTTACTGTAGGTCCATGGGCGGAGGCCTTCATTTACAGCAGTTATTGATGCTTAAATGTAGACACTCCAATCATTAAAGAGCAAATAAATCAATGATCACCCCCACCCGTTCCAGGAAATAAAACTTGGACTGAAATCCCACCCCACCCCACCCCCACCCCACCCCCAACCACCACCACCACAGGCCCCTACAGCAAAACACCCTGAACGTCAGAGGTCAGGAGCTGTGTGAAAGCAACATTGAACTTGAAACTACTGAACCAGCTGAGCTCAGGAGCTGTGTGAAAGTCGAAGTGGCCGTCCTGGGCTCCCCGTCCTAATGAGCCTTACGGTTTCTGTGGACGTAAAGCAACACTGAACCATGCACACGCACTGATCACAGTTTGTCCCTAATACGTCAACCCGACATCTGAGGACATTACGCTCCACATCATCATCACCGAGGACGTAAAGCCACGCTGAATTCGAACAGCCTGAAAATACATCGGGAGTGCCGGGTCTTCCCTTTCTGCGATAGCTCGCAATGGACTGAAACAGGTGCTGGCTGGTCTGTGCATTTCGCGTGTCAAGGAGAGGGGAGGTGGGGATAATCTGTCACCAAAGGTTCTTGAATCACTTAAGTGTGAAGAAGATATATATATTTTTATTATATAAAAGTTGTTTGTTTTTTTAAGTCGCAGCGGGTTTAAAATCTTACATATGTTGTCGTCAACCTAATCCATTTTCACACCT
>OY757546.1:10720049-10742549 GCA_963584105.1 Alviniconcha strummeri
TCACAACCTTGGCCGCAGCTTGGGACGATTTAAACCTGGCCAATCTGTCAGCATCGGCGATGATTTCGAGTCTGAATGTGCAGCTGTATTTGAAAAGAATCAGCGGGCAACGCGAGGTTGTTGCATCTGTGCGGTGAGCATTTCAGTGAAGCAGGTGCGGGCTGACCTTAGACATCCTGTCCTGGGGAGAGGCAGCATATTATTATCACGGATGACGTGATGGTGCCTTCAGTTGTGTCAAAGGAGAGGCCGTGTGATGAACAGTAACACTGAGGGATGGGGGAGGGGGGGGGGGGAGCGACTACGCCACGGAAACCTGAACAGGGATGCCACGAAAACATCACCACACACACACACACACACACACACACACACACACACACACACACACACACACACACACACACACCTGTATTCCTTTTACCTAGGCTGTGTATGGCTGAGTCACCTGAAACTTGAAACAGCATCACACCTGAGTGAGCACTAAAAGGTAGAAATGAGAAAAAGACCGAGCCCAAAGCATAAGTGAAGACAAGCGAGGCGGGTCGGTCGGTGGGACTGAGGAGGAGACGGGGAGGAACGGACTCGGAGTGATGGAGTGTAGAGACTGATGTCGCTGTCACTCTTCCCGGCATCCGTCCATCGTCCTTTTCTTCCTTCCTTCCTTCCGTCACCTCAAGCGGCTTTCTCTCTACCCCCCTCCTCCTCCCCCTTCCCCCTTTAATTTGTCTCGTCTCCCTTCCGCATCCCCCCCCCCCCCCCCCCCCCCCCCACACACACCTCTCGTCCCGTCACTCATCTTCCACCCCGTCCCTCTTTCCTCATCCCGCTCTCTGTCCCGCATCTGTAGCTGGCGACTTTTCATGTTCGTCGTCACCCCCAGCAAGGTAGCGTCCGTGTGGCCGAGTGGTTACGAGATGTAGCTCCCTGTCTCCCGTTCCATCCAATCAGGCGATGGATCTCATCAGTCCCGGCAGAGTTCAGGAGCTGTGTGAAAGTCGAGGTGGACGTCCTGGGCTCCCTGTCCTCGTAGTTCTTATGGTCTCTGTTGCCGTAAAGCAACATGGAACTTAGACATGAGGAGCGGGGATAGCTCAGTGGTTAGAGCGCCGGACTCGTGATCGCAAGGTCGCGGGTTCGAATCTCTACTGGAGCGGCGGGAGAATTTTCTTCTCCAGGGTCAACTTTCTGTGCTGACTCTTATTTCGGTATCCGTTCCACCCCCGTGTTACCACAGTAGCACGTAAAAGACCCCGGTCATTCTACCAAAAGCGCAGGTGGCAGGTTACGGCTAAACACGCATACACCTTACATATGTGGCTTTGCATGAAGTGACACGGTGCATGGTTGTATGGTGTACACAGAACGCGCCGAGACTGACTCTTTCTGGCAGCAGATTCTTGTGGCACCAGCCATGCCAGCGCTGTAAGTACACCACTTCAGTGGATATTAAAAAACGCGCTATAAAAAGCTATTCACTCATGTAGAATCACATGCGAGCGCAGTGAGTCTGCTCGCGAGCGGTGAATAGCGCTATATAAAAAGCGATCAATAATAATAACTTGAACTCTTTCCCTTGTCAGAGCTCAGGAGCTGTGTCAGTGAACGTCGAGGTGGCCGTCCTGGGCTCTCTGGCCGTCCTAATGAGCCGTATGGTTTCTGTGGACGTAAAGCAACATTCAACCGTGCACACGCATTGGTCACAGTTTGTCCCTAATATGTCATCCCGACATCCGAGGACATTAAGCTCTACATCACCATCATCATCATCATCATCATCATCATCATCATCGTCCCGGGAGGCGGTGCGAGTGTTGATGAGAGTGAAAACAGGTAGAAAACGTGTTTGGGGTATGTGTAAAAAGAGTTTGATGTCCAAAGAATCTGAATACGTATTGTCCCGGTACAAGTTTACAAGGAAATTTAGCGGAGTTTGTACGAGTTTGTCGCCGTATTCGAACCCCCCTTCTCCCCCCCCCCCCCCCCCCCCCCGCTCTCTCTCTCGTCCGACGTTTGCGAAACTACACGGAGACATTTTTCCTTTATTGCATGTCCACACCTGTAGAAGACAAACACACACACACACACACACACACACACACACACACACACACACACACACAGTGGTGTCACACACACACACACACACACACACACACACACACACACACCATTAAAAAACAAAACAAACAGAAAACATTAAAACAACAACAAAACGAATACCAAAACAACACACAAAAACACCTGCGAAACACAGACTCGCAAACAAACCCTTCGTGAATAGACCGAGCTTACAACGCGGAGACTCCCGTGTCGTTCACTGAAAGAAAACACAACCGGCGTCATGAATCTTCCCGTCACACCTCACTGATACAGCTGGTTCTTCACGCGGAACCGACGGCAGTGGCTGGACAGAAAACTGAATGAACAAAATGGGCCGGCAGCCCCCCCCCCTCCTCTTTCCGCTCCTCCTCCTTCCTTCTTCTTCCCTCGGCTGCTTCAAGTCTTACATCTCCTGTCCTCCGAGCGGCTCGGTCTGTCCGTCAGTCAGTCAGTCGTGGTCCAGAGCGCACGGGTGACGACTCACCTTCACGCTCACTGATGCTCACGCGGTAAGTGAGGAAAAGGAAGCAAGGACCGTTGCCTAGCTGTTACTGTGCTAGCTAGGCCTAGCTACCTGTCTGCCTGGTATTCATTCTCGGGGAGGGGGGTGGTTTCGTTCTCTTTGATGCTACCCCGTTCGCTGGATCTTCCCTTCATCCCTTCTAACGACTTGCATTTTCTACCCGGCTTTTGCTGTCCCGAGGGTTTGGGATGCTGAGGGCTGATAACGTTCGCTGTGGAGTCGGGTGCAAAGGAGCGTAGTGATAATTAGCCTATTTATAGACGCGGTGGAAAGTTACGGGGTGGAGCGGTGGTCACCTTTGATGTGTTGTTGTCTTCGCTCACAGTGCAGGTATGAGTAATGGATGTGTCGACGGTTTGATTCAGGATGTGCGTGCGTACTTACCTGTACTGACACCGGTGAAGCTGTGAGCTGCGCAGTGAGGTGGGTAGATCTGATCACGAATCAAGGTGACGGTTTCGGATGCTGCTGAGTCACATTGCATCTCGCGACCAGGACATTCGTGGAACGTGGAACGTTCTGCCCTTGAAGTTTTGCACTGACGTTTGTTCGACCTTTTGATGGTGATTCTGGAGTTATCCATACTGGCATAGATCTACTCATTTACTGCTGATGGTGTGAGTGGCTGTAGTGATTGTGCGTGCATTGCATCCATAGTTCTTTTTGTGTTTTTCATTAGTACTTTTCTGATGTTAGTTGTTACCCTTTGTGACTGACTTTTTTGATCCGAGAAGTCATTGTTATGTTAAATAAAATAAAAAAATCCTAATGCTGAGAAGAAAAGTTCTTAAAATCTTAATAATTGTGGCATGTACGTGGTGTCGGATAGACACGAGTTGTTTTTCTGTTTATTTGTTGTTGTTTTTCAGCTCATGATTTGGTATCACTATCACAGATAAGGTATTACAGTCAGAATAAATGACTTTAAAAAACACTTGCCATGATAGATATTGAATAAATTTTCTGTCTCTGTCTGTCTGTCTGTCTGTCTGTCTCTCCCTCTCTGTCACATACACACACACACACACACACACACACACACACACACACACACACAGAGAGAGAGAGAGAGAGAGAGAGAGAGAGAGAGAGAGAGAGAGAGAGAGAGAGAAATGCTTCAGTCTCTAGTCATTTCAAGCAAAAACATGTTTAAATGATCTGGATATATCTAAAGAAACAAGGAAAAACAACAACTATGAATTGAAACTGTAGCGTCTGTGTTGTTTGTGTGTTCCAGCATTGGATGACCCCCCATCGACAGTGGGAGAGGAAGAGTCAGCCTTGAAGAAAGCAGAGGTTGCTGATGGGATTGTAGAGAAAGACTGCCATGAGAGTAAAACACCCACCGCTGAGGAGGCCAATGTAATAATAATAATAATGGATATATATATACATATATATATATATATAGAGAGAGAGAGAGAGAATGTAGAATAACAGTCCAAGCATGTCCTGGTTTTATAGAAACGTTTAATCCCAATCGTCACCCATGGGGGCTTTGTATTATATAATGTGTATGCTTGTTGGGCAGCTGTGCCTGAGGGGAGGTAATCATGATATGCATGCATGCCTATTATAGCAGTTGTGACAATGCCATTGAACCTTTCAGGAATTTTAAGAGGGCGCAGACAAAGATCACTAGCTTGAAGTCCAGTGCTAATTCAGTTGCCTGATTAATCTAAAAAATAATTATGTGCATATTGCGTAATAGTTCATTTACTAATGAAGCTGCTAAATCAGTTGTCTAATTAATTTCAAAATTTAATTATATGCATATTAAATAATAGTTGCTAAATCAGTTGCCCAATTAATCTCAAAATTTAATTATGTGGCATATTAAGTAATAGTTAATATGCTAATGAAGCTGGTCAGTTTCACATAATCTTTTTCAGTTGCCTTTATTATTTATTTTGTGTTCCAGATAGAAAGACATCAGTGTTAAAAGGCATGTATGCATTCATCACTTTTCCAATCATTGTGTTTTCAGGATGTGTTGGAGGACAGCCCTGAGTTTGGTCCCTTGGTCATCAACACAAGCATCCCAAGCCCTACCCCTCCCTCATCAGCATTAGACAACACCCCCCCTCTAACCGAAGACACCACCAGCCCAGGCACCACACAAGTAGAGGACAGTCACCCCCAACGCCCCTCCTCCCCAGGCCTTGACATTCCCCCCTTGTCTGCTGATGTAGCTCCCTTGTCCTTGACCTTGCCCTCAACGCCCACGTCACCGGATCATCCATCCACACCGTCCAGCCTCAACAGCAGTTGCAGTCTGTTGGAGTCTTCGGCCAACAAACAACGCCGTGGCAAGAAGGTAGGTGTCGTAGATGTTGTATCAGCTGAATTCCTGGTTGGGTTTTTATTCAGTTGGAAGAACATCAAGAAGGCTTTTTTCTCCTTTTTATTTGTATTTTTTGGCAGATTTGTTGGGTGTGTGTGTGTGTGTGTGTGGGGGGGGGGGTTGTCTGTATTTTGTTTTTTGGCATGTTTGTGTTCAGAAATAGGTTGTTGTACTAATATTCTGTCATTTTTGACTTTAAATCATGAGTTACTACTATGAGAAGCTGCTCATGAGAGTAGCTGTGTCAGAAATAAGATTATTTCGACATGGCGTGTTCTTAACAACGTTATTCAATGTGCATCTGATCTCTTCTTCTTCTCCTGCTCCGTATGCTCTGGTGTGTTTTTTCTTCTCCTTTTGTGTGCGTGTTGTTGTCACTTTGATTTCAGTATTTGCTTTCTCTGTTTGAGTGTTTCCCTGTTGTTTTCCTTGTGTGCCTGAAAAGACACAAGTGAGGCTAGCAAACTTCTTATTCTTACATACACCCAGAGGTTCCTTTGGGTATTTCAGGATTTTCTTTCTCAGTTTGAGTATTTCCCTATTGTTTTTGTTGCTGTTGTTGCTGTTGTTTCAGCGGTGTTTGAAAAAGTGGTTGATTAGTTCACTGATGTGTTTAGGCACCTGTATGTTTGCAGATTATGCCCGTGGCGGGTGATGACGGCAAGTCTCGGTGGCAGTGTCCGATATGCAACGAACAGCTGGGCTCCGACCATGACTTCACTGTGCACATCCGCTCCCACAACACCACGCAGGCCAAGCAGCCCAACACCTGCACCATCTGCGGCAAGGTCCTCAGCTCCCAGAGTTCCCTCGACAGGCACATGCTGGTGCATTCTGGTCAGTTCACTTCCTGTGTTCCACTGGTGCATTCTGGTCAGTTCACTTCCTGTGTTCCACTGGTGTATTCTGGTCAGTTTATTTTCTGTGTTCTGCTGGTGCATTCTGGTCAGTTCACTTTCTGTGTTCAGCTGGTGCATTCTGGTCAGTTCACTTCCTGTGTTCAGCTGGTGTATTCTGGTCAGTTCATTTCCTGTGTTCTGCTGGTGTATTCTGGTCAGTTCATTTCCTGCATTCTGCTGCCTGTTTGGTGCGTTCCGGTCAGTTCACTTCCTGTATTCTTCTGCTCATTTTTTCACTTCCTGTATTCTGCTGCCTATTGGGTGCATTCCAGTCAACTCACTGTATTTTGCTGGTGCATTCCAGTCAGGTCACTTCCTGTATTCTGCTGGTGGTTTGGTGCAGTCCAGTCAGGTCACTTCCTGTATTCTGCTGGTGCATTCCAGTCTGTTCACTTGCTGCATTCTGCTGCCGGTTTGGTGCATTCCAGTCAGTTCATTTCCTGTATTCTGCTGCCTGTTTGCTGCATTCCAGTCAGTTCATTTCCTGTATTCCACTGCCTGTTTGGTACATTCCAGTCAGTTCATTTCCTGTATTCCACTGCCTGTTTGGTACATTCCAGTCAGTTCATTTCCTGTATTCTGCTGTGTGTTTGATGCATTCTGGTCAGTTCTCTTCCTGTATTCCACTGCCTGGTTTGGTGCATTCCGGTCAGTTCACTTCCTGTATTCCACTGCATATTTGGTGCATTCCGGTCAGTTCACTTCTTGTATTTTAATGTTGGTCAAATTAATGGCAGCTAGTTCTGTGAGAGTGGAAGAGGGGGACTACATAGCAGTGGCACTGAGAAAGTGTTTGGCCCTTTCTGCTGCTTTTGTTACCATCTCTTCTTTTCTCTCTCTTATTCCACCTAAAGGCTAAACATTTAACTTGATTGCTTTTAATCAGCTACTCAGCACAGTCCACAGTCTTACTGAGCACTGTCTTCTTGACCTGACCCCATTTGTTGCTCAATAACGGTCAAGCCTTTGTTCTCAGTCTCACCAGATCACCCTTGGGTTTTGTTGTAGTCATTGTAGCAGTCCTCAGCTGAACACTCAGGGGGTCACCCAGGACATACAATTATACATTGACAAATGCATTTCATAAGGATGAGAGGATTGTGTATGTATGTGACTGTTTAAAGAAAAAGTACACCACCACATCAGCAGCCACAGAGCACAGTTCAGCAGAACCTTTGGGTTAACGAATAAGAAGTTTGCTTGGCTTGCTTGTGTCTTTTCCTGGCACAGAGGCAGCAAGCTGTTCTCAGAGAGCTGCACTCTACTATCAGACCCTCCTGAGCTCACACCTGCATTTCTTTCGGTTTCGCCAGGTGAACGCCCGTTCAGGTGCAAAGTGTGCAAGATGTCCTTCACCACCAATGGCAACATGCACCGCCACTCCCGCATCCACGGCAAGGAGGAACTGAAAGCGGCTCAGACTGCTGCAGCAGCCGCAGAAGGAGGCAAACCCTCCAAGTCATCGCGGTCAGCGACAGCAGCAGCAGCCAAGGCAGCAGCGGCAGCGGCGGCAGCAGCGGTGGAGTCTTCTCCAAACAACCAGGACAGTCCCATGTCCTGGCACCGCCCCAGTGTCTTCACCCCTGAGAGAGCTGCGCCACAACTCCCGACACCTGTGTCCGGTGTTGAGCTGCAGAAACTCATGGCCGACAACAAGTTCATCCATCCGTCCCACATGTTCTCCTCGGTCGTTCCCAACCCGTTCGCCATGTCGCATCTGGACATGAACGTGCTGTCTCACCTGATGAACAGTCACAAGCGCTCCCTGTTTCCTGAGGAGGACGGCCCGCCAAGCAAGAGGCCGAGGGGGGAAGGGGAGGGTGTGACGGAGCAGAGGGACCGAGTGCAGATGCCTGGTCATGCTAATGGTGACAGGGACGGCGGGGATTCTGTAGGAAGTGGCGCCAACAATAATGAGGATGGCAGTTCATCTTTGCAAGTTACAAGAGTAAGAGAGAGAGAGAGAGAGAGAGAGAGAGAGAGAGAGAGAGAGAGTGTGTGTGTGTGTGTGTGTGTGTGTGTGTGTGTGTGCTTGCATGTCCATGCATATGTGTATACATAAGTGTTTGCATATATATATTGTGTATATGTTGCATGAGTGCATGCTCATGTGTGTGTGCATGCGTGTGTGTGTGTATGTGTGTGTGTGTGCACGCATGCACATATGTGTACATCAGTGCATGCATACGTGTGTATATGTTGCATTAGTGCATGTACATGCATGAGTGAATGCATGTGATGGGAGGTCAGGAGGGGAGGGGGAGGATTGCTCACATATTAGGCAAAAGATAGGCCGCTTGCAGACCTCTTTGAGTCTGTTAGTGTGAAAAAGTCAGCAAAACCATATTCTTTCACTATAAGTATGTCACAGACAAATTCCACAGAGCTGGGCTGTTTCACAGTGTGAGTGTGTGACAGACCAGTTCCACAAAGCTGGACTGTTTCACAGTGTGGGACTGTTTCACAGTGTAAGTGTGTGACAGACCAGTTCCACAGAACTGGGCTGTTTCACAGTGTGAGTGTGACAGACCAGTTCCACAGAGCTGGACTGTTTCACAGTGTGAGTGTGTGACAGACCAGTTCCACAAAGCTGGACTGTTTCACAGTGTGAGTGTGACAGACCAGTTCCACAGAGCTGGGCTGTTTCACAGTGTGTGTGTGTGTGTGTGTGTGTGACAGACCAGTTCCACAGAACTGGACTGTTTCACAGTGTGTGTGTCACAGACCAGTTCCACAGAGCTGGGCTGTTTCACATTGTAAGTGTGACAGACCAGTTCCACAGAGCTGGACTGTTTCACAGTGTGTGTGTGTGTGTGAGACAGACCAGTTCCACAGAGCTGGGCTGTTTCACAGTATGGGACTGTTTCACAGTGTGAGTGTGTGACAGACCAGTTCCACAGAGCAGGACTGTTTCACAGTGTGAGTGTGACAGACCAGTTCCACAGAGCGGGACTGTTTCACAGTGTGAGTGTGTGACAGACCAGTTCCACAGAGCGGGACTGTTTCACAGTGTGAGTGTGTGACAGACCAGTTCCATAGAGCTGGACTGTTTCACAGTGTGAGTGTGTGACAGACCAGTTCCACAAAGCTGGGCTGTTTCACAGTGTGAGTGTGGTACAGACCAGTTCCACAGAGCTGGACTGTTTTACAGTGTGAGTCTATGACAGACCAATTTCACAGAGGTGTGCCACTTTGCAGAAATCCCCAGGGAGGAAGCGGGCATTCCACAAGTGTAGCGCCTTGGACAAACCTCAGCTGGACCCCCAGCATGCCCCTGCACAGGACGAGTGTAAGCACTGTCACAAGACCTTCATCAGCCTGGACTACCACCTCCTCCAGCACCATAAGGATGCTGCCTCCTTGACCACCACCCCCACCGCAACCACCAAAACCATCAGCGACAAGTGCGGCCACGGAGGTACAGACAGTGGCCCCAGTGCCTTTGCTGCTGAGGATGTGTCCGATGCTGCAGCTTTCAGGTGCAGCAAATGCGAGGAAGTGTTCACATCCCAGCACAGGCTCGTGGTCCACAACCTCTTGGTCCACTGCACCAACCAGCAAGCCGAGCAGGCTGTGGCTGAGGCGCTTGCGGAAGGTAAAAACGGGGTGAACAGAATCGTCCTGGAGGCCACCATGCCTGGGTTCGCGGACCTGGATTTCATGGACTTCACGGCCAGCAAGTTCTCTCTGGCGGCCAAAGCCAGGTGCGAGCAGATGCCACGTCGGTCCAGCTCCCAGTTCCACGACTTCACCTGTCAGGAATGCAGCTGCAGCTTCCCCAGCCGGAGCTCCTTGAAGCTGCACACAGCAAGCCACAAGCCTCAGAACTGGACCAAGTGCTCCCTCTGTGATTGCTACTTTGTGAGCGTGGATCTGTTGTACACGCACATGTTCAAGCATGCAGCTGACAAATCTTTTGTAGAGTCTCTCGAAGGTGATGTGAGTGAGAATGCCGGTAAGCCAGAGTCGATGGAGAAGAACGATTTCCTGGCCATGTTTGAGCTGGTCGCTTCGGATGAGCTGTGCGGGTCCAAGGCGAACGAGGAAGTGCTGGAGACCATCAGCAAGGAGCAGAACAATCAGTACTTCGCCAGGCTCTGCCAGGCCTATGCCAAAAACAAAGCAAAACAAATGCGCAATGCCGGGTGCAAGTCCGAGCCACACCACGAAGACTCTCTGCCTTCACACATTCCGTCCACAACTACTACTCACAAGAATGAACCGCTGATTCCGTCCACGGATGTTCCAGATGATCCCTCCATGTCCCCACCAGGAGGGATGCCCTCCCCTGCTGCAGCTCAAGATGGAGTGATGCCCCCTGGTTTCTTCTCTCCCTTGTTGGCCAAGTCCATGATGTTTCCCAAAGGGGAGTTCTTTGGACAGGATTTGAGTCAGCTGTCTGCTTCTCCCGCATTCCATGCTGGGAGATTTCTTTCCCCACTTCATTCTTCCCCATTGATGCTGGGTACGGAGGGTGAGGCTGCCCCCCAGGGCCAGAAAAAAGGCGTTTACAAGTGCCAGTTCTGCGGCAGTTCATTCCCGAATGAACGTACTCTTAAAGGTGAGTGTCATGGTTGTTTGTGTGTGTGGCCTCATTGTTAGACCCTGTTAAAACCTGTTGATAGGATGTTAAAATCCAGTTACTGTTAAGACTCAAAGATTGAGTAGTAGATTTTGTGTATAAGAGGAAATGAGTTAAAGTCACATCATCTCTGAAAAATATTACAGTTTACATGCTGATTTTTTTTCAAGGACTTTTTGCGCTTAAATTCAACAGTGAGATCTTGAGGGGTTAACCAGTTTTTCCTAGGATACTGTGTGAATCTTTTGGTTAAAACTGAAAGAAAAGATGCTCTTGTTAATAATACTCTTGTTTGACCGTATAACGAAAATCTAAGATGTTTTACATCATATTTTCAACAAAAAGAAAAGATGTTAAAGTAATCAGGACAGTTGACTGTATAGGGAAAGTATAAGATTTTAAAACATTTTTGATTTCAACAATATTCATTAACTTAGAGGCATTCTTTTGCAAAACAAGTGTGGAACTTTTCACACAAAGTATGGTTATAGTGAAACTTAAATCAAGAAACTTTCAAACATACATCAATGCCTCCCCCCCCCCCCCCCCCCCCCAATTAATTATGACATGAGCAGATCACCCATTAATTATGACCTGAGCAGAAAAACAAACAGACAAAACTTTTCAGAATAACTGTGTTGGTTTAAAAAACATTTTATACCAAAGTCTGACCCTCTGAAAAACAGCAACAGAAGATAGAAACCAGGTATTCTGCTTGCTTTGCTGTGAGTCGATTACCTTCCATAAAAGTCTGTCCTTTTAAGCGCATTAATATTTTGGTGGGTGTGTTCTTGGTTGGTCCAAATGGGTCCGTGGTCATTGAATTATTAGAATCACCCCCATTATTTACCCATTGTTACCTACTCGTACTCTTTATCCACAGTGCTACACGGTGTCACTTAACCCGTCTCAAACTTGCTTTCTAAGCAGATAACCGATGATTGGGTAAGATTACGCCTGCTCAGTGGATGTGGTTTATTGCATGTGTTTTAGTTGCCTTCGTTCATTTTATGTATGGATTGAAATAGGTCTTCACAGGCACTGTGGCAATGTGAAAACATTGCTGTGTTGGTGGTGTGTTTCCATTTTGTCCAGTAAGTGGGTCGCTTGATCTAGCTTATGATTTTCAGTGTTCAACGCATTGGTGTTGTGTGTGTACACACAAGCTGTACTGTATAGTTCTGTGTGAGCTGTTCTTTCAGTATTGATGTGTTTGATTCTGTCATTTTCTCCATGAATTTTGTAGTTTACCTAAGATCTGTACATATGCCAGTTTTAGCACGTACGAATTATTTAAACAATTATTATGTGATAACAAAATGTGTCTTGCACCAATATAACCATACTGGTTAACTGGGCATAAAACGCCAAGTTACTTACTTACTAACCTAAGAAGTAAAAGCTGTTAGGATTTTTGTTTTGTTTGATCAGTTAGATCTGCATAGAGTCATTACAAGTATAACTGCGTACAAATTAAAACATTAGTTAAAAATTATAAAATGAGACCAAGAGGGAAAACAAACAAAAACTAAACGTCAACAGAAAATGGGGAGAGAAAGAATGCACCCCACCCCATCACCCTGCAAAAAAAAGGAAAGAAAAAAAAAAGAAAAAAAAGGAGGGGGGGGGGGGGGATGAGGGAGACAAACAGAAAGCTAATGAAGTTGTTCTGTTTACTGGGATGGAAATGCTCATTTGCTGTAAATTATACAAGTCTGCCTTATAGTCTATGGGAATGGTTTCTTGCTTTGAAGCTGCATGTTGTATTATATAATCATAAAATTATATATTATTATTATAGCAGATTGTTCAAATCGCAAATTAGCAAGGTTGTGGGTGACATACACTGCTGGTGTCCAAGCATGTACTAGACACTGCTGGTGTCCAAGCATGTACTAGACACTGCTGGTGTCCAAGCCTGTACTAGACACTGCTGGTGTCCAAGCATGTACTAGACACTGCTGGTGTCCAAGCATGTACTAGACACAGCTAGCTAGGTGTACATGATCATTACCTATCTCGTACGCATCTTGGCCTTAATGTGCTGCCACAGTAGCATGTAAAAAATGCCAGTCATTTAAACAAAACAGAAAAGCACAAAGAAAGTGCAGGTGGCTGATTACAGCTAAACACGCATGCACACCATAGTATGTATGTGCATGAAGTGAGGTGATATGGTGCATGGTTGTATGGTGTACACAGAATGCACCAAGATGGTAGCAGTTTTGAGTGGCATCAGCCATGTAAGAACCTAACAGCGCTGCAACTATACCACTTCGGTGGATATTCAAAGCACGCTGTAAAAAGCCAAGTCATTCATTTAGAGTCACATGCGACAAGAGTGCAGTCAGTTTGCTCGAGACAGAGAATAGTGCTATGTAAAAGTGATCAGCAACACAATAAATTTAAATTTCAGCCTGGACAGAAAGCGTAGTTCAGCACACAGACAATGCCAGCTTGTCTTCATTAGTGAAGCTTTTTGTGGGAATGGGACTGATGCAGTGATACTGATAGTGAATATCATTGATGATTTTTTTTGGTAATTTGCAGTTCCCTGAGTTTTGCTTGTTCTGTCTTCTGTTTTTTTTTGTGTGTGTGTGTGTGTGTGTGTGTGTGTGTGTGTGTGTGTGTGTGTGTGTGTGTGTGTGTGTGTGTTGTGACTGATATTGTCTGTTGTAACTTTGTAAATCTTTTGTTTGTGTTTTTGTTTTCTGCACATCTTGGAAAGAATAGTGAGGATAATTGGTTTGATTTTCTCACTCTCTCACTCTTTCTTTCTTTCTTTCTTTTCTGTCTCTTTATTGTTATTGGTATGGTTATGTTGTTGATTTTTTTTTTACTGATTTTTGTGTGGGTGTGTTCATTTAAATTTTCAGCATTTTAAAGCTTTTTACTACTGTTACACTGCTAGATTTTAGCAAAATATGTATATATTTATATAATACAATTTTTGTTGTTTTTTAATTTAAAATCATGGTCTTTATACTCCTGTACTAGACAGATTCATTAACTTTTTTAAAGCAAATTTGCATGGTTATGTATTCATCAGGATGTGAGAGGAGGGAATCTTGTACATATTGTAAAACAGTTAACATGTACCTTGACTTTTTTTATCTAGATAAGTTGGTATTGATCAGTATCATTAACATTATTAATCCATGGGCAGGTCAGTGTAGCTCTTTTTGGATGGTACACTTCGCGGATGTGGTAGTGCATGTACAGATGCGTGAGATCAGATTGCTTAACAAGTATCAAAGACTTAGCTAACTTACAAGTGCTTCAGCTACTGACTGGTGAAAACCAAAGTATTTATAATCATTTTTATAGTAATTATGTACATCAGACATGCATAATTGTCTTCTCAGTTGTTTCTGGTCATCATCACAAAGCTCCTGGTGTGTCCAAAAGGGAGGGGAGGTCACTGTGAAAAATCAGCTTCTCAATACATATACAGTACAATACAATACAACTTTATTGTCTCTGTGTAGAGAAATTTGCTTTCTGGCTCATCATTTACATAAAAACATTCAATACAGTTAACAACAAAACATCAACAACTCAGTGAAACACGGAGCTAAAAACCGCTCAAATACAAGGAAAGTACTTAACAGTAACAATGTACACACATGCATGCACGCACACACACACGCATGCACACATGCACGCACACATGCACACACCCACCCACACATACACACATTATTCTTCTGGCTCACCAATAACTTAAAACAAACAATAAATTACAATAAAACAAAATTCCTTAAACAACAAAACACTGAAATCGAAACACTCAATCGACCGCAACATATGAATTATAGGCAACAATTATGAAGTAACATTAAATCCAGGCAAATTTATATGTTACAATCTCAGTGATTTTCTTACCAGCTCTGCTTCTTGTTGGCTAAAACCTAGTTTCCTAATTAATTGAGGTCAGGTGTGTGATTACGTGATACGGTCATTTTGTCACATTGTCTCATCTTTCATGTGATGTGGTCTTTCTGTCACATTGTCTCATCTTTCACCTGATGTGGTCATTCTGTTACATCATCTCTTTTACCCAATGTGGTCATATTCTGTGACATCGTCTCCTCTTTCACCTGATGCAGTCATTCTGTCACATCATCTCCTCTTTCACCTGATGTGGTTGTGTTCCGTCACATCATCACCTCTTTTACCTGATGCGGTCATTCTGTCACATCATCTCCTCTTTCACCGGATGTGGTCATATTCTGTCACATCGTCTCCTCTTTCACCTGATGCGGTCATTCTATCACATCATCTCCTCTTTCACCTGATGTGGACATATTCCGTCACATCATCTCCTCTTTCACCTGATGCGGTCATATTCCATCACATCATCTCCTCTTTCACCTGATGCAGTCATATTCTGTCACATTGTCTCCTCTTTCACCTGATGCAGTCATATTCCATCACATCATCTCCTCTTTCACCGGATGTGGTCATATTCTGTCACATCGTCTCCTCTTTCACCTGATGCGATCATTCTGTCACATCATCTCCTCTTTCACCTGATGTGGACATATTCTGTCACATCATCTCCTTTTTCACCTGATGCAGTCATATTCCATCACATCATCTCTTTCACCTGATGCAGTCATATTCTGTCACATTGTCTCCTCTTTCACCTGATATGGTTATTCCATTACATTGTCTCATCCTTCACCTGGTCCTTTCCTGTCTGCAGGTCACACCCGAGTGCACATGGGCTTGTCGCCCTACAAGTGCAACATGTGCAGCTATTCCAGTGCTGACAAGAGCACCTTGATTCGACACATGAGGACCCACAATGGGCAGCGACCATTTAAGTGCAACATTTGCGAATTCCCATTCACGACCAAGGCCAACTGCGAAAGACATGTCAGGTAACACGGGTTTCTGCTGACCGAGCCTCTGCCGTCTGATTTGTGGAGAGATTTTGAACAACTCCTGTTGATGTGTTTATTTAGCTATAAATCATAATATCATCAGAGACATTTACAGATTAAAAAAAAAAAAAATCTGTTTAAAAGGCCCTGTTGAATGAAGTCTTACTGCTGATAAATGGAGTAATTGATTGATGGATGAATGAATGAATGATAATTTATAATGTGGATTATAAAACAACTTCCATGTGAGAATAAGCAGGTTTGCAGTGCAGGGACTGGGGAGGTGGAAAAAAGCATACATTTGTACATACACATACACATGCATGTATACATGTGCATGTGGGCCCACACACACATGCACACACACACACACATACAGTAAAGACAAGTTTTTTTTTTGGGGGGGGGGGGGGGGGACTTCAACATAAACTGTCTTAAAGCACTGGAGATAAGATTACAATTTTACTGCATTATTGCCACTTTCAGTGCATAATTCACTAATTGCAAACCTGACCCAATTCCATCCTGGCAGAAAGAGGCATGGAGTGACAGACAAAGAAGAGATGGAGAGATCGGTGACCTATGAAAGCTACCCAACAGATCTCTCTGAAGGCATAGAAAGTTTCCAGTCTCCTGACACAGTGTGCCAGTACTGCGGAACAGACTTCAAGTTTTTCCGTGCCCTCAAGCACCACCTCAAGACCCACAGCAGCTGCCGACAGAAGCCATTCACCTGCACAAAATGCCTGGTAAAATGCCCCTTTTTCTTCGCTGTGTGTGTGTGTGTGTGTGTGTGTGTGTGTGTGTGTGTGTGTGTGTGTGTGTAAATATGTATGTGTGTGTATGTGCATGCATGTGCGTGTGTGTGTGTGTGTGTACATGTGCATGCATGTGTGCATGGTTTGTGTGTGTGTGTGTGTGTGTGTGTGTGTGTGTGTGTGTGTGTGTGTGTGTGTGGATGTACTGTGCATTGTTTGTGTCACCAGGATAATGCTTTGTTTAGCTCTCTAAGCTTGGCACAGCCTCTGCTGTCTCTATGCTTCAGCTTTGTCTGTTGTCACTTTGTACTTTTTCCAGTTTCTTTTTGCCATACATTTGTTTTCTCTCTTACAGCCCTAGGCATTGATGACCAGGGTACTGAATGAACGCTGATCAATTTCCTCCTTACGCTAAACCAACAGGTCGGGTTCTCCATGAAAGCGAACGCCATCCGCCATGTTCAGAAGCAGCACCTGGATGTCCCTCACAAGGACATCGAGAACTACATCCTGGTCAACGAGCTGATGCAGGCGGAGGCTGATGACGACAGCGACAACCTGGCGGCCGGATATGACACAGGCTCTCCCTCTCCTTCCTCCACCCCGGGTACCTGTGGACAGGACTCCACCCCACCCATGGCTCACTCCACCCCTGTGTTTCCCGCCACCTCTAAAAGTCTTCCCCAGGCTTCTCCGGACGGGCCCCTGGACTTCAGCCTGAGGAACCCGGAACTTGCCGCCCGCCTGACGGGCATGATGATCTCCATGATGCCTCGTGCCAGCAGCTCCAGACCCACAGCCACTGGGGATGATGGGGAACAACCCATCGATCTGACCACCAAGAAGAAGTCGCCCTCATCCGCATCGTCCTCCCTGTCTCCAAGTCCTGCTGCTCCGTCCACCACCACCACCAAGCAGGTATGGGAGAAACGTGTGCAGGTAGAAGTAAATACACAGAGGGGAGGGGCATTTATAGATATGGGAGAGAAATGTGGGGATGGGGGGGGGGGGGGGGGCGGGTATGGGAGATAAGACTTACAAATATGTGAGACAAATTTGCAAGTATAAGAGAAGAATTGAGGGAAGGGGGAGTGGGGTTGTAGTTATAGGAGAAAAATGTGCAGGAATTGATTTTTTTCTCTCCATATTTTGTTGTTGTGTGTTTCTTCTCTGATATTTTGTTTTGTTCTCAGTTTGAAGAGAGACAGAAGAGTAGAGAACAGTTGGTGGTGGCTTTCAACAATTTTTTCCCCAAGTGTGATAATGCAGCAAGACGGTGAAAGACTGGGTACTGGGTTTGGGTATGGCTGGGTAAGACTGTGTACCATTCACACAAGCGTAAAAACAACAACCAACATTGATTTTCCCTTGCAAATACACTGACATTAACAAAACCTTGTCTTTCCCTTGTCACCCAGACCTCCACACCGACGAAGGTGAGCACCTCTGAGGTCCCCTGCGGCCTGTGCAAGAAGGTGCTCAGCAGCAAAGAGGACGCCAAGCACCACCTGATAGAGGTCCACCAGGTCTCCTTCGACTCCCTCCCGTCCAGCGACAACAACAACAACACCAGCGGAGGAGGAGGAGCAGGGGGCGCCCTGCCCCCACAGTTCATGCCGGTGGTGATGAATCCGCTGCAGCTGACCTCCCTCATTCAGGCTCACGCGGCAGTGGCGGCCGGCGGAGGGGTTCCCGTGTTCCCTGCCCACCCGGCCTTCTCCCACATGCAGCAGAAGCTGGCGTACCTGGCCTCGCCCCGAGCCCCCATCCACCCCACCCTGCTGGCCAGCATGGCTGTCGGGGTGAAGAAGGAGCCAGGTACCTCTGCCATCACCACTGCTGCTGCTGCTGCTGCCACCAACAACAGCAACACTGCCACTTCCACCACCAAGACTGCCTCCAGCATCAACAGCTCAGGTGAGTGGATGGCTGAGGGTGGAGTGTTTGTTTTCTGGTCTAATGCTTTTTGCCTGAATGATTGTGTGTGTGTGTGTGTGTGTGTGTGTGTGTGTGTGTGTGTGTGTGTGTGTGTGTGCATGGATATCCGTATTGTGTGTGTGTGGGTGTGTGTCCAAATCTTTCACAGATGAAATGTCAGTTTTGGGGTTTTGCATATATTTGCACATGTGCTGAGTGCACTGATCATAAGTGCTTAAAAGTAAACATAGGTAAGCTACAGAGAAGTGAAACACATGCACATCAACCCCCCCCTCCCCACACACACACTCATATGCCACCTCTCTCTGATTACCAATGATGAAAAGGTTAGTGATGATATTTATTGCAGTAAATCTTAATAATAATTATATTAACCTATAGGAGATGTGGAGTAAAAAATATATAAAAAAGCCTGAAGCATTAAATGTCCGTAGCTGAAGCTTCATCATCATGTAAAAAGATACATGGACACTTGGTCAAAGTCATTGTTATTTGACATTTGCAGGAAGCGACTCAAGTTGTGATCTGGCTTCTGTCAACAAAATCATTGAGTCCACCGCCACCCAGAACATCCAGATCTTTCTGAAACCACAAGTCACCAATTCTGGCAGCGATGACAGCGAACCTCAAACCACTCCCTGGGAAAGTGCTGATGAAGATTCTGACCAAAGTCTGGAGCAGCTGTACAAACAGTCTCTGAATGGTGCCATCCCTGTCAAATCAGAACCTGATGCCGAGAATATGGCCATTGGTGATGAAGATGAAGACCCAGATGAGGAGGAGGAGGAGGAGGATGAAAATGAGGACAAAGATGCAGAGAGGAATGCTGAAGAGGATGGAGACAGTGATGGGGAGATGAACACATCTGATGCGATGATCAAATCAGCGGTAAGAATACTCCACATAAAAGTGCTGCAGTTTGCGTGTTTTTGTAACTGTTGATTTGCAATGCTCTGTGATCTTTTTCAAGGTGGTGAATTAAACCAGAGTGAGTTGCCAATGAAGACAAGCAGTAATTCAGGATTCTGCTGACATGACCCTTGACTGATCACATTAACTGTTGAACTATAGATTCTGCATGCGTGCTCTGGGCCCTGTTCTGTTTCAGATTTTTGCTGTAAAATACTTGCTACAACTTGTAGTTGTAAGGTCCGAATGTATGAAAAGTTAAAAAGAATACTATTATGACAAAAACACAACATGCAAATTTTCAGGATAAGCCCCTCTATCAAGCTACAGAACAACACTCAAAACAACAGTTAGATGATGAGAAATGAGTTGCAGGATACTTGTCTGCTTTTAGTTGAGCTGTTTTGTTTTAATGTTTTAGTGTGCAGTGTTTGTAGTTGTGATGCAGACTACCTACTCCTCCAGAAAAACAGAAAGAAAAAAAAGAAACATAATTTATGAACATGCCTTTTATGTGAACAAGTACATTTGTGCGTTGTTGCATTTCACATATATGTGACTGATGATTGAAATTCATGCATCACAGAATCAAATAAAGGAGGATCTGGGGGACAGCGTGCTGAGTCCCGATTCCAAGCTGGCGGCTGACCTACTGATGCAGAAGTCCGAGCCAGGGTCCCTGCCTGTCAAGAAGAAACGCAACTCCTATGCCGACTCACCCCACAAACTGAATTGTCCCCACTGCCCTCGCTCTTTTCCCTGGGTTAGCTCCCTCAACCGACACATGCTGACCCATACAGGTAAGATGAAGAGAATTTTGTTTTCTTTTTGGAATTTATCTTGTTTTTGTGGGTCATATATAATAGTGAGTAAATAACAGCTCTTTGAGAGTTTGCACGTTTTGTTTGTGTGGATGAAAATGGGAGTAGTTAAGCAGCTTTTGTGTTTTACACCTGCTCAGCCAGTACATCCTCACACTGATACAACATCAGTGTGAGGATGTAAATGGAAAGATTTTTGAATGATTATGGAAGTAGGAAAAGTTCAGTTTTCATCCACAGTGGAAATCTGAGGATGGCTAACCCCTTCACGATGAAATTTTGATCAAGACATAGTGATGAGATTTCTCAAATATCTTGTGTATTTACTGCCTGTAAGGTCATTTTATGTTTAGACAGTTTTTGTTTTGTTTTGTTTTTGTCCCAAAGGGACGACGACCACTGTGTCTTTCTTATTCTTTTTTTGGGATTTTTTAAACATGATTATTTGTGTATAGGTAGACAATAAAAACCAGAAGTACAAAAACAAACAAAAAAGCCTCTAAAATGATTATCACTGGATCATCATTCCTGTCTGTAACTGTATTTGTCATTGATTTAGCTACTGCTTCCATTATTTTATCAGTATCACTGACAGACTTGCAGTTTGAGCAGACTGGCGTACTGTCTTGTCTTCTTGTTTTTCTGACTTCACATCAGTTTTGCTTGTGTAGTACCGACCTGGCACAGTGAACAGCAGTTCTTTTTCGGAAGTCACTGATCTAAAGCAGTTGTCTCCCTTGATTTGCAAGGTAGTTGGCTACTGAAGATGAAGGAAAGAAGAGGAAGTTTCAGGACTTTGTGTCTGAGATAATTATGCAGTCACAGGTCCATTTTTATTTCTCATGTGAAGTTTATGTTTGCTTTTATCTGATGGGAAGAGAGAGAAGCAGATATAGGACAAATGTTTGGCTGTGATGAAATTATCTCCCTTGAGGCACAAGCTGTATTGGCAGGTACATCACACACATATTAATAACCCTGGTGACCTTTTTTTAATGCCCAGTTAACAATGATGGTTATATGAGGGGAACTGGCTGGTGATGTATATCTATCATAATTTATTTGATTATGATAATTTTATATATCTGTAAAAATATTTGGTGCTTGTTATAAGTATCTTTTTTGCTTGAGTTTACCATGATGTTGGTGCAAGGTATGAACTGCAAAAATGGATTTTTCAGGTCAGAAACCATTCAAGTGTCCTCGATGCCCTGTGACATTCTCAACCAAGTCCAACCGTGAGCGTCACCTGATCCGAAAACACGGTGTCAACATGCTGGATCCTGCATCACGCCAGACAATGGACAGACCTTACAAGTGTCACCTCTGTGTCTTCAGTTCTTTCTCCACAGAAAGTATGTGCACTCCTCTGTCTGTCTGTCTCTCTGCCTGTCTCTCTCTCTCTCTGTCTGTGTCTGTGTCTGTCTGTGTAAGTGTGTCCTGTTCTGAGTCTTTGTGTGTGACGTTTAAATCACATTTGTCTTAACATATCATGCAGTTTTGAGTCAAGATTGAAGCCACTCAAAGTGTAAAAACTCAGGTTCACTAAACAGTGCTTTTGAGACCAAATTTTGTGTCATCTTTTCCATTCTGTAGTGTCATTTTTCAGACCCTAATACTTTTCAGTGTATGCAGGGTTATTTGGGTGCTTCCATAATCCACCAAACTCTGACATGGACCACAGGATTTTAACATGTTTATGTGATCATTTTGTGTGTGCATGCACAATGGGGACCTCACTTTATGGTCTCACCCAAAGGACTTTTTCTAGAGTCTGCACATAATCTTAACTCTGTAGAAATATCAGGTTGGGTGCAGAGCCTGGCATGCTACAGTCGCCCACCCGTGTGGCGACCATGCTTAATTGTGCTTAACTCAGCTTTCAAGAGCAAGTGCTCTTGCTCTGCACCACCAACTCTCCTGTCAACTAACCTCCGAACGTGTTCCAGGCAATCTGCTGAAGCACTACAAGGAACGCCACCCCGGGTGCACTCCCCCTGAGCGCTACCTGATGAAGATGCAGGACTGTGAAGGGGAGACATTGGACCTGGGCCAGCAGATGGACCGGCTGGATGAGATGACCATGGCCAGTTTGGACAGCAGCAACATGGATGGATGGTCCGAGTCTGCATCCATGGATGCTGAGGATATGGAGACACCGGTAAGCAGAGATGCCGGGCGGGGGATGGCACAGGGGCAGGGAAGAGCTTAATTGGTAGAGCGGCTGACTGAAAAGCCAGAAGCAGCATTGATGTGGGTTCAAGTCCTTGGTGCAGCAAGGGATTTTTCTCCCAGTGTCAGTTTCCAGTTGCAGACTGTCTTACAGTGTCCACACAGCCCCCCTGTATGCAGTTGCATGCATCAACATCTGTGTGCACGTAAAAAATCCAAAACACTGGCAGCCATACCATTGCCTGGACACATCAAAAATACTACACACACTGATAGGAATGGGTAGTGCTGTTTTCGTAGCTGCTGTGCCATACCCAGGTAAAGTGACCCAGATTTCCTGTAAGGGACAATGAAGTGTGCGCTCGCACACACACATGCACGCACGCACGCACACATGCATGCACACACACACAAACACACACACAAACACAATTAAAGAAGAAGCTTGTGCTATTGTAATGTGCTTTCTGCTCCTATTAGTGTAGAATTTAGAGCATTATGCAAATAGAATGATGTGCACTGTCCTTTGTCCCCTATCAGTCTATACAGTGTGTGTGTGTGT
>OY757546.1:10745049-10752549 GCA_963584105.1 Alviniconcha strummeri
CCAAAACCTTTTATGATAATTATTTCTCAGATGCTATGAGTGTGTGTGTGTCTGTGTATGTGCTGATGTGTGTGTGTGTGTGTGTGTGTGTGTGTGTGTGTGTGTGTGTGTGTGTGTGTGTGTGTGTGTGTGTGTTTGGGGTGTGTGTGTGAAGAATGCACTGTCATGTTTAAATATTATTTTTGTTTTATGTGTGCGTTTTGTTGATCTGGATAAAGTGCAATGTGCTCACCCTTGTCAGTAAAATACTGTGTTATAGAAAAGACCTTTATATTATTATTGTGTTTTTTGTTTTGTTTTTTATTTCTACATTTAACTAGTAGGTATAGTTGCACTTTTGGGAAGGATGGGTGGGTAGTGGCTATTTGTATTTTATTGGTATGAATGTCTTTGGGTAGTTTTAGCTTGTGAGAGCTTACATGTATGCACTGTGTGGACCTGGCACTGTGAACATGCAAGGTTTTGTGTGGAAGTTTCTATCCGCCATACATCAGTTTGCATTCATTCATTACTATTGCCAACAGGTAAAGCCCCTGCCGTCAACATGGGATCGGGACACAAAGCTCTGAGGCAACACCTGGCAGCCACTGTGATGAGAACCAGTGCCAACATACCTGTAAGTTACCTGTACTTTACACCTAGCACCTAGCAGATCCCTGGGAAACAAGAAATGCATTGCATGATGTAACAAGGGGACAGACATTGTGAAGGTGATGTAGGGAATTTATTGACTGCTTTCAGCAACTCAAAACGCTTTATGACTTAATCATACACAAGTAGGGAATACATAGAGTTAGAGAGAGAAACAAATCAGTGACGTGATAATACAGTTATAATACCACTTCACCAGAAATATGATGTAACTCATACACACACAAGCATGCATGCGTGCATGTGCGCACAAACACACACACACACACTCACATGAGTGCACACACAAACACACACATACATGCATGCACTTGGACATGAGCATGCATATGCGTGCGCACGCATGCATGCACACACACACACACACACACACACATTACACCATGAAGCATAATTTAAATTACACACTGACAAAAAGTTGTGCAGGGCTTTGTTAAACCCCATGGACATACAGCAATGTGCTGGCTCTCCTCTTGCGTGACACACTCACCACTCAAACCCCCCTCTCTCTGTGTTCTGCAGACAACTGTGACCGACCACATCAACGGCCTGCCAACAGTGAAGAACAGCGACGACAGAGAGGGCAATGAAGATGATGATGGAGATGACATCCTGCACAATCTGCTGGGTGTGGAAAGCGCCACCATCGACCAGATCATTGACGCCAAAGGCTCAGCTGCATCTTTGCTTGGCGTTTAGCTCTGACTGCAAGGGGATTTCTCATAACCGTTTGGGCACTGACACCCACACAGACACCCTTGAAAGACAGGTCCGTTGATCCTCCCAAAGCAGACATGGTGGCACAGCTGTCCTTGATGTGATAAAACTTGCCACCTTGGGATTGCTACAAATGACAACCCGTAAGGAAGTGAGATGAGCCACGAGACCAAGATTGGTTGTTTCCAGAGACCAACAAGATCCTGACCATCTTGCTGCATGAAAAGGTTAATGAAAGGTCACCAGAAAGATCAGGCAGCTTAGCATGTGGCTATGCACTCGAAGGATTCAGCCGGCAATTATAGCGTGTGTGTGTGTGTGTGAGAGGGAGTGTGTGTGTACATGTGTGTGTGTGTGTGTGTGTGTGTGTGTGTGTGTGTGTGTTTGTGAGAGAGTGTGTGTGCGTGTGTGTGTACATGTGTGTGTGTGTGTGTGTGTGTACATGTGTGTGTGTGTGTGTACATGTGTGTGTGTGTGTGTGTGCATATGCCGACTGCTCAGGAGTGAAAAAGCCAACATACAGACATGCTGACAGAGACTGTCTCATCCCCACCTAGCTGAATTTCTCAGAAACCAAAAGGGCCTTTTGAAATAATAAAAATATTCCCTTTTTATACATGTATATAAAATTAACAATGATTTATTTAAAAAACGCAAGACAATGATGCTAGTTGCTTGGTACGTTCTTTGAAGTGAATCAGGGGCCTTGTCTCCAAGACAACACAATACCAGTGACAGGCAGACTGGGTCAGGAAGGAGCTTGGTCTTGGCTGGAACTTCTCTATTGACTCCCCTCTCCACTCCTCCTCACCATCGCCACCCCCCCCCCCACCCCCCCAACAGTGAATATTCTGTTTTACCACTATTCCAGCCAAGTGTGTTGGAGTCCATTGACACAACCAAAGACGTGCCTTTGTGTGTGTGTTTTTTTGTTGTTTTTGGTATGCTTTAAAAGCAAAGCTTCTACTCTATGTGTGAAGATATACTCTAGATCTGACTTTTTTCTTCTTCTTTTGTTTTTGTAACCTGTCTCTCAGATTGTATAGACGTGGTTGTGACACTATTTATGAATGTCTGATCGTAATTATAGTTATTTATTGAATCCGAGCTTGGGTTGATTGTTTTCCTAAGATAATTAGGGAACAAAGTCTCCCCGCTGCCAGAAAATGCCGGCAAAAAGGGTGATACCTGTACTGGACGTCAGTTTTATTGTAAGTAAATTTAAAGGTAGAGTTGTATGTATACTGGACGTGATTTGCTAAATTTCATTGGCATTATTTTTGTGTGACTTAATTTGATTGCTACTACTTCTTGTGCTAGTGATAAAATACTGCTGCTGTGTGAATATTAGTGATTTTATACCAGTTTCCATGCCATCAGCCTTAATTTTCAAGGTATGGTTGGGAGAATTTCGTGCATGTCATTGACACTAGTGAATTTTCGCAGTATAGTTGTGAGAATTTCATACAAATTGACACAAATGTATTTTCAAGGTATGGTTGTGAGAACATTGTAGTCATAGACACAAGTGAATTTTCAAGATATGGTTGTGAGAATTTTGTGCATATCATTGACACAATTGAATTTTCAAGGTATGGTTGTGAGAATTTCATGCATGTCATTGACACAATTGAATTTTCACAGTATGGTTGTGAGAATTTCATACTTGTCATTGACACATGTGAATTTTCAAGGTATGGTTGTAAGAATTCTTCATGTACTGACAAAATTAATTTTATCAAGGTATGGTTGTGAGAATTTTGTATGTATTGACACAAGTGAATTTTCAAGGTATGGTTGTGAGAACTTTATACATATATTGACACAGTTCTGTTTTCAAGGTATGGTTGTGAGAATTTCATACATGTCACTGATGCAAGGGAATTTTCAAGGTACAGTTGTGAGAATTGTGTACATACATTGACACAAGTGTATGTTCAAGGTGTGGTTCAGAAAATTTCATACATCATTGACACAAGTGAGTATTGAAGGTACAGCTGTGAGAATTTCAGACATATCTTTGACTCAAGTAAATTTTCAAAGTGTGGTTGTGAAACTGTCATACATAACACTGACAAGTATAAGTGCAGATGTTTGAAGTAGGCTTGCGTGATTTTTTTGTGACGTTTTAAACACTGGACATTTGAGGTTTGAGCCAGGATTGATTGGAACAGATCTTGTAGATATCTGGCCAAAGATGAAGGCTGCTGTCACCTATCTATCAATGGGAATGTGCACAGGCTTCAGTTTGGAACACATATTTACAAGAGGTTCATCCTTTACACAGGAAGTTTAAATTTCGTGCATAGTTGTAAGCATAATTTTATAAGAAAGAAAAAAACAATCTAACAGAAAAAAAGAGAGGCTAGCACTGTTGCGGGGTTTGGAATTGAAATGTCCAGTTCTGTCTCTGAATGTATAGCTTGGTGTTTTTAATCTACGTATGTCTTACTGGGAAAAACAGCATAGATCTGACGTGTTACTGCATCTTTCCTGTCTCTTCATTCCATTGGTTGTGGTTCAGATATCGAGATTCTTTTCATTTGTATATTTTTGTCTTTTGCTTTCCAAGTGCCTTTAGCATATGATTGAGAATGTGATTTTAAAAAATTAATATTTTACTTGCGTGTGTGTGTGTGTGTGTGTGTGCATGTGCGTGTGCGTGTGCACGTGCACTGCAAATTGACATTCTTTTATTCATCCGTGCATCTAGATGAACCCTGATCTGCTGATGTTTTTGACTGCTGCATTCCAAGTATTTTTTCAGTGCTTTTGAAAAACTGGAATCAGAATTTTTTTTTTAAATGTGTGCTGTGATAAGCATGTATTTTTTGATGGGGAATCACACTGAAAGACAAATCAATACAGCCTGCAGAGATTTGTATTCGCTTCTCTTGTGGCAGTATTGACTAACACCCCCCTCCCCTCCCAACCCCCACCCTAGAATGACCCTCACTATTTGCCTTCAGCTTTATGTAATATATTCCAAAAGGACAACAAAATGAGTGAACTCTGTTCTTTGATGTGAACTCAGTTTGTGGTCATCATAATTTAATGCGTTGAATCAGTTTAACATTCCGAAGTTTATACAAATCTGATTTGACGGTTGTAGTTTTGTGTGTGGACATCAAGTAATTTGCTTTTTTGAAGAAGCGTTGCATAATAGTACTAATGAGCTTTATTTGTGATCTCTTGTAATCATTCCCTTCTTTGTTACACCCGATTTGCCTTCATTTTTTCATTTTTTTCTAAATTAAAAACAGTCTTGTTTGTGTATAGTTTGCAATTGTTTACTTAATTTATTCACTCTTGGTTTGACTTCACAATGAAACTTGCACTTTGGATTGAAGAAAGAAAACATTGTCAAAACACCCACGAAGAAACATACAAAATAATGTAACTGTTATGCTACAGGTAATCTCATGCCAATCACTTGAGTAATTTGAAGAAGTCTGGAGTGTAACTTGCTTAACCCCTTGAGTGTTTGGACCTGTACAATTTCAGGGCTGAAACGTGCACACATACATGCCTGCAAACAATGTATTTGATGGTCCTATAGCAATTGGAATGATGGAATGAAGTGACAAGACAGGAAAACAATATAGCTGAACCAAAAACAGATAAGTGGTTTAGCTTTCCCTCTCATTTTTCATCATTTTTCACTGTTTAACTGTTGTTTAAGGGTTGTTTTGTAGCTTGATAAAGGGGTTTACCCTAGCAATTTGCAGGTTGTGTTTTGTCCTAATAAATAGTGTTCTTTTGAACGTTTTATGTGCTTGGGTCCTATAACAAGCCAACTTTCAATACTGTGCATTTTAATATAAATCCTTTCACGTGTTGCTGTGAAGGGAGAGAAAAAAGCCTTAATTATTTCAAATTTGGCACTTTTATTGGTCGTTTTCAAAGTGATGGTGCAGCAAGCATGACAGCAAAAGGGTTAAATTGCTTCAGCAAATAAAATCAGACAATTTGGGATAACTGCCAGTAAATTACCAGATCAAAGACTTTGTAAAGTTAATGGTCAGATGTTTTGATTTGGGGGGAGAATTTTTGACATCTACTGCAGGTTTCATTGGGCTGTACATTCCAAGTGACCAGAGTAAAGCAACAACGTAAAGAGTGTGGTTTCTGCTGACAGTAATTATACATTTGTAAATAAGTGCACCCATACTGCTATTTATCAATGCTGTCTAAAGTTTATTATTATTATTATTATTAGAGTATATTTTGTTGTAACGAATGTCCTGAAGTGAGATTGGGGGGGGATATACCAAAGCTTTATTTATCCTGTTTAAAAAAAGTTTTTGTTTTTTGTTTTGTGCAGGTTCAGTGAAATATAAAATTGTGAATTTATAGACTCAAGCTCTTGTAAATTGTTTGTTCTGAGTAAGAATTAACACTGAGAGAAGAAAGTAAGAAATTTGTATAACATTCAAGCATATTTGCTTTTTCTTTCACATTTGTATTCCTAACTTGTTCTGTTTTGTTTATTGTCTGTCTGTCCCCCTCCTCATTATGGCATCTAGGCTTTGTATTGATGATGTAGTTTTACTTACATTTATTTAGTTTCAGTTTAAAAGACTGGCTAGGTAGACTGGAATGAACTGGTCAAATGTTATTTATTTTCAACAGTGCAATTTGTCTTGTCAGCACTTCAGATATCAGTGGGGACAACAACAACAAAATTAACAACAAAATCACTTTAATCATTTCACCATCCCATGCATCCTTTATAAATGTCCATGAACCATAATATTCAGTATTTCCAGTTTTGGAGAAAAGAAAAGAAAAAGAGAAGTAATTTTACCCCCAAAGGGCTGAATATTATCTTTATCTTCTTCAAAACTCTACTATGTACAGGGATGTGATGGGCAGAACTGCACAGATGCATACTGTGGGTTAATTAAGAAATGAAGAAAGAAAAAGAGGGAAAAAAAGGGATCAAAAACTGCATGTCCAAACTGTACAACTACACAGGCAAATATCTGAATGAAAGTTGGATGTGTTGATTGAGAGAGAGAGGGGCGGAAAAAAAAAATTATCTGGTCAAAAATGCTGGATTTTGTCATCCCATGTTGGCCGTTCCCTCTTGACACATTCATTTTACTCATGTGGTAGGGGTGGGGCGGCAGAGGGGCACGGCAGGAGGTTAGAATGTACTTGCAGTGACCGCTGCTTTAACCAACCCATCAACCCAGGAAGTTTTAGAGATTTAAACCCTGTCACATCCCTGTATGCGTCATCACAATGTTTTTATTTTTTACATTTTCTTTAACGTCCTCTATATTGAATGGATTTTGCGCATGCAGCAAAACGGAAAGGCTGTGCTTGCAAAAATGGTAGTTCTTGAACACAGCAATGCTCAGAATAGGACAGGAAAAAGAAAAGAAAAAGTGAATTAGAAAAGAATTTTAATATATTTGGGGATAAAAACTGTGACCAAGTTCTTCCAAACACAACAGAAGTTAATTTGGATTCCCCAACATGGCTCGTGCTCAGGATCTGGAATCTTGCCACGAATAATTAGGAAGGAAACTTGTGGACATTCCACATCTACCTGTAACAGAGCTTGATCATTGAAAGGCACCCAGTATTTTCACCCAGCCCCTTTTGCTTTTCTTGGGAATCCTGCTCACTCACTCATCAGCATCAGTATATATATATACATGTGCATTGACAGATCCTTGATATATATTCTAGTATTAACTTCACCTCCAAGACAACTTGACAATGTGTCAATGGCTATATGCAGCTACTACATCTGTATTATTCTGCTTTTTTTTTCTTCTTTGCATTTTTTTTTTTTTTTTTTTTTTTAACGAAAGACCATTGTGATAGAAAAGGGCAGCAGATGTCTCTGGATGTGCGTGCATTTCAAGCATTCTGTCCATGTACATGTATTAATAAATACTAGTTATTCAAGCAGTGTGGCTGAGGAAGAAGAAACTAAATGGTATTGTGTGGTATACACTGCTGCTGCTGCAGAATATTAATAATTGGTGCATTTTTTATGCTTAACATGTAGACTTTGTTCTGGTATTTTCTTCATTGAATTACAAGTTGCTAGACAATTTTGTGTGTGTGTGTACTCTGTGTGAGTGTGCGCATGCATGTGTGTGTGCTTCTGTGTGT
>OY757546.1:10755049-10757549 GCA_963584105.1 Alviniconcha strummeri
CTGTATAGTGATTACCACCTCCCCAAGGAGGATCAGGAGATCAAAGTGTGACTAAGAGAAGCATGGAAAGAGGAAGCGCTAGACGATCTTCCTTGACAGGATGAGAGAGGGCCATGGGCTCCACCTGTGGCTCTGCTGGACTCAGGCTGGGTGAAGGGTGCTGCATTTATATCTGCCATCTGAACCAGGCTTGAATCAAGAGGTTTGTTGTCATTGTCACTCCAAACACATCACTGGTCTGACAGATTTCCAGCCCACGGCTCTGCGTTCCAGACAGCAGATGGCATACGTATGACAGAATGTAAGCCATTTCCAGTCCAACTCTGCATCTGAGCCAAGCATGGCACCACAGTAGCATGTAAAAATTCCTGGCCATTTTACCAAAAGTGCAGATTAAAAACAAACATTGTTTGTTTAAACTGCTGTGCAGGTTACAGCTAAATATGCATGCACCCTATGTATGTGGCTTTGCATGAAGTGACGTGACACGGTGCAGGGTTGTATGGTGTACATAGCCATGTAACAACCAAACAGCATTGTAAGTAGACCACTTCGGTGGACATTCAAAACGTACTATAAAAAGTTACAGTCACTCACTTAAAATTGCATGTGACAAAAGCGCACTAAGTCTGCTCGGGAGTGGAGAATAGTGCTGTGTAAAAGCAGTCATCATCACCATCATCTATCCTGGTATGGCCAAGTATACATGCACCATCCTGTACTCAGACCCAAGACTTTGGCTAGTAAATATGGCTCCATTGTACAAGGTACGACATGTCGCTGATGCTGTCAGCGTCATCACAGTTCTGTTCAAAGAGCTGCCCTGACGACAAGGCATCTCTATTATCTCCGTTGTTCACATATGGTCAAACCTGCAGAGAAAAGAAAGACAGCATTTAAGCAAAGTGCTGGGGAAAAAAAATCATCTCTCAGAATACCTAGCCAAGTCCTTCTCCCACTCCCTGGCTTCATGCACAAGTTTTAGCTTCAAAATGTCCACACTTTCCCCAAGCTCAGGGACCCTTTTCCCAGATCAATTTACTGCCCAGCTGCACACACACTTTGAACACTTTCATGACGCACAACTCTGAACCAGGGTTTTTTGTTTTTGTTTTTTGTTTTTACCTCACAGTTCCCAAACTTTCCCCAAGCTTAAGGACCCTTTTCCCAGACCAATTTACTGCTTAGCTACACGCAGAGTTTCAACACTTTTATGATGCACAGCTCTGAATCAGGTCCATGAGTGATTTCTTGCAGCTTTGTTTTTACCTCACAGTTCCCAAACTTGAAGACCCTTTTCCCAAATCAAGTTACTGTTAAGCTACACACACAATGTGAACACTTTTATGATCCACAACTCTGAACCAGGTCCACGAGTGATTTCTTGCATTTTTGTTTTTAGTAATTTTGCCTCACAGTTCCCAAACTTGAAGACCCTTTTCCCAAATCAAGTTACTGTTAAGCTACACACACAGTGATCAGGTCCACAAGTGATTTTTTTTTTTTTTTTAACCTCACAGTTCCCAAACTTTTCCAAACCTGAAGACCCTTTTCCCAGACCAATTCACTGCTTAGCTATATACATACATAGTTTGAACACTTTTATGACACACAACTCTGAACCAGGTCCACAAGTGATTTCTCACTTCTTTTTTTTTTTTTACCTCACAGTTCCCAAACTTTAAGACCCTTTCCCCAGGCAAATTTACTGCTTAGCTACATACACAGAGTGAACACTTTTATGATGCACAACTCTGAACTAGGTCCACAAGTGATTTCTCACAGTTTTTTTTTTTTTTTTACTTCATTTCCCAAACTTTTCCCAAGCTTAAGGACCCTTTTCCCAGACCAATTTACTGCTCAGCTGCACACACAGTTTAAACACTTTTATGACGCACAACTCTGAACCAGGTCTGCAAGTGATTTCTTTCTTTTTTTTAAAATATTTTTTTAACCTAACAGTTCCCAAACTTTTCTAAAGCCTTTTCCCAGACCAATTTACTGCTTAGATACACACACAGTTTGGACACTTTTATGACACACAACTCTGAACCTGGTCCACAATTGATTTCTCACAGGTTCTTTTTGTTTTTGTTTTTTTATTTCACAGTTCTCAAACTTTTCCAAACTTGAAGACCCTTTTCCCAGATCAAGTTATTGCTAAGCTACACCCACAGTCTTCACCACAAACTTGTACTTCCTGTTTCACTACACATAACCAATTACGGCAGAGTTTGAAGAAAGGGTGCTGGAAAGTGAGGCTTGGACTATGCCCTTGCCTGGATGAGGTTTGTCATCTTTCACCACAAACTTTTTAATTACTGTTTCACCACATGTAACCAATTACGGCAGACTTTGGAGGAAGGGTGGTGGGAAGTGAGGTTTAGAATGTGCCCACCGCCCTGATAAGGTCTGTCATCTTTTGCCACAAACTTTTACTTACTGTTTCGCCACACATAACCAATGATGGCAGAGTTTGAAGAAAGGGTGCCAGAAAGGG
>OY757546.1:10762549-10770049 GCA_963584105.1 Alviniconcha strummeri
ACTGAACAGTGTGTCAAAATAGTGTGCCTGCTACCTTTGGAAAGTGCCGTTTTCTGAATATTTGGGATTCTATTAGTCCAAAGTTGTTTTTATGCTGGCTGCATGTTCCAAAAGTAAAGGGGCATCCAAATCCCCAATAATTTTCTGATGGCACAAGCCATCTGCACACTCAGAGACCAGATGACTGCATCAGATGACAGCCAAATCCCCCATAATTTTCTGATGGCACAAGCTATCTGCACGCTCAGAGATCAGATGATCGCATCAGATGACAACCAAATCCCCCATAATTTTCTGATGGCACAAGCCATCACAAGCCATCTGCATGCTCAGAGACCAGATGACCTCATCAGATGACAACCAGGGATGGTCAGCACAAGGCGCCTCGTAAGTAAACATGGTGCTTAACGTCTGCAGAAACCATAAGGCTTATTAGGGATGGGGAGAGGGGGAAGGGGGTATGGAGGTCAGTGGGGTAAGAGGGAGAGCATATACCTACTACTACACTGTCACCACCAGAATGACTTCTGCATTGAGATGGGCAGCAATGAGAGCCATTTTAATGTTTCATTAATTGTGAGGGACAAAGTCACAAGACAGTGTCCACAAACCACAACTTTCGAAGAGAAAAGAGTGCAGAAGCAGAGTTCAAACTGAGGTCCTTCTGCTTACCAGCCGGACACCTTACCACTAGGCCAAACCAGCTCACGCAGGTGCCTCGTGGCAACGAGAATTTGACAACTTTCAGCTCATGTTTCGCACACTGCACAGAAAGTGTAAATGGACCAATAAAAGAGTCAGAAAATCCTGTCTGTGATTGTAGCCCTTATCTAAAAGCAAGCAGAACATGCAACAACCCCCCCCCCCCCCCCAACGTCTCTCCAACAACTTCTTTCTCCCTAAAAACCAACCAACAGAGCAGGACGTACAGTGTGCTGATGAAAAGCTAAGCACAATTCAGTGACAGAGTCAAGAAATCCTGTCTGTCACTGTGCTCCCAGCTGCTGAGGTGCAGAATAATCAGTGAACCCCTCTCTCTTTGTCCTTTGCTCTCTGAATCTGACACCTTCTTTCTCCCCAGGATCAGTAAACACAAAGCGCGCCAATGACAAGCTACACACAATGCAGTGACACTGTCAAGAAATCCTGTTAGTTAGAACATGCAGTGAAACCCCTTCTCTTTCTCCTTTTGTCTCTGAGTCTGACACCTTCTTCCTCCCCAAGATCAATAAAAGCAGAATACACAGTGCGCTGATGGAAAGCTATGCACAATTCAGTGACAGTGTCAAGAAATCCTGTCCGTCACTGTGCGCCCACCTGATGAAACACAAAATGTGCCGTAAAACATTTTCTCTTTCTCCCTTTCTGAGTCCAACATCTTCTTTCTCCCCAAGAAACATCAGGAACACTTCTTTACACCTTTCTCCTCTCACACCCTTTCCCCCCTCCCTCTCCTACCCCCCTCCCACCCCACGTCACCACTTCCCCCACCCCCTCCCCAAGGTAAACTTGTACAAAACAACTCAGACACAGACAGATGAGGTGTAGCCAATATATACCCCCCCCCCCCCCCATACACATACACACCCCTTCTAAAAACCCACTCCACCCTGATTTTCATCATGGGGTGGGGTGGGGGTGGGGGTTGAATACACTACAAAAAGCCCTGGCAACAGTGAGCTGACAGTTCACAACAGACACAACCCCTATGGTGTCCTTATGCAGAGCTCTACAGGGTGCTGTATTCCATCTTGGAACTTTGTCATGGAGGAAGTGGGGGTAGGGTGGAATACACTACAAAAAGCCCTGGCAACAGTGAGCTGACAGTTCACAACAGACACAACCCCTATGGTGTCCTTATGCAGAGCTCTACAGGGTGTTGTATTCCACCTTGGAACTTTGTCATGGAGGAAGTGGGGGTAGGGTGGAATACACTACAAAAAGCCCCAACAAGAGTGAGCTAACAGTCCACACCTACAGTGTCCTTATTTCAGCTACAGAGTGTAGGAATGTATCCCCCCTTGAACTTCATCAAGGCGGAGGGGACGCAGGTGGAATTCCACCCTGGAACTTCGACGTGGAGGAAGTGGAGGTAGGGTGGAGTACACTATACAAAGCCCTGACAAGAGTGAGCTAAGTCCACAAGAGACAACCCCCCCCAGTGCCCTCATGCAGCTAGACAGTGTATTCCACCCTGAAACACTGCCATGGAGGAAGGAGCAGTAGGGTGGAATTCCACCCTGGAACTCTGTCATGGAAGAAGGGGAAGTAGGGTGGAATTCCACCCTGGAATTTTGTCATGGGGAAAGGGGCAGCAGGGTGGAATTCCACCCTGGAACGTATTCAACATGGAGGAGGGGAGGTAGGGTGAAATACATTACAAAACGATGACATAAGTGAGCTAACAGTCCACAACCCACAACCCCTATGGTGTCTTCATTTCAGCTAGACAGTGTATTCCACCCTGGAACTGCGTCATAGAGGAAGGGAAGTAGGGTGGAAGTAATTAAGTAACTTGGTGTTTTGCACCCAATCAACCATTACGGTTACATCAGGGGGAAGGTAGGGTGGAATTCCACCCTGGAACTTCATCATGGAAAAAGGGGAGATGGGGAGGAATTCCACCCTGGAACTTCATCATGGAAAAAGGGGAGATGGGGAGGAATTCCACCCTGGAACTTCATCATGGAGAAAGGAGAGGTGGGGAGGAATTCCACCCTGGAACTTCATCATGGAAAAAGGGGAGGTGGGGAGGAATTCCACCCTGGAACTTCATCATGGAGAAAGGGGAGGTGGGGAGGAATTCCACCCTGGAACTTCATCATAGAGAAAGGGGAGGTGGGGAGGAATTCCACCCTGGAACTTCATCATGGCAGAAGGGGTAGTAGGGTGGAATACACAACAAGGCCTTGACAAGAGCGAGCTCACATCCGCAACAGACACAACCTTCACAGTGTCCTTATGCAGAAGAGTGAGCTCACATCCACAACAGACACAACCTCTACAGCGTCCTTATGCAGAAGAGTGAGCACACACCCACAACAGACCCAACCTTTACACAGAGTCCTGATGCAGAAGAGTGAGCTCACATCCATAACAGACACAACCCTTATGGCGTCCTGATGCAGAAGAGTGAGCTCACACCCACAACAGACACAACCCCTACGGTGTCCCTACGCAGCTAGAGAGAGTGTTCGTGAAAAGCCTGTCTGTGGCGGAGGTCCCCACCTGATCACCAGCAGCAGACAGCGCGGCATGTCCTTCAGCACAGCCATGATCTGGTCAAAGTGCTGCTGGGCCATCACGCGCATGTGCGCCAGGTCCGCCTCCGTCATGCTACTGGGCAGAAACAGCGTCGGGCGCTGGATTGGGCGCTGGACTAGAATCTCGCAGAACAGGCGGAAGTCTAGACCACAAGGACATTCAGACAAGTTGTATTTTGTTTTTCAGTTCCTTTTTTTTAATTTATAGTTATATCTTTTTCATGTTTTTGACATGGTCTGGTGTGTTTTATATCTTTTGAACATCCTGGTCTGGATTCCACTGACAGAGGAAGTGGAGAACTGGAAACTGAGATGCAAAGCACACAGCAACAGCAGCAACAACAACAACAACAACAAAGCAGAGCTAATCAGTTTGGAAGCCTCTTGTTATCACCATGAAACATTCACCTGTCCTCCACACCATGACAACGTTTCTCAGAGTAACTTTTCTAGTTAAATGTTCATCAAACCATGCATTTACCTGGTCTTTGTCATTAAACTGTTTTAGCACTAACCCTAACCCACAAAAAAAATAAAAAATCTTTTAAACATTCTTGAAAATGTTTAACTGTAACTATTACATATACTTTCCTTTTTCCTTTTAATTTTTTTTTTTTTATCCTCCTCCATTTTTGACCTAAAAATTGGTTGTGACAGAAAATATTTAGCAGTAATAACTTTGACGCTTCCAAGCCTGCCCTGTCAAACAACAACAGTTACCGAAAGAAAAAAAACATGGCACTGGGCATGTCACGCAAGACTTGCAGCACCCGATCGTGGAGGATACCAAGCTCCTCACGCAGCGCCTGCTTCTGCTCAGGGGACAGGGTATTCCATTTCCCATGTCTGCCCATTTGCCTCCGGAACAGCCGCCGATTCTTCAGGCGCACGGGTCTTTGCATCAGCAATATGGCAAAGATATGAAAGTCTGCACAAACAACTGACACTCATCACCTCCAAGCCTCCCTTTCTGGCACCCTTCCTCCAAATTCTGCCATAATTGTTTAGGCTTGAACTCTGCCATAATTGGTTAGGTTAGAACTCTGCCATAATTGGTTAGGCTTGGACTCTGCCATAATTGGTTGGCTATAACTGGTTCGGTTGGAACTCTGCCATAACTGGTTAGGTTAGAACTCTGCCATCATTAGTTAGGCTGGAACTCTGCCATAATTGGTTAGGCTATTGAAGGGGCATTATATACTTATCTCCACACATCCTTCAGCCAAAATCACCCTCAAGTATCATTCTGTCAGCATCCTCCATCAAATTTACAAAATGTGTGGGTATGATGACTGTCTCTCAGAACATGGTGTTGAAGCATACATCTAAACATGGGGCATCTGCCCTGGGTACAAAGTTTGTTTTTTGTTGTACCTTGATTTGAACGAATTTGGATCATTCGTGCTGGTAAAAGCCTTGTGAGCAGTTATAGAAAGAAACCCCGAGACAACTCAAGTTGAATGCTACAAACTTGATTAGACCCCTTTAAGCACCAAGCGTCATTTAGCTGACAGTTTTTGAATGCCTGTGGTGTAAACAATTATGGCATGAATGGAGAAAGGATGTTGCAAACTGAGGCCTGGAGTTTGCACCCGTGAAGATGTGGCCACTTCCTCTCCCAGAAGGGCAGGTGGCAACACATGCTGGCAAAGGGGTCTGATCAGTGGAATCTCTTTCAACAAGCAGCTCGGAGACAAAACTCTGCTTAAAGGGGATCCAAACAAAGAAGGATTTCTGCCTCTCTCAGAAGGGTAGGTGACAACATACACTGCAAGGATTGATTGATTAATTGATTAAACTTTATTTCTCAACAGTGAAGATATCCGCACAAAGGCTGACTCACATATCTGCTGTTGCTACAGTACTACTAATATTGACCCAGACATTCCTACTGAAATATTATGGTAGAAGGATATAAACAAATACACCATCAACAGTACTACTACTACTAATAATAATAATAAGGAGGAGCTAACTACTCCCAGACAAAACTCTGCTTAAAGGAGACGCAAGCAAAGAGGGATTTCTCCATAGCACAATGAAGTTGCATTGCACTGTTTCATGTTGTACTGTATTGACCACATGTCCCCACTCCACTCTACCAGCACAAGCTCAGCGGTGGAGTATCAGACTCGTGACTGAAAGGCTGGGGAGTTAGTTCCTGATAGGAGTGGCAGGAGAATTTCTTCTCCAGGGTCAGCTGACTCTCATTTCAGTATCAAGTCAAGTCAATGCACTTCGATCATCCCTCACAAGCAGTTCAACTAATGACTAAAGGCTCACTGATTGAAACATAACATGTAAAAGGAACATCAAAGCAATGCTGAAAGCATTTCAATTGATAACAATAAACAGACATCATAAAGAGGCAACTTAGTATTTTATGCCCTGTCAACCAGTACGGCTGCATCAGGGTGAAACACATTCTGTCAGCGCACAATAAATGCTACAAATATGTGCATGCTAAAACTGGTATATCATCAGATTTTTAAAAACAGATTTAAGAATTGGATAAAACACAAACAGAACCAACAATAATCAAATTTTTTTAAACAGATACACTGAATTTTTTTATTTTATTTTTTTAAAGTGTTGCTATAGTGGTGTTAACCCTTCCCCTGCCAAAGACTGTGTGTAGCGGTTTCAAGCTCTTCCCAAAAGAGTTGTGCAGATGGGTTAAGCTAGCCAGAAGCATTATTTTTTTTCTAGAACTGGCCTCTCATGAGCATGCACGAACAGCCGGAGTTTGAGCAGGGCATCCCATGTCATCTTTTTGGAAAGTGGGAAACGCTTCGTCATGGAGGTCATATGATGTCATATGGGCAGGGAAAGGGTTAATGTCCCAAGCGCCTCACCTTCCACCCCCAGGTCTTTGGAGTACTTCTCCATGTTTTCCTCCTGCAGCATGATGATGGCTTTGTACAGCTGGCACAAGGCCTTGCGCTCATGGGGCTTCAGCCTGTCGTACAGCCCATGGTCCAGCAACACCAGCTCCGCCTTGCCATCCTTACCGCGGCGCACAAACACTGCACCCAATAACCAACCAAGCTTATTATGGCAGAAATGAACAGTCATTCTGATATCACGATGCAAAACACTGAACAAAATGGAGACCAGTTCTTGTGTACTATGACAGAAATAAACAGCCATTCCTATATCATGATGATGAAAAACACTGAACAAAATGAAGACCAGTTCTTGACTACTACGGCAGAAACAAACAGCCATTCTTACATCATGATGATGAAAAACACTGAACAAAATGGAGACCAGTTCTTGACTACTACGGCAGAAATAAACAGCCATTCTTACATCATGATGATGAAAAACACTGAACAAAATGGAGACCAGTTCTTGACTACTATGGCAGAAATAAACAGCCATTCCTATATCATGATGATGAAAAACACTGAACAAAATGGAGACCAGTTCTTGACTACTATGGCAGAAATAAAGAGCCATTCTTACATCATGATGATGAAAAACACTGAACAAAATGGAGACCATTTCTTGACTACTACAGCAGAAATAAAGAGCCATTCTTATAATGAAAAACATTAAACAAAATGAAGAGTGGTTCTTGACATCCTTACTGCAGCATGGACAAACACTGTACCAAATAAACAACTCTGCTTTCTATGCTGGAAATAAACAGCTGATGTTACCACAGTGGGCAAAACAATGAATGAAAGCAACAGCCATTTTTACATTATGATGAAAAAAACCTTGAACAAAATGAACAAACAGTGAGTGAAATCAACAGCTGTTCTTATATTATGATGAAAAAACACTGAACAAAATGAAGAGCTGTTCTTATCATGATAAAGAAACAATGAATGAAATCAACAGCCATTCTTATATTATGATGAAAAAAAACCACTAAACAAAATGAAGAGCTGTTCTTATCATGATAAAGAAACAATGAATGAAATCAACAGCCATTCTTATATCATGATGAAAAACACTTAACAAAATGAAGAGCTGTACTTACAATAAAGAAACAATGCATGAAATCAACAACCCTCCTCCCTTTGTGTGTGTGGGAGTGTGTTTGTGGTTTAAATTTTCTATTACTTCATGTCATTCAATACGTGGCTTTTGTATTTTCTATTACTTTGTGCCATTTAACATGTGGCTTTTGTATCACATCTCTATCCACTGTATATAGTGCTACATGCACTGTGTGTTATCTGTATTGCAATGTGCTATGTGACATTGAAAAAGGGAGAAAAAAAGA
>OY757546.1:10775049-10797549 GCA_963584105.1 Alviniconcha strummeri
TTCAATTACTTCAAATATAACTATCAGTATATGCACCCCCCCCCACACACACACACACACTGTACAGTCTGACAGGTGAAGGACAGTTTATAAGCTTCATCACCTTGACAGCCACCTCCCTCCCCTCCCATGTCTTGGCTCGGTGCACCTGAGCCAGGCTGGCTGCAGCGATGGGCTCAGGGTCAAACTCCGCAAACACTTCCGTCGGCTTCTGCTTAAAATCCTCCACGAACAGCTGCTCTACCTGCCAAAACAGCCACAAAAATCCTGCACTCCAGCATGTAATATATATATGCACCTTTAATTTGGCAGATTTCCCCGCCCGGTCTGAGATGAAGCCCCCAATGTACAATCACGTGAGAAAAAAACAAGCAACACCAGAAGCCCAATTTTAAAAGAACAAAAAACAATGCAAGCACAACCACATGTAGTTAATGCCTGTGTATGCTATATATGCAAGAATTACTTTTATGATGATCACCATACCACACTCCTCCCTCCATCCCTCCGGTGCCCTCTCTTTCCCTCCTTCTCTCTCACACTCTCTTCCTCCATCCTTCTCCCTCTCTCTTTCTTGTTCCCCCTGTTTCTTCCTCCTCCCCACTCTCTCTCACACACTTTCTCTCTCCCTCCCTCCTCCACCTCTCTCTTTCCTGTTCCTTCTGTTTCCTCCTTCTCACCACTCCCCCCCCCCCCCTTTCCTGTTCCTGCTATTTCATCCTTCTCCCCACTCTCTCTCACTTTGACTTCCTCTTTTGTCATGTTTATTTGTGTTTGTAGTATAGCAAGATCTGGCTGTTACTGTCAGATAGGTCCAAATGGACCTAACGCTACTCTCCTTGAGTATTAAAGTTTTAGAGTTTGAGTTCTCTTTCCTTTTCCCTCCATTTCCTCCTTCTCACCACTCTCTCTCTCACACTTTCTCTGTCCCTTCCTCCTCCACCTCTCTCTTTCCTGTTCCCTCCATTTCCTCCTTCTCACCACTCTCTCTCACACTTTCTCTGTCCCTTCCTCCTCCTTTCCTGTTCCTTCGGTTTCCTCCTTCTCCCCCACTCTCTTTCACATTTTCTCTTTCCCTCCCTCCTCAACCTCTCTCTCTTTCCTGTTCCCTCTGTTTCCTCCTTCTCCCCTCTCTCTCTCTCTCTCTCCCTCCCTCTCCGTCTCTTTCCTGTTCCCTCAATTTCCTCATTCTCCCCAATCTATCTCACACAGTCCCTTTCTCTCCCCTTCCCTCCTCCACCTCTCTCTTTCACTTTCCCACTATTTCCCATTCTCCCCATTCTCTCAGACACTCCCTTTATGTTCCCCATCTCTCTCTCTCTCTCTCCTCATTCTCTCTGTCTGCCTATCTGTATCTCTCTCTCTCTTTCTCCAGCAACCTCTTGAGGAGTGTGTGAAAGAGCCCTGTCCTGAAGCACCACCAAAATGTCCAGGTATTCACGGGGTAAGATGTGGTTCATGGACACCAAGCCCTGACGGGGAAAGAAAACAGACACAGTGAGGCACTGAAAATCATGCGCGCATTTTCACCTGCCTTCCTTTCGGCATCAAAAAATGCTAATGATTAAATTACACACACACCATACTATATATAATATACACTCTGCAAAGAAAAGAAAAGAAAAAAAAAAGAAAAAAAAAAATATATGATATATATATTACTCAGATTAGTCAGAGTATTTATTTTTTGACCCAAATGATAAAACAAAAATGATTTACCCCACAGACATTGGAAAATAATATTCCCTTTTTTTTCCTTTCTCTTTTTTAACAGTATGGGTACTTTAAGCTCAAAATCAACAAGCTTTGTTGCCTTGTGCAGCAAAATACCCCCTGTTGGATCCCTACACTACAGTAATAATGTGAGTCACTGTTATTTATTGTCACAGGGTCAATAACTCTGTACTTGGCCTGGTTAAATGGTAATAGTGCATCCACGCACAAAGTTCTGACTGATCAACAGATGGATGGACAAGAAGGCAGATGGACAGATGGATAAAGTGAATCCAATATGCTACTCCTTATTTTTGTTATGGGGGGGCGGGGGGGATATAAAAATTGAGATATATATCTATTATATATGCATCATTCCTACCTGTCCCAGTTTGACATACAACCCTCCATTCTTCAGGCAACCAGCCAAGATGCGTTCTGCAGCTCTTGTGTGACAAACTTTAATTGCCTCTTTATAGTCCTCCGAGTCCTCATCTAGTTTCCACAGTGACCACTTGTAGTCCAGAGAAATGTTCAGACCTATGACAAGTGACCTGGAAACAAACAAACAAACTCTAATAAAGCCTTGGGTCCTCATTCCGTTGTGATAAGTCACACTTTGACTTAGTTCACTGGCTTTATGATCTGTCACTCTCCAAACCTTTCGGACAAAACAGATGTATTTTGACCAAGTCTGTGATGCCATGGATACATGATCTGGCATAAATGGCAGCCATGCACATTGACAAGAAAATGAACTGTTTGTATGCAGCTTCACAAAAATGGGTTCAATTTGGGGATCCACTAGTTCTGTATACCCTGAAGGCAACAAAAACAACAAAAAATATCCATCAAAGCACACATTTATCTGGCACACCTGTCTATGCAAAAGCATTTCTTCTTCTTCATTTACTGGTCAAACACAGAACCCAGTAACCCTCTCAAACAATGCTGTACGCTCCAAGAATGTAAGATCCAAACCCATAAAAGGTTAAAAAGAATGCTATTTATTAGGACAAAACACACATTTTTTAAAGTATTTTGACAAACATTTAATTTTGTTGTTGCATTTTGTCCAAATAAAAATAGCATTCTTTTTAACCGTTTATGTGTTTGGATCTTTGGATCTTGTTTCATAGTGCTGGCAGTCATTTTTGTTTCCAATCCCCCCTCTCCCCCCCATCCCACCTCCCCAAGGATGTAAGGCTGCTAATGCTGTACAGCCTGTCTCTCAGATATCTCTGCATCGGCTCTGGCTGCACCTCTTCATGTGTCATGGAGTGGGCAGTGTTGGAGCAGGTGTTCACTGGTCATCCAGGCAGTGTCAGAGCAGGTGTTTACTGTTCCTCAGGGCAGTGCTGGAACAGGTGTTCACTGGTCATCTGTGCAGTGTCGGAGCAGGTGTTGATTGTTCATCCTGGCAGTGTTGGAGCAGGTGTTCACTGTTCATCTGGACAGTGTTGGAACAGGTGTTCATTGTTTATTCCAGCAGTGTTGGAGCAGGTGTTGACTGTTCATCCCAGCAGTGTTGGAGCAGGTGTTCACTGTTCATCAGGGCAGTGTTGGAGCAGGTGTTCACTGTTCATCAGGACAGTGTTGGAGCAGGTGTTGATTGTTCATCCCAGCAGTGTTGGAGCAGGTGTTTGTTTATCCCAGCAGTGTTGGAGCAGGTGTTATTTGTTCATCTCAGCAGTGTTGGAGCAGGTGTTCACTGTTCATCTGGGCAGCAATGGAGCTGGTATTCAATGGTCATCCGGGCAGTATTGGAGCTGGTATTTACTGGTCATATGGGTAGTGTTGGAGCTGGTATTTACTGGTTGTCTGGGTAGTGTGGAGCCAATGTTTTCATTAGAATAACACTGAACTCTTACCAACAATTGCCATCAACACTGAAGCAACCTGCATGCAGCTATTTGTGATCCACCAGTTGGAGGTAAACAATTGCAAACCTAATACATTCTGCAGTGTACATTCCATCCCCATCTCCCACCTCAAGTTGACCATAATGGATACATATATCAGGGCGATATTATGAGTACGGTGACAACAAGAAAGCCCAAGCCTCACTCATGAACTACATCATGGATGACACTTACCTCAGAAACCTCCGCACTCCACCCCAAAAGACCCGAATTTTCCGTTTGTCCTGCTCGTCTTGAACAAAGTAATATACTACACCCACAACTGCTGTCCCCAGCAACAAATCAGTGAAGATCTCTCTCCATTTTCCTTTCTTTCTAACTTTGGGTGAGTCACTGACATCTCTGGGTTTTGTTCTAAACGTTCTGTATGGTGCTGCAGCTCGTAAAGATACTCCTCTACGAAGCACAGTTCTGCTGCTGTGGAGCAAGACAGCTGTGTGTTGTGAAGAGAGTTGTAGTGATCTGTGGAAAGGCCTCGGCATCAAATTTGAAGCTGGGCATGTCCGTAGATGAACCAGAGACTGGTTTGGTATTCTTTGTCTGTGCTGCAGGAAGCAAGTCCAATTTGTTAACGACCTTGTGCACATGTTTGTTTGCTCTAATGATGGCACCACTTGTTTCTTTTTATTATTGCACCATGTATGGTCATTCAGTCAAACTGAAGAGCAGGTTTTGAGCCTCTAATCTTCCCTCAGCAGGTTTGCTCTGATGCTGGTGACTGGGAAGGCTCCAACGATAGATCACCTGCAAATTATGGAAAATGTAATTGGTCATAATCACAAAAAGAGTATGGATCCTTGACTGAGTCATTATCACACATAACAAACATCATATTGAGAAGAACTTGAGTCCTATATTTGATATATATCCATTGTGACTGTATATAATATTTAATTATTTTATTACTTTTTATACAAAATGCTTTGGAAAGGCTAACAAAATGCTGGAGAATAATGAAAAGAACAAGCACCTTTTTATTTTTTAAAAGGATAGGCCTTTGTAGAAAAAATAAAAAAAGCTTTTGAAACTACATACGGCCATAGTTAGACCTCACCTTGAAATGGGAATACCATGGTTCCCTTGCCAATTATTTGAACAGGCATGTTCAGGCAATCTCCAGCACAGACAAGAGAGTCCAGAGAGATGGGCAACTAAACTGAAAACTGGTCTCCATCAGTAGATGAAGAGGATTTTTAGTATGAGTGAATCTGTTACAGTACTATCAATCATTAATTAATTTAATAATGTTGATTTAACATCACCTAATTTTAGGGGAGAATTTCAAATAAAAACTGACAAGAAACTATAAGTTCTCTTAAAAGTTTTGCAGCTGTACAACTACAATTATTCTCATTTTGATTCAGTAACTGGGTTACTTTAGTGGAACACCTTGAGTGCTCAACAAGGTGTGTGTGTGTGTGTGTGTGTGTGTGTGTGTGTGTGTGTGTGTGTGTGTGTGTGTGTGTGTGTGATGGTGTGTGTGTGTGACTGTGCCATGGTGTGTGTGTGTGATGGTGTGTGTGTGTTTGTGACTGTGCCATGGTGTGTGTGTGTGTGTGTATGTGCGTGTGTGTGTGTGTGTGTGTGTGTGTGTGTGTGTGTGTGAGAGAGAGAGAGAGAGAGAGAGAGAGAGAGAGAGAGAGAGAGAGAGAGAGAGAGAGAGAGAGATTGTTTTAATTGCTGTGTATGATACTTTAATTAATTTGTTTTACAAGTCAGTGATCTTCAACTTCATTACTATTTTATGACGAAGTCACAATTGTTCTATATTTAATACTATACTATGGTTGAAGTAAGACTCTTTTGTTGGTGGTGTTGTGTTTGTTGTATTGTTCTCTTAACTTTATGTATTTTTCTTTTCTTTTCTACGAGCCCGCCATGACCACAACAAAACTGCCCCTTGTGGGATGATTTTTTAATTTTTTAATTGAACTGAATTTTGAATTGAATTGAATTGAACAATGAATGTTACATGTGACACAATGTTACTTGTTAGCATTTTGTTTGTTTGGTTGGTTTGTTTTGTTTGAACTTGAAGACTGTTTTTGACAAATTATAAACATTGTCCTTTTAATGTTTTATGATTTTGATGACTGAAAGCACTATTCCTGAACATGTTACTGCCAATGGCAATGCAGACCTCATACAGATTTTTAAAGACATTAATAAGATGGAGGCTTTTGTTGATGTTGTTTTTTCCTGCGAGACTTACATTACTTACAAAATTTTCAAAGTCCGTATCAACTGAACTTGAATTTGAATAAGTCTAGAGGCAGAATAGTTAACCTGTTAAGAATTAGAAGCGCACTATGGACAGACCGCTTCGGTCTGCAACTGAGGGAAATAGTGTAGACGCTGTTGAAAAGAAACCAATAGTAATTTAGAAAGAATGCATTGAACAAACTGGTCGGCAAAGAATGATCCCAAGCCCAAAAAGTTAAACACATTCACAATGTTCAATTATGACTCATTGAGTACTGCGAATGTACCAAAGAAGAAAAACACTGGTGAAACCCCAAGCGAGCTAGCACGAGTACTACTCCTAACGTTTACCAAGTTTTGTCATTTCTCTAAAAACAAACAAGTGAACTTCATTTGAAAAATCGCACACCTTACCAAAGTAACCTTGTGCGCATAGTGCAATTTCGTCTGCACCTTACGTAAAGAAGGCCAAATGCGTTTTTAGCTACCCGAGAGTCTTAAAATTCAAACTCTTTACACAAAAGAGCTTTTTATCTTAATACAAAAATCTTTCCAGCGATGCGATGGCAACCAGATTTAGGTCAGAAATAAAACAAAATCAGGATTTTAAATATTTTGAGCGTTGGATGAAAGTAGAAGACTGACAAAAAATTAACTGATGTGCACTTACATTGCCGATTTTTGATTCAAGGTTTAACGCACGGTTCCGATCCAGGTTTTGATGCAGACTGTAACATCATGTTTTCATGTACCACGTCCAAAACGTTGCAAAAGATATAGGGCCTACTTTGAGACTGCACGTGAAAGCGAACAAGCCCTGAAAACTTGAACAAAGTACTTGTTTGGAACTTTCTCTTATGATATTGGACACAATTCTGATACGGTGTTCTCAGAGTGCCCCGGCCCCCCCACACCCCCACCCCACCCCGCAAACTTGGGGAAAAAAAGCACGCACAAAAAAAGCAACAACAAAATTCATTCAGTTACAGCAGCCTATTATTACTAGTTAAATTTTTTATCAACTCTAAAACAACAGCAGCAAAAACACAGCAATAACAAAATTACACACCCGGCACGCCAGCACGAGCCACCAATGTCCAGTTCCACTCCAGAGAGCGTTAGAGCAGCGCAGAGTAAGGAGATGTAAGTTTTACGAGAAGTTTTGAACTGTGAGACAGATCTGTAGTGTCTGATGTGACTGAGCAGAAAGGTGGTTCCAAACTGGGGGAGTTTGAACAGAGTAACCAAAGCATCTTGCACAATAAAGGGTTGGGGGTGGGGCAGGTGGGGTAGGGGTGTTCCATGATTAACTGAAACGGCGAGAGTACGCCGCCGGGATGCAGTATGCGCACAGACTGACAGGATGATAGGTATATGTACCAGACCAAGGTGTGAGTGTGGCCTACAATAAACACAGAAATTTATTGTCCCCGTGGGAAAATTCATTTGGCAGCTGTTACCAACATAAAAATTTGAAACATACATATAAATAATCTGTGTGTACACTAATGGATGATCATAAAGACATCGATCTTTTCCAGTTTCATTGAGAAGCACCCGAGTCTTTAGCTGATGGTATGAGTATGATATAGAATTCACAAAAAGATACGGCAGCGCAGCATAGTACGACCATGCCTGAATAGTGAATTGTTTATTTTTATTTTTAAACCAGCACTGAGATTGGTTAGTCTTTATGGGAAAGTTGCAGATGAAACGTGAATTCTTGTAACCGTTGTCTTTTGTTGTTGTTGTTGTGGGTGGGTGGCTGGGTAGGGGGTGGGTGTAATTTCTAAACTGACATCAATGCTGGAGGGGGGGGGGGGGGGGGGAGTTTCGTCTAAACTGACATCAGTGCCTCGTTCTAATTAACTCGATGTGACCTACACGGCTGACAGGCGTTAAGAATCAAAGTATCAACCCGGAGCCACTTATTGTTTCACTGGGGAGATCGCACAAAACCATTCTCTGATTGTTTAAGCCAAGCCTTTCAAATTGACCCGACAAGGACACCTGTCATGGTAGCAGACGACTTTCTTGCCCCGAGGTGAACTTTGTGACGTCACAATCACTTCCAACATGGCGGCGGAAGTTCTGGAGCGATAGCAGACTTTGGAATAAATCCTCGCAGAAATTCGTATGGACGACAACAGTTGAAGGACAATGGCATTTGACGTATACAAAACATTTCTATTTTTCAATGAAAACATTTTCTTTCTAGCGATTATGGTGATATAACTGATATAGAACAGTACTGAATTTTCCGACACTGTCCTCATCAGTCGATTATGGAGAGAACTCGGCAGATCTTTTGTGCTTGCGAACAAGGTGATGTGGATTCAGTACAGACTTTGCTGGATCAAGGATGTGATGTTGATTCAGTGGACGAAGACGAAAACACACCACTTCAGGTGGCGTCAGCCAACGGACACGAAGGTGTGGTCCGGCTGTTGATAATGCGGGGCGCTGGCTTGGATAAACGCAACGTGTTTGGTTGGACACCATTGCTACAGGTGGGTGCTTCTCATGCGGCCTGAGATAAACAACCAGTAATTATATTGATCAGTACTTGGAACAAGATTTCGAGTTATATTCATACCTCTGATTACAATCTTTAGGGGTCTAAACTCTAAAAAGATTTTTTTTTAAATTTTTTATGTAGTCTGGACAGAGTTTTGTAAATTTGTGTTACAAGTACATAATACTATTAGTTTTTTTACTAGTGTTAGTATTACTACATGTATGTATACATTATTTACTTATTTTCAACATTTCAAAGGTGTGAAATTTATCAGTAATTATTCAGAACTGTTAATGTACTTCTGCTATGTGTATGATAAAGGTGCTCTTCTTTATGCCCAGGCATCCAGGTATGGACACAGTGGTGTGGTGGCTTTGCTGATCCAACACCAGGCAGATATTCATGCAAAGAATCGTTATGGGGCCTCTGCTCTTACCCTTGCTGCACGTGGTGGTCACATTCAGACTGTCAAGCTTTTGGTGGAGTCTGGAGTGGAACTGAACATTGCTAGCGAAGGATGTGAATTTACGCCCTTGCTTGCTGCTGCTTTGCATGGTCATGATGCTGTGCTGCGGTTTTTGTTGGACCGTGGGTGTGATGTGAACTTCCGAACACCAACAAGTGGCCTGACACCGCTCATGCTAGCTGCTTTAAATGGTCACATGACCACAGCTCAGATTCTGATTGAGAAAGGCGGAGATCCCAACGTTGTAAATGTGGGTGATAAGACAGCTCTAGGTATTGCAACTATACGTGGCAAGCGTGAAGTACGAGGATACCTTGACAGAAAAACAACTAACAAACCGAAAGTTTGTAAGTATTGAGTTCTTGTGCTCATTATATATTATATATGTGCACTTGATTCCTACCTGTTTATTATGCTGGTCTTTGTTATTATTTTATAAAATTATTGTCAGGGAAGCAGCAAATTTTCTGTTTCTTTCTGTCTGTGTCACTGTCAGTGTCATTGGTGTTGGTGGTCAGTTGCTTGGTGGTACCCAGCTGTGACCCAGTTTCCTATGAGCGACTTTGCAGGCTTGAGCATTGCACTGCCCAAATAGGCCCAGCGCCACCTGGCTAGTGTAGGGGAGATCATTTGCAGCTGACTTGGGCTTTGTCAAAGCCCCAAATATGCCCAGCGCCACTAAGTGGGGCGATCCGCAGCTAAGTCACCCATTGGGCAGTTCAGGTGGAGTTGTTAACTCCCTTGACTTTTACCTGGCATTGCTTAAGTCCCTTGTCTGTTCTTCCGGTACATACTGTCTTCACAATGGAAGGCAGTAACAGAGAATTTGTGAAGTTTACAGTGCCAGCTTTAAAGGCATTTTTGAAGGCCCCTAGTCAGAATGTGTCTGGCAACAAACAATAACTTGTTCCTCGTGCTACAGAATGCCAAAAAACATATTTCCCCGGACAAACTCATAATCTTCTGGTCAGCCGAAAAACAGGGTGAAAACACTTCTTTTTTCATCCTAGATCACCTTTCTCCTGTATTTTTTGCAAACACAACTACTGCTTTGCAATTCTAGGTTCAACTTCCATTGTTAGACACAGTGTAAACCAACACCCACTGAGAAATTGGCCCGAAAGTGCCATAAGTGGCAGTTACGACCTTTCACAACCTCTTGCATGAAAGATTACAAAGGGCATTTACTCGTGCAAACCAGTGTCACTGAACTGCCCAATAGAACATTTCTTCCTGTGCTTTTCTGTGGTGATTTTGCAGACCTTGTGTTATTTATGATAGCATTCATTAATAAAATTATAAAATATAATATCAGGATGTTGATTGATTTTTAATAAATTTGTTAGGTAATATTACATATATACAGATCTACTTCAGTAGTTGATACTTAAGTGTCAGGTCAAGTGCAAAGGTCATATTAGAGCAACACAGTGTATCAAATCACAAGTAAAAACTAAAAAAGTGTGTTCATTCACCATTCATTACACACACTGATCACTAAATCAGTAAATTTATGTAAGAAGTGATTGAGAAAAAAGCAAGAGCTGATTACTGGAAAGGCAAAAATTAGAAGGCATAATTTCTGCCAGTGAGTAAAATGGGTATGACTCTATGATGATTGGTCCCAATCCAAGCATTTAAGAGAAATTTCATCAGTGTAAATTTTCAGCTGAAGCTATCTGAATTTCTGCTTCTGTGGTACCCATGAGTGGGGAACTGGTGTAGGTCTATTTTTAATCAGGATGAGTGTTGTTGGTTCACTGGGGATAGGCAGCCTTAACATACAGGAGAATAACGTTTCACCTGGAATCGATATACAACATATATTATTCAGTAGCCTCAGCTCTAGAGCACCTTTTTGTTCACATACCCAGTGGAATAGCTGCTTGCAGGATGAATAAAGCGCTAACTCACAGTACTATTAGTGCTAATGCTACTGAATTATTTAAACTGTGTAGAAGTACTGAAACAGTGAAAGTACAAGCTTTGGAGTTGGACCCATAAATTTGTGTATTCTGCTTACGTTACTTTTATTTTGGTACCCAGAAGTGGGGAACTGGTGTAGGTGAGTCTATAAATATAGTTTTAATCAGCTCAGTCGCTGCTAGTTCACTGAGGACAAGGCAGCCTTAATATAAGGCCAAATAATGTTTCACCTTGAATTGCTATAAAATGTATTAATAGTATTAGTAATAATACATTTTATAGTGGTAATTCCATTGAGTGTGTGAACAAAAATGTGCTACAGGACTAGGCCACTAAATAATTAATTAATTATTCAGTAGCCTAGTGGTGTAGCACATGTTTGTTCACACACTCAATGGAATTACTGCTTGCAGGATGAATAAAGTGCCATGCTACTGTTGAATTAAACTGAGCAATCTAACTGAAAGCAAAAAATTTGAGGAGCTTGGGATGCTACCTGTGGACACAAAGCCAAGGTTATCACACCTGGAGGAGAACAGTAAAAAATAAAAAATAAAAAAAATAAAGCATTTGATGATCATCGTTGAATTAATGAGACCAGCATTGGAACTGTTTCAAATGCTACACATGGAGACTTCTGAATCTGACAGATATAGATGGGGTGGAGTGTCCAGATACATGGAATATGAAAATGAAATGGGCTTTCCCATGCACATAGAATAGATTGTACTGTCCAGGATTGACCATAGATCTCTCTTACCATCTTGGACTAAACATAGCACATAGAATAGATTTTTCCATCTTGGACTGAACAGAACTGATTCATTTGTTGATAGTGCTGGTTAGAACTACTGTTGTCTTACCAACTAACCAAGTTTAAGGAACACAAGATTTCTGCACAGTACATTATAGGATTGATTAATCAAGTGGTAAATGTTAATGAATAAAAACTAGACAGTAATCAGTCTATATGGGTAATTAGGATTGGCAAATAAATGTTTTTGGTGAAATAAACAAACAATTGAGAGAATGGCACGCAGGGTAACTAGTCATTGCACTAATACTTTTGTTGTAAAGTATAAATGTGCAGGTAAACAGTATGTTTTCCAGTTGATTTTGAGGTGCATTGGATCAGTTCCATTGTTACAGAATTCAATAGGCCAGCCAGACCAGTGAAGGTCACAAGACTTGTATAAGGATCTATGGCCAAATCCAAAGGAATCATCCTGCTCCAAGCAACTGGCCATTGAATGGCAGCTGCATTTGTTCAATAGTGGGGGAAGGGGGGGGGGGGGGGGCATCAAAAGCCTTTTCATTCCTGTAGATCTATGTTCAGTGTAGTTCATAGGTTGTTTTGTACTTCCTTGTACTGATGTGTTTGTAACTTTGTTGTACAACTTGTAGTGTGCCTGTGTGGGTTTGACCTGAGTGTTTGACACCCAGAGGAATGGCTTTCAGTTTCAGTTTATTTTGAAGAATAATCCTGTGAGCCACAGCACACCTGGTACTAGTAACACTTCGTACTGTTTAGTCTGTTGTTTCAACATGTTAGTCAAACTCAGAGCCAGAGGTGGTTTTGTCTTTTCCTTTTATTTTTGGTTTTCTCAATGCTTTTCCTGCCACTCAGTTTGTTATGTTTTTTTCTTTCGGTGTCCTGGAGTTTTGCTTTCAGTGTCCTGGCTTTCTTTCATTGTGCGTGTTTAGCATTTCCTTTTAGTTTGCCATGGTCTGTGGTTTCCCACAACCACTGGTCATACATGGTATTATGACCCTGATGGAAAGTGGATGAGAGCCTTTAGAAATAAAACAAACCCTGTGAAATAAAGGGTCATAGGGTCATACTACTAGTACCTACAGGTCTACTAGTACTACTGCTAGAAAATTCTTTCATTGTGTCTCACTCTCATTGCTTTCTTTTACTGTGTCATAGCCATTTTATTGTGTCCCAGCTTTTCCTCTCTGGTTCCACTATTTTTTTCAGAGTTTCACTTTCAGTATGTCAGGTTGCTTAATTCCTTTCAGTGCCATGACTTTTCCTTTTGTCATGTCAAAGCTCTCCCTTCAAGTGTATTGCTGTCGTCGCAGTCATGGCTTTGCCCATCATTGTGTCATGGCATTTCCTTTAATTGTGTCACGGCTTTGCCTGTGAAGCGTGATGACCGTGCCTTCCAAGTGTCTCAAAGTGGCTTTGCCTTTCGTTTTCGCTTTGTTATGGCTGCTTGTTTTATTGTGTCATGAATGGGTTTTCCTGTGGTGGGAGAGCAGGGATTGTTTGTGTTTGCTCTGCCTGCGTCTCACACCCACAGCACTTTGGAGAGTCCAGATAATGGGGGCTGCGGTGCACCTGGGGATTAGAGAAGTCAACAGGGAGACTCAGCCTTTTGATGAGAATTATTGCGGCTTGGTTGCCTCTCCACTAGTCTGGCCTGCCGGAGAGTGGTGCCAGCAGATGGATTTGGTTCAGTGGTTCCCTGCAGGATTGCAGTGCCTTGAGGGTATTGGCGTCAGTGCAGCCCTTGTGGAAGTGGTGGAGGGGGGGGGGGGGGCTTGATTATTGATAAGTCTGAGCCTTTGCTGGGCACAGGCAGCCAAAGGTTGTGAACCCTGTGCATGTGCTATATTTGTAGCCAGTCCTCTGTGAAGAATGCTGTCACCTTACTCATACACATCTGCTGCAGTGTACGCTCTGTACATGCTTCACCCAAGTAAAGATGTGCTGTCACAGTTGCAGCCTGTGCTAAAAAAAGAAGATTAAATTAATAATAATAATTATAATTTTAAAAAAAAATTAAGAAAAAGGGGTGGGGGGGGTGGGGGGGGGGGGCGGCACAGCATATATATAATAATAATATAAACATATGTTATTAATACCATGTAAATTTCATTAATGTTACAGTTATGGGCAGCAAGCTCCCAAAACTGTCATGCATGCATGGTACTGGTAGTATTGTTGTTATGTACAGTAAAAAGCTATTTTCAGTTCAAGTGTAAAAGAACACTATACATGTACAAGTAAATGTTTGTAAAACTAAAACTAAAAGGATGGATAAGTACTATTACTATTAGTATTACTGTGTACTAGCACTAGAAGAAGATGTATGCAAAAGGATGGATGAGTACTAGTACTTAGTATTACTGTGTACTACTAAGTACTAGTAGTAGTACTACTACTGTACTAGTACTAGAAGAAGTGTTCTACCACCAGTAGTTAGTAAGTAGTCTGATCTTAAATGTTATGGTGAGTAGTCTGGCCTGACCTATTCATTACATTGTGTGTGATAAAACTGATAATTTCTATAAATTATGTAACTGTATTCAATGCATACATGTAAACCCAGTAAACACACTTGATCTGATCTGGAAACATTTTGGTTATTGCTAGTTATGGCCATTATGGCCAGCGTGCAGCCAGAATTGGGCTGGATCCTATATAATATAATATTATATGCCACATCCAACTTCTATCTAGTTCAGTTCCATTCTTCCAAACAAGGTCAGGATCATATTTTGCAAAACTGGTCCAGATCCAGTTTAGATGGCCTGGTCTGGTTTTGGCCAAATGCATCTGGTCTGGAAGCAAGCCAATGTGCAAGAGTCACTGGGACTGGTTCTGGCAGAATGCAGCCAGCCTACTACCAGTTCCCTACTTCCAGATTGAGTTGCATTCTGTCAAAAAAGCAATATATATTAAAATTAGACAGTTAAAATGGCTCCTAGTCCAAGTCCTAGTAAATTGTTGTGATTTATCTGTGCACGATAGTGTGTGATTTAATCCACCTGCTCATCATACGGCGTCATTTGTTCCAGCTCTGGATGAGATCAAGCCTGATGTTATAGAAGCTGCCAAACATGGTTTGTCATTTTTTCTTTTCTTTCTTCTTTGTTATTAATGCCTGTTGTGCATAGAAATATTATTACTGACATATCGTCATATGTATATATATCTTCACTGGGATTTACATAACGTATGCATAAATTATTATAATTTACCTATGCAACCTACTGGTTGAAAACAGATGTCATAGTGACCAGGGACATAGTTTGTGACCTGTGAAAAAGTGATTGTTTTGTTGTTGTTGTAAATATGTAGTACTTGTATTTAGGATGCTTGAACCCAAACCACCTTTATAATAAATAATCTTGATGACACTCAAGTATTTTCTGTTCTGGTACAGTGGTAGGTAGCTGGAGCTGCCTTCTGCACCACTTTGATATTTTAACCCTTCCCCATCCCATGCCACATTGAAAAAATTTGTATGATGTTCATGGCGAAGGATTAACCATCTGCCAGCCAGACATCATGGGATGTTCCGCTCTAATTCTGTTTACACATGTTCAGGAGAGGCAAAATTCTGGAACATGAATGTTTCTGGTTTGCTTTACCTGTGACTGTCTGCAAGACTCTCCTTGGAAGTTAGCCCTGATATAAACCTATGTGGTTGACTGGGCCTAAAGTGCCAACTAACTAACTCCTTGGAAGGGATTGCATCAGTGTACACATTTTGGGGCAGGGAAAGGGTTAACCAACAACACTTGTGCTGCTTCATTCCTACAGGAGACAAGGAACGCATCCGTGAAATCCTAGACCAGGACCCTAGTCAGAAGGATGCCTGCTCCCCGCAGGATGGCGCCACTCCGCTGATGTTTGCGGCCATGACGGGTCGCCTGGATGTGGCAGAGCTGCTGGTGCAGCGGGGCTGTGATATCAACAAACAGGACATTATCAGCGGCTGGACTGCCCTCATGCAGGCCACCTATCATGGGTAAGGGGTCAGCTGGTCTTTTTCCCCAGTGTACCCTATAATTTCCCTCTCTCACTCTTTCTCTCTATTTTTCTCTCTCTGTTTCTCTGTCAGCCTGTATGTCTCTCTCTCTCTCTGTCTCTCTGTATTGTGTTGTGTGTATGTAAGTTGTGCATGTATGCATGTGTGCATGTGTGTGTGTGTGTGTGTGTGTGTGTGTGTGTGTGTGTGTGTGTGTGTCCCCCTCTCTGTCTGTATTGTGTGTATGTAAGTTGTGTGTGCATACATGTGTGTGTTTGAGTGTGAAACTAGATCAAGCTGTAATTTTCCTTGCAACACAAAACAGTACTCATCCAGCAAACCTTTAAATTTCTCTATTTTAGTTTTTTACTCATAAAATTAATATGGCAATGGGTGCAATTTTTTCCTCTGAAGGCATGAGTGTGGATGTATGGTGATTTTTAGTATCTTTTAGTCTTGTGGTGTGCATTTTTGAGAAGGTGCAAGTGAGTGAATGTGTGTGTGTGTGTGTGTGTGTGTGTGTGTGTGTGTGTGTGTGTGTGTGTGTTGATCTTTTTTGGGGGTGGGTAGGGGAAGAACTTGCATCCATCCTTTACAATTTATATACAATTATATATATTCCTTTTAGTTACTTACACTCATACTTCTTTGCCTTGACTTGAATTACATTCTGTCTGCATCAGTACCTGCAACAACATTTAAAAAGACATGTCGTTCGCAGAGAAAGAAAACAGTAGAGTTGAAACAAGCATTTTTTTTTTTTTTTTTTTTTTGTTCAACAGGAAAAAGCAAGTGGCTGTGTTTTTGTTGAATGTCGGTGCTGATGTTTCTCTGCAAGCAAAGAATGGGTGTACAGCATTTGACATGGCATCTCTCATTGGTGAGTGCAGACTTCTATTGTCCCTACATTCACATATTCTGGATTTAAACTTTCCACTTGTCTTCTATAGGCACATGTGTGATCTATTTCCAGCAGGGACGAGGTATCCACACACCATGGAGGAGACAAAGAGAAAAAAAAGAGGCTCATGTATCATTCATGCATGTGTCAGGTGCCTGTTTTTGTTTTTTGTTTTCATGTGATCAGAGCACAGTGGTGGTGGATGTTGGTGTCCCAAGCCTATCACATCTCTGAGGCTGTCTTGGGTAAAGTTTTAGCACCTGGATAAATGGTAAATGGGTTTGAAGCAAAATGAGTGTTTCATGGATGACATTGATACAGGTTTGCTACGGATGTTGATGTCCAAAATGCTTGACTAGGGAAACACTTTCAGTGCTGTGGTGAGCAGGATAAAGAGGGTGGAAGTGAAATGTGTATACATACTTGTTTCAGATGATGTGGATACAGATTTATTACGGATGTTGGCATCCAAATCCCTGCACGTCAACAAGGCAGACAAGGGCAAGAAAGGGTGGAGTAAACACAGCAATGGTGCCATTTCTCCTGCTGCTTTGCATCCTGATTTTAGGTAGGGGGTGTGAGGCACACACACACACACACACACACACACACACACACACACACACACCAGATATACATCACACACACCACACCATACCACACACACACACACACACACACACACACACACACACACACACACACACACACACACACACACACACACACACACAAGACACACACACACACAAGACACACATGCACACATTCACATGCACACACTCTAGCACACACACATTATGACACACACACACACACACATACACACACACACACACACACACACACACACACACACACACACACACACACACACACACACACACACACACACACACACACACACACACATGTTTCTCTCTTACCTCATGCAGTCTGCTTTTTCTTCTTCTGAGGATTGGGATAGTAATAATAATACATAATTTTAGTATAATATTACAGTACTTTTAAAGTAATCAATCATTTTTAAAATAATAAGATTTCCAAAGTAATAGGTAACGTTATTCCATTATTGGTGTAACTCTCTTTTCATGGGTTGAAGAATGTCTGAATTTGAATGATTTGAAATTGTATTGGGAGGAATAGTATGCAAGCCCTGTAACTGTGGTGTCACTGTAGGATTTTGGTAATTTAGATATCTAATTTGTGTGTACTTCTTTTGTCTTGTATTTTTTCATCCTTAGGGGCATTTTCAGTTTTGGTTTTCTTTGTTTGATTCTTGTGTGTGTGTGTGTGCGTGTGTGTGTGTGTGTGTGTGTGTGTGTGTGTGTGTGTGTGTGTCTCTCTCTCTCTTTCTCTCTTTCTCTCTCTCTCTCTCTCTCTCTCTCTCTCTCTCTCTCTCTCTCTCTCTCTCTCTCTCTCTCTCTCTCTCTGTCTGTCTGTCTATATATCCATCTAAGTACAGTCTTTGTGTGCTTGGCATTGTTCTGGTGACAAAACTGAATGCTGTACAAACTGAATACAGTCAGCATTAATATTGTTTGATACCTATACACAGTCATTTGTTGCTTCTGCAAATGAGTATTTTGTTTCTGATTTCACTCTTGTCTTTCTCTCTTACCAGCAATGAAGAAAACCCCAAAAGCGGATTAAGAGTGAGTATACTTTCCAATGTTGGTTTATTATGTAGTGGGGTAGAACAATGAGTTATGTGCGTATGGTCATTGCAGAAGCTTAGACCAGCAATACAAACAGCTGATGAAAAGGTGACCACCCCTTTGCCTTGCTGGATGAGCTGGGAATTCATGATTTTGGGGAATAGGGTCACTTAAGCTGGCTGGATTTGAACAGATTGTAGCAAAATACAGGTACTAAGAGCAGCTCTTTCTCGCATGAATTGCTTGGGTTTTGTGGCTATGGGCATGGTGGTACAGGATATCAGACAGGTTTTGTGGTTCCAGGCATGATGAAACAGGATGTCCAACAGGTTTTTTGTTTACAGGCTTGGTGGAACAAACAGGATGTCTGACAGGTTTTGTGGTTACAGGCAAGACGGAACTGAATGTCCAACAGGTTTTGTGGTTACAGGCAAGATGGAACAGGATGTCTGTCAGGTTTTGTGGTTACAGGCAAGATGGAACTGAATGTCCAACAGGTTTTGTGGTTACAGGCAAGATGGAACTGAATGTCCAACAGGTTTTGTGTTACAGGCAAGATGGAACTGAATGTCCAACAGGTTTTGTGGTTACAGGCAAGATGAAACAGGATGTCCAGCAGGTTTTGTGTTTACTGTCATGATGGACCCAGATGTCCAGCAGATTTTATGTTTACTGTCATGATGGAACCGGATGTCCAACAGGTTTTGTGGTTACAGGTTTTGTGGTTAGACTGTTACAGAATGTCCATCCAGTTTTGTGTTTGCAGGCATGGTAGAACAGAGTGTCAAAAACTGGTTTTGTGTTTGCAGGCATGGTGGAACAGGATGTCCAACAGGTTTTGTGTTTACAGGCATGGTGTTAGACTGTTACAGAATGTCCATCCAGTTTTGTGTTTGCAGGCATGGTAGAACAGTGTCAAAAACCGGTTTTGTGTTTGCAGGCGTGGTGGAACAGGATGTCCAACAGGTTTCGGAACCTGAAGCTAGGCCGGACATTCACCATGAGTAACCGCCTGGCCCCTATGCCCCTTCAGACCTCTACCTCCGTTCAGGACCTCACCCTCAAGAGTCCCTTGCCCTCACAGGTCAGTGCCAGACCACCATGTCTCTATGGTACCTTTCACTCAGGTATGGCACCCAGTTAGCGCCAATCTACCTTGTCTCTATGGTACCTTTCACTCAAGTATGGCACCCAGTTAGCGCCAGTCTACCATGTCTCTATGGTACCTTTCACTCAGGTGTGGCTCCTGGTTAGCGCCAATCTACCAAGTCTCTGGTACCTTTCACTCAGGTATGGCTCCCAGTTTGCACCAATATATTTTGTCTCTAGTTCCTTTTAGTCAGGCATAGCTCCCATTAATATTTTGAGCTTTTGTAAGATATTCATGGTGAAAAGAAAATTGTCCGTTCCAGTTTTCTGTTGATTTGTGAGGTAGTTTACTCATGAGCCACTTAAATAATCTAATGTGTGTGGTTAGTGTTATTGTAAAGCACCCTGTGCTGCCACCAAGTGTGGTAGATAGGCGCTCTAGAAATCCTTTTTTATTAATGTGTCTGTGGAACTGAAAAGCAACACACTTAAAAAGATAACAACAGCAAACAAAAACAAAAAACAAGTTCTCTCTTGTTGAAAGGATCTGTTCACTTTGTTCATGAATTGTTTATCATACAATGTGGGGGGAAAATCACATATAATATGCATGTTAAAGATCCTGTAGAACATGCTCGGTTGATAGATTATGGAAATGCCAAATAACCCATAGCATGCAGTGAAAGTAATAACAATAGATTATTTATGGTGCCTCATCTCCTAGGAGCCGGGAGTGTTTACAAAGGCAAAAGGATATGCTTATTTCAACACAAACACGCACACGTGTGCATGCACACACAAACACACACACAAACGTACATACACATACGCATGCACACACACACACACAAAGTGTCAGAGTCTCCAGAGTGTTAAGGTTAGACACAATACAGATGTAAAAGAAGAAGACGATGGATGTGATGACGATGTGGGTGTTACTGCAGGCGTCGCCACTGATGGAGCACAAGAAGTTGGTGGTGGGGAACCAGACGTCTATGTCCATGACCAGCTACGAGTCGGTGCTGCTGGAGACCAAGAAAAGTGCTTCTGTCTACACTCTGGTAACCACACCTTGATTAACCCTTTCAGCATTACCTTTAACCCTTTCACCACTGAGGCCTGTACAGCCCATGCAGGCATGCAGCCTTTCCAGCCTAGGCACTTTCTGCTGTTCAGCTCAAGTGTGATGGGTGTTGCGTTCAGGACTGGGTGTCTTTTAAAGTACATAATAGTAAATGCATTTTTAATGCACTAAGTCCCTCTATGATACATAATAATTATTAAAGTATTGATAAAATGCAAAATCTTGTCAGCAGAGACTATTCTAAGTGCATGCACGCACACTCCCCCCCCCCCCCCCCCCCCCACACACACACACGAGCATACTGACTACACAAAACTCAGTTTACACACAACCTGATAATGAGCAGCAGACAGAGTCTTGAGATGGATGAAGACAGCAGCATGGAACGGAAAACATGGCAGGTCTATAGTTTGTGAAAATAAATGTGTGCGAGGATCAAAGCGCTGTACATGAAACATTACAACAATACACAATTTAGTAATGCATTACATATCTCACTCTATCCCTCACTCTCTCCCACATGCACACGTGCATGACGTGTACACACAACATCCTTATGATGGGATTGTGAAAGGGATGAAAGGAGGGGGATAGGTGGAGGGGACTGTGGGCAAAGGGATGCAGGAGGGAGGGGACTGTGGGGAAAGGGATGCAGGGAGGGGACTGTGGGCAAAGGGATGCAGGGAGGGGACTGTGGGGAAAGGGATGCAGGGAGGGGACTGTGGGGAAAGGGATGCAGGGAGGGGACTGTGGGCAAAGGGATGCAGGGAGGGGACTGTGGGGAAAGGGATGCAGGGAGGGGACTGCGGGGAAAGGGATGCAGGGAGGGGACTGCGGGGAAAGGGATGCAGGGAGGGGACTGGGGAGCTAGGGATGAGAGGAGGGGACTGTGGGGAAAGGAACGAGGGGAAGGGACTGGGGGGAAGGGATGCAGGGAGGGGACTGCGGGGGAAAGGGATGCAAGGAGAGGGGTGTAGGGAGGGGACTGTGTGGGAAGGGATGAGGGGAGGGGACTGTGGGGAAAAGAACGAGGGGAAGGGCCTGTTGGGAAAGGGATGCAGGGAGGGGACTGGGAGGAAAGGGGTGAGGGGATGGGATTGTGGAGAAAGGAACGAGTGGAGGGGACTGTGGGGAAAGGGGTGAGGGGAGATGATGATGGGGAAGGGGATGCAGGGAGGGACTGTGGGGAAAGGGATGAGAGGAGGGGAATGGGGAGCTAGGGATGAGGGGAGGGAACCGGGGAAAGAGGTGAGGGGAAGGGACTGTGGGAAAAAGAATGAGGGGAGGGGACAGGGGGGGAAGGGATGAGGAGAAGGGACTGTGGGGAAAGGGATGATGAAGGGTACTGTGGGGAAATGGATATGTAGGGAGGGGACTGTGGAAAGGGATGAGGGGAGGGGACTGTGGGAAAATGGATATGCAGGGAGGGGATTGTGGGGAAAGGGATGAGGGGAGGGGACTGTGGGAAAATGGATACGCAGGGAGGGGATTGTGGGGAAAGGGATGAGGGGAGGGGACTGGGGGGGGGGAGGGGATGAGGCAAGGGGAATGTGGAGCTAGGGATGAGGGGAGGGGGCTGTGGTGGAAGGGATGCGGGGGGGTGTGGGGGGATGAGGGATGCAGGGAGGGGACTGTGGGGAAAGGGATGCAGGGAGGGGACTGGAAAAAGGGATGTAGGGAGGGGACTGTGGAAAAAGGGATGCAGGGAGGGCGATGAGTCTGATGTTAGCATCTGTTTACTCTCTCCAGGACATCAACCCTCCAAACTCGGCACAGTGTAGTGAGACACTGAAACCTGTCAAACCGCCATTCCTTCCTCCTCCCTCCTTTGCCCTGGATGGACCAGAACACTCGCGCCGGTACAGCAGTAACTGGAGGACGTATAAATCCATGACAGATGATTGTACTATTGTAAGTACTGCTCATTCTTTGTCTTGTATTCCCGATGCAGAGGTGCTTTAACTGCACTATATGCCTCTATTCAAGAGAGCAGGGCTGGTGATTTCTAGGAAGGCTTCTTCTTTTTCCATACAATGTCCAAGTTTATCATTTTAAAGACTGGGCAAAAGAAAATTACTGGTTTTGAGTCAAATGTTTTGCAGGAAATATGATACCACTTGAAAGGAAATCACTGTTGTCATATTAAATCAGTGGGACTGGAACACATACAAAAAAGATGAAACTGTAGTGCTCACTGATGTGTTGGCATGTGAGTGTGCGTGTATGTGTGTGTGTGTACGTATTACAGCACCACGTAA
>OY757546.1:10800049-10831765 GCA_963584105.1 Alviniconcha strummeri
TAATCAGTTAGGCACTGCTAATAATATCCATGTCATTCACTGACTGTTCTTTTTCTGGATGTTGTATGTAATGCAGTTGGTTGTGTGTGTGTGTGTGTGTGTGTGTGTGTGTGTGTGTGTGTGTGTGTGTGTGTGTGTGTGTGTGTGTGCACGCACGCGCGCATGTGTGTGTGCTTTGAAAGATGTGTTCTTGAAAGGAAAAGGAAAAATTGAGAATCTGCTTTTGGTCCCCACTCCCAAATTCGAGAATGGTGCCCACTTGTTCAGCCTTGCACTGACTTTATATTTGAGAGAAATAAAAATTTTTAAAGGTATGCTGATGGCATGGCACTTACCAATAAGACATAAGGCCTAAGAATTTTATTTACACCAAGTACCAGGAGCTTTTCTCATTGGTGGTTTATTCTTCATCACTATATCATCATCGCCCATAGATAACAACAATACAACTCTGTTACCCAAAGCAGGTCATGATGGTGATATGTCAAGTATTGGTCCATTAACACTAATTATAAAATGAAAATTCATGACGACAAAATACAAATGGTAATTGTAACATGAAGTAACTTAAAGAATATGACAGCATTATATTTAAGTCTAAACAGCTTCATTTTATGCACTTCTTTCCAGGAGAGTTTGGTCACGGTTCACTGTTTCTGCCTAGTCCACACATTCCAAGCGCCCGATCGAGTGCGACTTTGGCTGCTCAGCAGACCCCATCTTTACTCTTCATGCCTCGGTGAGTACAGCTGAACGCCATTGTTCAGGTTTGATTGAAACTGGTCTGTCAGTGACATGCTGGTAGGTTCATGTGCAGTCCACTTTGAGAATATGAAATACAGCAAGAGGCAGTAAGTTTGATTTGAATTTTTTTGTGTGGCCTTTCTTGGTAGTATTATTCTTAATAAATCCTGTTGTATGCATGTGTGACAATCATTGTTGTTGATTGCTTTTATATAGTGCTATTCTCCGCTCTCAAGCAGACTCCCTGCACCCGCATGGGATTCTGCATGAGTGAATAGTACTTTTTATAGCACCTTTCTGACTATCCACTGAAGTGGTGTACTTACAGCGCTGGCATGGTTGGTGCTACATGAAACTGCTGCCATCTCAGCGCATTCTGTATACACCATACAACCATGCACCATGTCACTTCATGCACCATACATAAGGTGCATGTGTATTTAGCTGTAACCTGCCACCCACACTTTTGGCAGAATGACTGGGGTCTTTTACGTGCTACTGTGGTAACATGGGGGTGGAACGGATACCAAAGTAAGACTCAGCACAGAAAGTTAACCCTGGAGAAGAAAATTCTCTCTCCGCTTCGTGATGACCTTTTGTTTGTTTGTTGTGACATTCATTGCAGGTACTGCTGTGTTAATCACATGAATGTTAATTTTTGGCCAGTTTGGTACATCAGATCACCTACAGCATTGTCAGCAGTCTGCATTAGGTCAACTATTGTGTTGTTCTGGTGCATCCCTGTCCACATTACAGCAAGTCCATCACAGCATCATCAGTGTAGTGTAGTGTAGCACTGTAGTGCTGTTCCCATGTGTGCTTTTTTGGGGTGTGTGCTTTTATCCTGACTACAGCAAATCGGCCACAGCATCATCAGAACTATGCACCACTGTGTTCCTATCTGTGCTTTTTTGGGTGTGCAGCAATTCAGCCACAATATTGTGAGAATTGTGCACTGCTGTGTTCCTGTGTGTGCTAAGTTCTGGTGCGTCTGTATCCACTTGTCCCCATGTGTGCTAATTCCTGGTGTGTCTGTATCTACATCACAACAAATCAGCCACAGCATCATCATAACTATGCACCACTCTGTTGTTCCTATGTGTGCTTTTTTTGGTGTGCAGCAAATCAGCCACACCATTGTCAGAACTATGCAGTACTGTGTTGTTCCTATATGTGCTAATTTCTGGCGCATCTGTATCCACAACGCAGCAAATCAGCCACAGCATCGTCAGCATTCCGCACCATGTCAAACACCACCTCCCCCAACAGCTCCACCAGTGGCAGCTCCTCCATCACCCCCCAGAGGTCGTCCCGAGGGAGGAGTACATCATCCAAAGACAGCACCACCTCCACCCTGACACCCTCTCCGTCCCCCACGCCAGGCAAGGTGAGGTGGTCACTGTGGCCGCAGTGATTGTGATAATCCTCAAAAAGGTTTCATAGACAGGGGCAAGAGGGGGGCATCATCCAAAGCACAGTAATATCAAAAATGTTTGAAGCGCATACCCAGTTGTGAACTGCACTAGGCACTGTACAGTGTTTCAGACTAACAAAATAAGGTTGATCACTCGGGTGCATTGTTAACGGAGTGTGTTTTAACAGCCTGTGTTTAGACGTCAAGTCAGGCAGAACTGCCTAGTTACAAACTTTAAAACACCAGTGAGGATTTTTTTTATTGTAGAATGCAGGTGGATTTTTTTTTCTCTCTCCCTGTATCAGATCCCTCAAAGTGACAGTGTAACCAACAAGCATTTTCATTTGTCTGTGTACAGAATGGCTGACAGACATGAAGCAAAAAAATAGCAACAAATCAAGCCAAGGTTTTAAAGGAAATGCAGTTCCTGAGAATAATTAGCATGCTTTGTTTTCAAAACTGTAAATGTTCTTCACAGGTATTTTGTGTGCACCTTATTTGTTAATACTAAATTGTATTGTGGGATTTCAGTAAGAAAATCAGAATCATGTTCCTGTCAGTAGGTGTGTATTCCTTGTAAACTGGCATGGGCACATCAGTTTAGTTTCCTTGCTGAATCCAAAATACTATGGCCTTGTTAAATATGACTTGAAAGGCAGATGATAGCATCTGTAGTGTTTCCTTAATCTTCAGGTAAACAGGATGTCTGTTTTGCAAAAAAGAAATCTTTTTTTTTCTTTTTTCGCAGAGTGGCGAGGATGCTTTGCCCACGCTGAGTTCTTTACGAGAAAAAGATGCTGGGGATGGTGAGTGTGTCTTCAGAATCTAATGCAAGAACTATAAAACTTGCATTGTGTGTGTGCGTGTGTGTGTGTGTGTGTGTGTGTGTGTGTGTGTGTGTGTGTGTGTGTGTGTGTGTATGTGTGCGTGTGTGTGTGTGTGTGTGTGTGTGTGTGTGTGTGTGTGTGTGTGTATGTGTGTGTGTTTGTGTGTGTTTGTGTGTGTGTGTGTGTGTGTGTATGTGTGTGTGTGTGTGTGTGTGTATGTGTGTGTGTGTGTGTGTGTGTGTGTATGTGTGTGTGTGTGTATGTGTGTGTGTGTGTGTGTGTGATAAAATGAGTGTATCCTTATGGCTTTGTAATCACTCTGGGGTCTTACATGGTGGGACACCATAAATAATCTATTATTATTATCTTTTAAATTCTTGGTATTTTATGTACCTTTAAATGGAATAACAATGTACTTGGCTGCCATGTTTCCCTTTAAATGGAATAAAGAAGTGCTTGACGGCCTCCTCACCCAGTGAAAATATTGGTTGTTGTCCTGACGGTTGGTTGTTTTCCTGACAGAAAGCCTGCTCCAACATATTCATGTAACCTGCTGTTAATTCCTGTTAATATTGTCGCCACATCTTTGGTCCAGATATGAGTGTGTGCCTCTGTGTTTGTTTGTGAGTGTGTGTGTGTGTATGTGCCAACATGTACATGTGTGTGTGGGTGTTTTTGTGTGTGTGCACATGTGTCTGTGTGTATGTGAGTGTGTGTCAGCATGTGTGTGTGAGTGCATGTGTGCATGCATGTGTGGTGTGTGTGTGTGTGTGTGTGTGTGTGTGTGTGTGTGTGTACAAATGCTTAAGGGGGAAATAAAATCTCTTGATTCAGATGAGCTGTCCAGCATCCTGAAGAAGCTGTCCCTGGAAAAGTACAACCCCATCTTCGAGGAACAAGAGGTAACTTAGAGTGGTTGTCTTGGTGGATTTTCTTTCATTTATTACTCTGCGTAAGAGTTTTGCCCAAGTAAGAAGGCATTCAGTTTTGTTGTAAACAAGCTGATGCATTTTTAGTAAAAAGGACATGCTAGGAATAAAATGGCCTGTTGCAGTTTGCACACGATTGCTTCAGGTAATGCTGCTTTGATGTGACTTTCTGCCTTGCAAGTTTTAGATTTGTGTATATATACTAATCCTGTCTGGTTGCCCTCTTCTGTATACATACATCCCTTCAGAGAGAGACTGAAGTAAAGATGCAAGTTAACACACACACACACATGCACACGCACGCACACACGCACGCACGCAGGCACGCACACACACATATGCACATACACACAACATGCAGACACACACATACACATACACATGCAGTAGCACATAAAAGATCCCAGTCATTCTGCCAAAAATGCAGGTTGCGGTTACAGCTAAACACGCATACACCCTACCTATGTGACTTTGAATGAAGTGACACTGTAACCTGGTGCATGGTTGAATGGTGTACACAAAACCTGCGCCGAAACGGCAGCATTTCACGTGGCACCAGCCACGCAACAACCACAGAGCGCTACCAGTACACCACTTCCATGGATATTAATAATATGCACTATAAAAGGATACAGTCACTCATTCAGAATCACATGTGACGTGCACATTGAGTCTGCTCGAGAGCAGAGAATATCACTATATAAAAGCTATGAATAATAATAATAACATGCACACACACACACACACACACACTACACACTATACACACACACACACACACACACACACTCACTCACTCACTCACTCATGCACACACACACACACACATATATGCATGCACACACACATACACACACACACACACACACATATATGCATGCACACACACATACACACACACACACACACACACACACATTCACACTCACACACACACACTTCCATTCTTTGTCTTCCCTCTGTGTGCACACACTCACTTGGTCAGAGATGTTTTTCTTATGCTGCACCATCTGTCTGGAACAGTCTCCCTTGCAAGGTTAGGTCATCAAACACACTTGCATCTTTCCAAATCATCTTTGGAATCTCACCTCTTCAAGCTATCCTATTGACTCTGTGTGTGTGTGTGTGTGTGTATGTGTGTGTGTGTGTGTGTGTGTGTGTGTGTGTGTGTGTGTGTGTGTGTGTGTGTGTGTGTGTGCATGTCTGTGTGCGCATGTGTTTTGTTTTTACTGTGATAGTGGTAGCACTTAGGGTCACATTTTTATGACTTTCAGGCATCTTTTTGTAAAATTCTTTTTTTATATATATACCTTTTTGTACTACTTTTTCCCCATGCGGGGAAATTTGGGTCACCTTACCCTGGCAAGGCACAGCAGCTTCAAGAGCAGTGCTAACCATTCCTATCCGTGTGTAGTATGTTCGTGTGTCCAAACAGTGGTGTGGCTGCCAATGTTGGGGATTTTTAATGTGTGCACAGCTGTTGATACATGCGATTGCACACTGGGGCACACTGTATGAGGGTCCGCACTGGAGGTTGACTCTGGGAGAAAATCCCTTGGTTGACTCTAGCAGGAAATCCCTTGCCTCACCATGGACTCAAACTCGCATCAAAATTGTGCCTGGCTTTACTTTCAGATACTCTGCCAATTGTTAACAGATACAACTGCAAATCAAGGTTAGGAACTCAGGAGCTCAGAGCTTAGGAGCTATGTGAAACTCGAAGTGGCTGTCCTGGGTTCCTGTCCCTAATAAGCCTCCAGTTTCTGTGGACGTAAAGCAACATTTCAACAAATCAAGTGAAAAACTAGGAGGGTTTGTCTGTTTGTTTTTTCTAATACAACCACTTCTTCACACGCCTTCTTCAAAGTCGTTCCCACTTGATGATGTTCCCCTTTAGCATTCAAGCTTGCTCTACATCATGTGAATGGTCTCTACAACAAGCGTGTGCCAAAGATGTAGGACTTTGTGTGTGCAGGTGGATATGGAGGCATTCCTGACTCTGACAGATGAGGATCTGAAGGAACTGGGCATTCCCAATGTGGACTCTCGACGGCAGATCCTCAAGGCCATCAGGGAACTCAACTCAGGGAAGGTAAGTGTGCCGCTGTAATTGCAGATTGCTTTTGAACAGCTGAGAGATGGGGTGGAGCGCATATGGCTTTCCCCAGGGAGTTTATGGTATCATGAACTGCCCTGAACGACAGTTGCCCACTCCCTGGTCTAAGTCAGAGTTGGTGGTGGGCCTTGACAGGGCTTCAGGTGGCATCTTCATGCAGCCAGTATGCACCAGGCAAGACAGATGGTTGCTGCAACAGGTCATCTCACTTTGTAAGGAAGGAGGTCGGAGTTCAGGAGCTGCGTGAAAGTTGAGGTGGCTGTCCTAGGCTTTCCGTCCTAATGAGCCTTACGGTTTCTGTGGACATAAAGCAACATTGAACCATGCTTTGGCATTGGTCACAGTTTGTCCCTAATATGTCAGCCGACATCCGAGGACAGTAAGCTCTACATCACATAAGGAAGGAGGATGTTGTGGTTGAATTCCGCAGCTTGAACACTTTGGGAGTCACCTGGTATATGCAATTGGCAATTGTTCACTGATGATGATGGTGATGTCCATTTTTATAGGGCATGATTCCATTAAATTGAATGCTCAATGTGCTGAATGACATTAAAATCTGTTTTAAAAATCATAATAATTAAGCTGAAGAAAAAGAAAAGACACAGTGCAAAGTCATTAAAAAAAACAGGTGGGATTTCAGACATCTGCGGAACGGCGCCAAGGAATCTGCTTCCCTTATTGTTTGTGGTAGGGCATTACAGAGCTTGGGAGCAGAGATCCATGTAATTTGTTTTGTTACAATGATCAGCACAGGGTTCCCGCTAGGATCTCTAGCAACTGATCTGCAGGTCCAGAAGCTTTTGATTCAGCTGACCTTGGTCAGAATTTGTTGGTCTTGATCTGTTGTCAGAGTACAATGACGGAACAAAGTGTGGACCTGGTTTGCTCAGGATGATGATGATGAAGTGTTGCTTAATGTCCTCAGATGTCAGTTGACATATTAGGGACAAGTTGTGACCAATGCCGAAGCACGGTGCAATAATTCTTTACGTCCACGGAAACCAGAAGGCTCGTTAGGACGGACAGCCCAGGACAGCCACCTCGACTCTCACACAGCTCCTGAACTATGAATTGTTTGCTCAGGAACATGCAACCCACATTTTATACGTAGGACCAGGTTTGGCAGCTAATGAACTGCTGCCTAGCCTTGTATTACATAAAAGATTCAAAAGAATGTTATTTATTAGAACAGAACACAACGTGCAGATTTTCAGCGTAATCCCCTTTATCAAGCTACAAAATGACACTGTACAGTTAAGTTGGTGAAAAATGAGATGGGAGAGCTAAGACACTTATCTGTTTTGGGTTGAGCTATGTCCAGTGCTTGGAAGAATGAGTCTTCATGAGTTTTCATGTCAAGGTTTCAAGGTTTTATTGAGCTTTTTGCCCCTGGGGTCTAGAAAGCAAAGTTACATTTGCACACGACATTCCTTATGTCCAGAGCTTCAACATTCTTAAAAGTGCTGGACACGAAACAACATGGCTCAACCAAAATGTCTTAGCTCTCCATCTCATTTTTCATTGTATTTCACCGTTTAACTGTTAAGTGTCATTTTGTAGCTTGAATAAGGGGATTACCCCAAAAATGTACATCTTGTGTTTTGTCCTAATAAATATCATTCTTTACAACCTGCTATGTGTTTGGATGTTGTTTTAGAATGCTAGCGGTCATTCTTGTTTCATTTTTTGTTTGTTTTAGCCTTGTTGTATTTTTCATTGCCAGGGACGGGAGAGGCAGCAGTTTGTAGACACCATGACATCCTTCAACTCGACACTTAAGGCCCGCACATCATCAGATATAGGTGATCTATTTTTCTTGTTGCTGCATTTTAATGCAAATTTATTTTGACAAGCATCACAGCAAGGATATACTTGTCTGGGGGTTAGTTGCAATGCTGACAGTCTGTGTGGCTGCTAGTTTGAGTAAACTGGAAATGAGGTTGAACATTATTATAGCGATGCAGGAGTGCTTTGAGAGAAAGAGAGTATAGGGGTGGGGAACCATTTGAAAGGGTGAGGGTGAGAGAAAACCATTTATCTTAAAGACTCAGTTTTGTGACACTGGCCCTGTTTTACAGCCTCAGAAACAAAATAGTGGAAAGATTAGGCACTAGATTTATGGTGTTCTCTCATTCCACATTCTGCTTGTTTGTGAGTCTTTCACATTATTGCCTTGAAGATTGCTGGTGCTGTCTATGCTTGAATCAGAGCTGTGCTTGGTTTGTTTTTCAATCACTGCAACTTGTGAACCTCACATGTTCCAGGCACTGACAGTGACAACCTCCTGAGCTGGAACATCCAGGATGAGCCTGACCCACATCTACCCAGTGCAAAATCTAGATCGTCATAGCAACTGGTGTGCATTTCAAGGCTCCAGAGTCCAGCCACTCTGTTGTCTCAACTTGAAAAAATTCAAACTGGCATTGCAGCGAAGAGACATGTCTCCTGTTTGCTCTATCCAGTGCAAAATCTAGGTCGTCATAGCAACTGGTGTGCGTTTCAGTGCTCCAGAGTCCCCCCTTTTTGTTGTCTCAGCTTGAGGAAATCCAAACTGGCATTGCAGCAAAGAGATGTGTCTCCTGTTGGCTCTACCCCTGGTGTGCGTTTCAATGCTCCAGAGTCCCCCCTTTTTGTTGTCTCAGTTTGAGGAAGTCCAGACTGGCATTGCAGCAAAGAGATGTGTCTCCTGTTGGCTCTACCCAGTGCGAAATCTAGGTCGTCATAGCGACTGGTGTGTGTTTCAAGGCTACAGAGTCCCCCCTTTTTGTTGTCTCAGCTTGAGGAAATCCAAACTGGCACTGCAGCAAAGAGATGTGTCTTGTGTCAGCAGGAATCCATGTTCCTTATTCTGCACTTGAATATGGTTCTGCAAGAAATCTGATTCTGCCAGAAGTCGTCAGTCTGGGGCTCTGGATGAAGGCTGTGGTGTTGAGAAGGTCCTCCACATTGCCAAATGACTGTCCTTGCAGCGTTGCTCCCTGGGACCACTGCTGCGTGCTTGATTCTCTGAAGAGGGGGCAGAACTGTAGACTGGGGACTGTGGTCATGTCTGGCATGGGCAGTTTTTACTGTGTGGCAGCTGCAGAAGTCTTCTCCACAATGTGGTAGCTACCCAGCTGTCTCCGAGACCTGCTGCGTTGCCGAGTGCTTAAAAAATACAACCCTGCCTTGATGGTGAATAGCTGTGCTGTCAGTGACATCTGTTGCCAAAAGATGATGACCTGCTGGATTTGACCCTTTCATGCAATACCTGTATGTGTGATTTTTTCTCTTTTTTTTCTCTCTCATGTGATCGTGAAGTCCACATTCACGCAGGTACCTTTATGCTAGTATGCGTTGACACACAAAGTTAGGGTTCATCAGCACCTCTTGTTGGTTTGCAGGCAGTCACATAGTTAGGATATCGTGTGCAAGACCACATGCTTGGGGGTTACACACATGATCAAAGCTGACATGACTAGATATATATATCTAGCAGTCACAAGGTTAAGATATCCTGTGCAAGACCACAAATGCTTTCTGCACATGATCAAAGCTGACATGACTTATATATATATATAATTATATATCAATCACAAGGTTAGGACATTATGTGCAAGACCATGTGCTTGGAGGTTGCACATGATCAAAATTGACAGTATATGGACTTGTTGACACTGTTGTTAAATGATTTATGCTAAACATGTGTTCAGTAGCTTGTGGGTTTTGTACGTGCTGAGGGTTCACATCTGGAATCTTGTAGACTCAACAAACAAACAAAAAATCCTGTACATGTACTTTTTTTTTTTTTTTTTTTGGTGGTCCTTTTCACTTCTTGAGGATGTTACTTGTGGATCTTCCTTATCCAGTTTACTGCTGACACTGATGAGCTAAATGGGAGATTCAAAGGACATCGTATTTTTTCATTGGTCTGTTGTGCAATCAAATGCCATACATATAAATATATTTATGTATACACTGTACACGTGTTGACAAAACTGCTGTTGAAAAATAAAGGAAAACAGGCACCGTGACACCTGCTAATAATTATCTTCTGTGATGCGTCAGCCTCGTTACTGCTTGGGGAATCTAATTGTGTAACACAGCTCACAATGGCTGAGTTGATACGATTTTGTTCATTCCAAATGTTTTGATGTACTGTTTCAGGAACTGAGAGTATAAATGCATGTGTATATTTCACTTGTTCGAAATGGTCATGTTGAAATGATCATGTTAAAATTTACAATTCCAGTCTTCTTGGTTGTTTAATTAAAAAGAAAGAGGGAAAAGAAAAGAAAATGCATTGCCCTACTAGAGATTGAGGGATCTTTTATTTTTGTATTTGTTAGTTGCAGCAAGAATATTTGCCAGTTTCTTGTTTTTTTGTTTTTTTTTATCAGAGGACTGCAGTTATCTATCCAGATCCTAGTCATCACATATTAAAGGGGATCCGAAGGGAAGAAACATCATAGGCCTGATCAGTAGAAATTAACTGAAAACTTCTTCTTTTTTAAAGCCACACATCAGTTTTACAGTTGGTTTTTTGGTCCTGTTTGTTAAAGTTGACCTTTGAACTTTGTGAAAGCACAGAGCTCTGGAACTGAGCGAAACTGGAGATGGCTGTCTTGCACTCCCCATCCCTAATACAGTAATAGTCCTGATGGTCTCTGTGGACATAAAGCAGCATTGAACTTATGAAAGCACGACCATGACTGCTGTCATTTTGTGCCCATGACAAGGCCAAAATGCGTTGATTTGAATGTCATGAAAGCCAGACCATGAGTATCAGTGACCTCATGACAAGGCCAGAATGTGTGAATTTGAATGTCACAAAAGCATGACCACGAGTGCTGTCATTTTGTGTCCAGTAACTAGTTGTGTGATGTATTAGTGCGTTTTGAACACATCCAGAATGTGTGGTGAGAGTATCAAATGCATCACCTGCCAGCCTTTTCACGTTCTTCACTGGCAAGGAGTAAACAAACATGGCTGTGCGCTGATGACTTCCAGTTGGAAGCCAGGAAGTATCTTGGTGGGTTGTGTGTGTGTGTGTGGGTTTTTTTTTTGTTTTTTTTTTTTGGGGGGGGGGGGGGGGGGGTGAATATTGAAAGAACCTCCAAAGAAAGGCTTCAGAGGGAAACGTTTGCAGATTCTGGATACTTTCAGGCCAACATGCGCCTTTGCTTGAGGTCCCCTTTAATACACATTTGAACTCCTTCAGTCCTCCCTGTTATTCTGCTGTCTGGGAAATGGGTGGGGTGTGTTCTTTCCCTTTACATGATGAGGGGGAAAGTTCATCCCTGTCTGGCATTATAGTAGGAAGAGGAGAGTGGATACCAAAATAGAGAGAAGAAAAAGAGTTTAAAAAATGACAAAAAAAGACTATTATTAAAAACTCTAAGTGCACCCTATCTCAGTAAGTATAATAAAAATCAAAAGCCAGTCAGTGTTTGTGATAATCCATTCACAGTATATCTGTTTAAAGTATCGCCTCTTCTCAGTTTGGAATCAACATAACAAGGGAGTCAGTCACGTTGCAAACTCTACAACAAAGACCTGAGTCACCTACCGTAATTCTCACCTGGCATGCAAGTAAATACAAGGTACATAAACCCCACCAGAGGTATGTCTTGATTCTTACTAATTTAGTCTTATGGATCCCTATGAACTGGTGATATGGCCTTAATGACAACAAAATGAAGACGGTGCCATGTTTTTCAGTCTTTCTCAGAGCATGTACTGATCCCAAAAGAAGACAGTGCCACATTTTTCTGTCTTTCTAAGAGCATGTAGTACTGATACAAAAGGAGCAAAGTGGCACATTTTGTCAGTCTTTCTCAAAGCGTGTATTACTGATACAAAAGGAGCAAAGTGCCACAATTTTTCAGTCTTTCTCAAAGCATGTATTACTGATACAAAAGGAAGACAGTACCACGTTTTTCAGTCTTTCTCACAACAAGTAATGATGACTGAGGAAAAAAGGAAAAATAAGCAGTGTTCATTTGTTATCCTGTCATTGTTAGCATGGGTTTGCTGAGAGTTCTGAGAATCCCATTTCCAGCCTTCATCCTATCCAGCATGAATCCTTTAGCACTGTCATGTAGCAGTCCCATTCCTCACCACTGTCAACTTATTTGTCCCATTCAGTTTCATTTCACTATTGCTGTTATTGTATCTATCCCATTCAGTGTTATTCCTCTACCACTGTCATTGTGTCTGCCCCATACAGCATCATTGTGGCTTTGCATGGTTGTATGGTAGTTTCATGTGGCACCAGCCATGCCAGCGCTGTAAGTACACCACTTCGGTAGATATTCAAAAAACACGCTATAAAGCTATTCACTCATGTAGAACCACATGCGAGCTCAGTGAGTCTGCTCAAGAGAGCGGAGAATAATGCTATATAAGCGATCATCAATCAATCATTCCTCTACCACTGTTATTGTATCTGTCCCATTCAGTATCATTCCTCTACTTCTGTCATTGTATCTGTCCCATTCAGCATCATTCCTCTACTGTTGTCATTGTATCTGTCCCATTCAGTGTTACTCCTCTACCACTATCAATGTATCTGTCCCACTTAGCATCATTCCCCTACTGTTGTCATTGTATCTGTCCCATTCAGTGTTATTCTGCTGCCACTGTCATCATATCTGCCCCATGACTGCCGCCATCATCTTATCTGGCCCTTTAGCATCATTCCTCTGCTGCTGTCATATTTATCCCATTTCTCAACCACTGTCATTATATCTGTCCCATTCAGCTTCATTCCTCCACCACTGTCATCATATCTGTCCCATATTTGTCCCACTGGGTTTTATCCTTTACTGCCATTGTCATTGCCACTGTCCCACTGGGTTTTATCCTTTACTGCTGTTGTTGTTGCTGCTGTCCCACTGGGTTTTATCCTTTACTGCCATTGTCATTGCCACAGTCCCACTGGGTTTTATCCTTTACTGCCATTGTCGTTGCTGCTGTCCCACTTGGCTTTATCTTCTACTGCCATTGTTGTTGCCGCTGTCCCACTGGGTTTTATCCTTTACTGCCATTGTCGTTACCTCTGTCCCACTCAGCATCATTTCTCCACCACTGTCATCGTATGTCCCATTCAGTGTTATTCTTTACCGCCACTGTCATCTTCCCTGCTGTTTTCAGGTGAAGGAAGGTGGCAAACTCCAAGCCCTGGTTTACAACATCCTTCCTCCAGCCACTGCCATAACTGGCTACAGCATAGGTCTTGAAAAACTGTCAGCTGACTGTTTCTGTTGGTGCTCAGACAGCAGTATGTTTGTAACAAACAAATTATATCTGGCGATTCTCTTGTAACCTCCCATATGGCTTATGCCAACACCAATAAAACCCAAATCGTGTGGATCAAGATGGATCTGATTCGATCCCTGGGTGCCTGCACCTCATGTTTACATGCATGCTTCACAGCTGTGTTGCTTCAACTGTCTTATTAGAACACCCAAACCCTTTGGAGAACAGTGACAGCATTAGCAGACAGATGCACGGAGATAAAGAATGCCCCTTCATTGGTGTAACCAATTATGGCAGTTTTGGAAGAAGGGTGTTGGAAAGCAACACTTGGAGTGTGGGAAGGTGACAGAATTATGGAAGAAAAATTTAGATTTTTCACTGTGTTGGTATGTAGCTCTGCCTTGCCACAGTACAAGTTCATTCAGTATGGCTTATTAAGTAACATGTATGTGTTCACAGTGTGAATGCATAATCTGTCACAGTCACAGGGCATTGGGCATTTTACATCCAAGGGGTCGCATTACTCACAATTTACGCAAGTTTTGAAAGGGTACATTTTCTGTCTTCGTTAGAGAAGACTTTGTACAAGTGTTCCAGTTGTCTGATTATATACAGGTATGAGGCCGTGGATGTCATAAATTGTTTTACAGTGGATTGTAATGTATGTAACATTGTGTTCTTTGGGATGTGTTGCTTTTTCAGTTTTTGAGTAGTTGATGTGCTGTGTCTGGTACAATGTTTGTTCTGTGTCTTAAATACACTGGATATATGATTTGTGTGCACTTGACTTGCAGGTTCATTTCTGACCTCTTTACAATAATTATATAAAACAACACAAACTGCTGACATCACATTGGGATTTTTTCCCCTGCCATTCTACAATGATTTCTCTGAATTTATCAAACTGTTGGATGATCAAAAAACCTGATGCAAGAATGACAGCTGGCGTTCTAAAACAAGACACATAAAAGATTGAAAAGAATGCTATTTATTACTGTGTTTTGTGGCAGGGATAGCTCAGTGGTTAGAGCGCCAGACTAAAAGGTCATGGGTTCGAATCCCAGCAGGAGCGGCAGGAGAATTTTCTTCTCCACAGTAAACTTTTTGTGCTGACTCTTATTTCGGTATCTGTTCCACCCCCATGTTACTGCAGCAGCACGTAAAAGATCCTGGTCATTCTGCCAAAAGTGCAGGCGGCAGGTTACAACTAAACACACATACACGTTATGTATGTGGTTTTGCATGAAGTGACATGCTGCATGGTTGTATGGTGTACACAGAACTTGTGCCGAGATCGCAGCAGTTTCATGTGGCACCAGCCATGCCAGCACTGTAAGTACACCACTTCGGTGGATATTAAAAAACACGCTATGAAAAAGCTAGTCACTCTTGTAGAATCACATGTGAGCGCAGTGGGTCTGCTTGAGAGCAGAGAATAGCGCCATATAAGTAATCATCAATCAATCAGTCAAGGTGTCTGGATCCTGTCTGATGACCAGAGAAGACAGCAGTGTTGCCTGCAGTGCAATGTCATCACCATTTTAACTGGCCCTGTCTGGATCCTGTCTGATGACCAGAGAAGACATCAGAGCAGTGTTGCCTGCAGTGCAATGTCATCACCATTTTAACTGGCCCTGTCTGGATCCTGTCTGATGACCAGAGAAGACATCAGAGCAGTGTTGCCTGCAGTGCAATGTCATCACCATTTTAACTGGCCCTGTCTGGATCCTGTCTGATGACCAGAGAAGACATCAGAGCAGTGTTGCCTGCAGTGCAATGTCATCACCATTTTAACTGGCCTAAAAGTAAAACTGCACAAACAAGACTGTTATAGATCAGTGAAACTGGAAAAAATAAAAATGCATGCATGCGTACACACACACACAGCAACAACAAACTAAAAACACAAAATGTATGGCAAAAAACAAAAAAGAACAACAGAATCCCAACAAACTTGGGCTAGTAATTTTATTCCTTTGGGCTAGTGGGTTTTCATATCGACTAGCCCAGGGGGCTGGAAGAAAATTCTCAACTTGTACTCAGACCTGCTAATGCCGCAGTGATGGACTTTGCTGCTTTGCCTGTTGTGATGTGAACCGAGAGTATTCAGCTTTTTTGTCGTTGTTTGTTTGCTATTTTGAAAAGTGGAGTTTTCACCTGCTCCTGTTCTGTAGTGACTGAGGCCACTATGGAAGGGATATGCCTGAAATGGTATGACTATGAATGCCAGTGGTTTTGTCAGTGTTTACAACTTCAGTCTGATATTGTATTTTGTTGTACTATTTTAGGGTCTCAGTATCACATTTTTAGACGTTCATCTTTTAGCATGCATTGTGTGTATTATATATTTTTCACTTTGATTGTTATGTACATTTTAAATAGTAATGTTTGTCCGCCCAATACATTTTAATTTGTAATGTTCGTCCGTCCAAATGTTATGACTTATCTTGATTTTGAACATTTTATTGTTTTACCTGAGAAGTCAATTACAATTTAAGCGTTGCATGGTTTACAATGTGTTATACTATGTTGTGATAACCATGTTACTGTACATTTAATTGGAATTATGGCAATCACTGAATCAGGTTTGAAATGAATAAAACATCTATGGAGTTGTTGAAGCATTTATCATTGATTTAATGAAATTAAAAAATCACTTGTAATGCAAGTGAAAACTGTGAAAATATTGGTGGTCTCTATCTTTCTGTTTGCATGTCTCATGGTGTCTCTGTCTGTGTGCCTCTGCCTCAGTCTTTGTTGCTCCCTTTCTGTCTCTCAGTCTGTCACTCAATGTCTCAGTTTGATCTCTGTCAGTCTGTCAGCATCACTCAGTCTCTCTCTCTCTCTTTTGGTATCTCACTCTCTCATTTTATAAACCTCTTGCTTGACTGGGTGTAACCAAGGTAACCAAGTTCCCCCCCCCCCCCCCCCCCCCCATTCTCTGCCTGTCTCTGCCTCTTGCTCCCTCTCTGTCTCTGTCCATACCTTTCTTGGTCTCTCTCTTTCCAGCCTTTCCTCTGGAGCACTGTTTGCTAACACCATCACAGGGTTCTGACCTAGAATAGTATTTCTAACTTTATGCTTACATGCTTCTGCTTTTGCCTGTGTGTGGGGTGGGGGTGGGGGGTATGGGCATCTATGTGACTGAGGGTGCATGGCGTGGGTATTGCACATATGTAGTATTATCAACAGTAGCGGCCACATCAGTAGTAGCACTAGTCACTGAGTAGCAGTGATGTGTATATATATATAGAGAGAGAGAGAGAGGCCCTGTGCTTGTGCGCAGTTTGCACTGTGCATTTGAATCAGTTCTATTAGTGTTTCCAATCAAAAACATAAACACTCACTCTCAAAAACAACAACAAACATAGGCCTTTAAGCTCCATGCATATATATATATGCAGTCTAACCATTGTGTTGAGTCTACTAGGATGGGCAGAAGGACCCAGTGGGAGAGATCCTTCGAAACATCAGACTTGTGGTTTGGAACTCTCTTCCTCTCTGTCTGGCATTCGTCTTCACTCTCTTATGACAAAACTGAAAACCCATCTCTTCTCTTCTGCATACTGATCTGTCATTTTCTTCTCATTGTACCAGCACATCACCAGTATTTGTAGTGTTTGTGTGTGTATCCTTTGTAAGCCCTCTGGGCTCTTATGAGATGGGGCGCCATAAATAATCTATTATTACTACTACAGCTGTCTGTAGGCACATTGAAGCCCATAATGCAGAACATTAGCAAACAGCTGGAATATTGTGGTGCGAAAATGTGGTGCCGCACTGAATTGAAGGATGGATGTGATGAATTGTTTCTTTATAAATCCAATGCAAACATGATGCCAGATTAAGGAGTGAAGGACGTTGCATGAAGATGTTTACTGAAACAGATTGTTTTAGAGGCAAAATGGTGACAATGTTACAAAATGCGGTATCACATCTGCAGTGGATGTGGTGTAAATTGATGACCAAATGTTCCATTGCGACCCATTTTGTCAACTAAAATGTAAAAAGAAGGATGAAGTGTAAACTGTATTGAAATGCTTGATTTGTTTTTCATTTCATCTGGCCCACCACCTACGTGCACGCACACAAACACACACTCTCTCTCTCTTCCTCTCACTTTTGTTTGCGATGCCAGTGTGTATGTGTGTGCGCAGCATTACATTTTTATGGTATAGGTCCTTCACAAGAAACCACATGAAGACTGACATGGGGGACAACTACACAAGGGATCTAAATATACAACAACAACAAAAAAGAGCAGAAAAGGTTGACACCAGAGAAAAAAATTCTCCTGCCACTCCTGCAGAGATTCAGGCCCACAATCTTTCAATCACGAGTCTGGCGCTCTGACCACTGAGCTATCCTTGCTTTCCATGCTGGTTACTTCAATTTTAGATCATTTGTTCCATATGTTAGAATGATACTGTGTATGCAAGGACAGCAACACAGTTTGCTCAATATGCTGTGGGAATGGTAAAAGATGTTGAAAATGGAAAGACCGTGCACGTTGCAGGAAGTTGCAAATGTGAGACTAGATTGTTGGAGTTTTTTTACAAGGCCAGCAATATATATATAGATATACAGAGAGAGAGAGAGAGAGAGAGAGAGAGAGAGAGAGAGAGAGAGAGAGAGAGAGAGAGAGAGAGAGAGAGAGAGAGAGATTGATTGATTGATTGATTGAACTTTATTACACAAGGATAAAGGTTTAGGCATGAATGCCTGTCATTCAACCTGCCCTTGGAACAGTTACACTTATATGTAATATATAAAATATATGATCATAGTGGGAAAATCAATACCAATTGATAATTATGAAAAATACAAAAGAGTAATAAATCACCGGGAGACTATACATGCATGTGAGACTGAGAGAGAGAGACACACACAAACTGCAGTCTAAGCCTTTTTGTTATGATTTATTATGAAGAAAAAGAACCCGGCCCAAAAGTAGTCCACACAGATCTGTAAATATTCATAACCATACAGTGCACACACCAGTAAAGTTTCTCTCATTCACACACACACACACATGATGCAGTCACCACACTACTTCAAATGTTCCAGTCCACATGAAGTTCAGTCAGCAGACCCCCACCCCCTTTCAATATTTCACACTGAATTTTAGGTGTCAAAAAACACTTAACAATAACATCCTTCAAGCTGCAGTTTTTTTTTTTTTTATAGTTTTCTTTTTAATTTATCAAAGTTAAAACTGAGCATGTACTTGTAAAGCCATATTGTTTTTGCTCAAACTTGTACTTGACAGAGGCAAAGAAATCACATCCTTTAAAAATTGTGAGTGTGACAACGACACTGACAGATGAAAAGGACTGCTAAATTATCAAGTCTGGTTGAGTTAATCAAACTTCTGGCTCTGACTTGAGTGTCAACTTCAACTGTAGTGTTGTGTAGACTTTGCTGACATCACCATTTCATACAGGACAGTTGGATGAAGCTGATGCTGCTTTTTTGTTGTTGTTGTTGCAACACTACACGAGACACTGACACATCATCTGCAACAGATCCACAGAGTCCGATCATGGCAGCAACGTATCCCCATGCCGCCTACCCATTCCACCACTGCACATCAAGCGTCACAAAACGCTCCTGCTGCCTCAGATCTTCCCTCTGTGTCTCATCTCACTAGTCACAGTCACACACATCTCCATCTCCCTTGTCTCCATGTGTGTAGTGCGACTTCACATGGCTGGTTTGGGGCTCATGGTCAGCAGGATTCCAAAACGCTTCTTGAGGGTGACGCGCTGAGCGGAATATTTGTCATCTGGTGAAAACCTGGCTGGATGTGCTGAGAATGTTGGCCTGCCATAGGGATCCACCTTCTGGAAGAGACAGAAGAAGGCAAAAATTATGAGATATTATTTAGCAAACTTGTTTTTATATTACTCATTTACTCAGTTGCAAGATCTATAGAAGAGACAGAAGAAGGCCAAAGTTATGAGATATTATTTAGAAAACTAGTTTTTATATTACTAATTTACTCAGTTGCAAGATCTATAGAAGAGACAGAAGAAGGCCAAAATTATGAGATATTACTTAGAAAACTTGTTTTTATATTACTAATTTACTCAATTGCAAGATCTATAGAAGAGACCAAAGAAGGCCAAAATTATGAGATCTTATTTAGAAAACTTGTTTTTATATTACTAATTTACTCAGTTGCAAGATCTATAGATTAGAAGAGACCGAAGAAGGCAAAAATTATGAGATATTACTTAGAAAACTTGTTTTTATATTAATAATTTACTCAAATGCAAGATCTATAGAAGAGACCGAAGAAAGCAAAAATTATGAGATATAGAAAACTTGCTTCTAGTTCTATATTACTAATTTACTCAAATGCAAGATCTATATGTCATATAAAGTTCTTCTTTCAAGGCCACCCTCAAGACACACCTGTTCAATGATAATTTCTAAACTTTTTCAATTTCACAGGCAGTGCCAATCCCCCTGTCTAATGTGTGTGTTGCTAGTTATTGTAAAGTGCCGCACCTCCACCTTGTGTGGTAGATGGGCTCTATTGAAATTCCCTTATTATTAGTAGTAATAATAGTAGCAACTAGCAGTACAAAAAAGCTGTATTTTGGAAGTGTATACTGAATCAGGGATTGCGCTATGCTTTTTAAGACCCTGTATCATTGTATGGCATACATGTGTATAAAATATATGCAAACATGTCCCTTTTTTCTTCTTTCTCTCCTGTCCATGTAAAATGTGTAAAGCCCATTTTTAACAATAATAATAAGAAGAATGTACATATATCATGCACTCATTAACACCCTGAGCACTCACATGATACATATTAACCTAAATATGATATTCTATACACATGTAGAGCATAGTCCTACCAAACAGTTTACATAAAGTATTATATATATATATAAAATAAAATAAAATAGTTAATATGCTCTACAAGTACAAACACACACACGCACACACACTGACTGTAGCAGAAACTGGGTACTGATATTAGGATGGAAATACTGTGAGAAGAGGAAGGTTTTCCGTTTGGCTTTAAAAGATGGGCAAATGTTTGTTTGCCGAACATACTTCGGACAGTTTGACGAACTATGATTCATTTCTTAACTGGACATGGTTCAGACAGTTCGAAGAATTTACTTGTTCTCAACTGGCTTGTAATGAGATGCAAGCTTCGCCCGAACTTGAGGCAGACAGCATGATCAAATATGTTGGCTAAAGTCAAGTCAGTATACTTTAATCATCCCTCACAGGGTAATTCAACCAACTAGTATCTCATTCTGGGTCTCCGAGACAAGGCTGCGCCTCCCACAAGTCAACAAATAAACAAATTCCCTCCGAAGCAAGTGAAGAACCTAGCAACACTGTCATCCGTTTTTATTGTTTCTTCATCCACAGGAGAGCTCTGCACTCAGACAATCAGAGGCAATGTTCATTGAATAGGGCGAATGTTCCCAGAACATGTTGAACGAAGCTTTTTGGACCCTGAATATAGCTTCAACAACTACTTCCAATAGGTTCGTGAAAAAAAAGTTCACCCATTTAAGAACCAACTAGGTTCACTGAATACTTCCATTAGTTCCAACTAGGTTCGTGAACTTCATCCACATTTGCCCAATTAAGAACGGGCTTAAACTAGTTAAAGCAGTGGCCTGATCAGCCCCAGAACTCCCTGTGTGCCCATCAAATGACCCTACTGCTGTCCCCTTACCCTAATGCAATAACGTCATCTGTGAGTGTGAATATGAATCATGATGCATGTTTGCAGCTTTTCTTCACACTCACATGTGAGTCACAACACCCCTCATTGACTGATTGAGTCATTTTGACTGCAGATTTAGCTGATCCATGGTTGTAAAATAGATCTAACAAAGTCCATATTGATCTATGCTTTGATCTGGTACTGGCAAACAACTGATTATTAAATTATTATATATTTTTGACAATTACTTCTTTACAGATTTAGTAATAAATATTAGTATAACAGTTTATTTGCTTCCTTCAATAAAAATTAAATTGCTTTTCATCGGAACAGCCTCAGTTTCATTCTTGAGAAACTGTTCCATGGAAAACAACATGTCTATGAAGGAAACAAAATACAAAAGTAATCATCACAAAAAAAGAGTAATCATCACAAAAAAAGCAAAAATATATTTTTTGGCTGCTACTGTGTGCTAGGGTTTGCGTTAATCGGTATTTCCTGTATTTTACTTTTCAGTTTTTACCAGAGATCAGCGTTACATACCGGAACAAAAATCAGCAAGCAGTCAGATGTACTGGCTATCATTTTGTTTGATTGGTTCTAAAACAACAACAAAGTGCAACACACAGAGGGAATGTGGTGTGTGTGACTGTGTGTTCTAGACGGGGAAACTAGCATGGACGGCCGTGTCAGTATCTGACAGGTTATAAGAAATATCTGACCGGTTTCCGTGAACCACCTTCGACACCCTATTGATAGCACACCAGTTTGAAACGTGTTTAGCTCTGGCATCTATATTCTATAGATCTATCAGTATCACTGCGACATCCATTTTGCAACCGAGCAGTACAAACAAATGGCAGTGAACCTGGCCATCGGCAAATGAAGACCAAAAAAAAGATCTATTACATTCTGCCACGTACCTTCAAAGTATAGACTCGTTCGCCGCTTTCATTCATATAATACATCATATACATTATGGCTGACTTTGAAGCAGATTAGTATCGCAAAGAACAAGTGATAGTGGCTAGCGCCAAGCGTGTGTCGCAGTTTAGGAAGCGAACCGGAAGCACGTTGTTGTACAGTCGAAAACAAGTTTTTGCGACATGGTTGGAACCGATCATTAAAAGTAAATCACGACAACAAAATTCCCAAATGCTGACAGTATTATATATATATCTCGCGTGGTAAGACACGGGGAATCCGAATATTTTGAAAGTTTATGAATTCTGAATAAAGTTGCGACTTTTATCATAGTTTGTGGTATTCGGTGGGCCAATTTTAAATCCCTCCAGCCAACTGGCTTTTCACGCATTTTAAATTTTGCGCAGTATGAATTAGCTTTCTTTGGTTATAGGATTAAAAAAGGTGACAGCAAATATAAGCAAAAACAAGTGTGTTTGAAAAGGCGTGACACTAATAAGAAAATTACTACGTCATACTTAAGAGTAATATTTAGGGGTGGATAAAAATGTTCATACACCGTTTACGCCGGCACGCTGTTTGGGTAGTAGAAGTGAGAAACGAATCGGCAACTTTTACGTGTTTTGCTTCGTTAAACTTCCACTCATTCAGGTATCAAAACTTTCTCGATCAGACAGACATCGTCATCATGACAATCGTTCACGCAGAACTTTTTCCAGATTTGGTTTGGCTGGCATAGTTTTGTTATTGTTTCTTTGTAAACAGATGTTGCTTTTCAGTTGCATCATCAGGACTGGCATACAATTTATAAATTCGGGATCGCCTTCCAGTTCCGAAGAAGAATTTTGGACACTGCAAATGAAACTATTTCTGTTTCTGTATGGTACGTTGTTTCATCCCAATTTGACACGCGCAATTGATGGAGGCAGTGCTGACGACACATATTTTACAGTTTTTCTGTGATGAGGAACATGCAGTAAACGAATGATACATACTAACATAGCGGCATCGTCTTACACGGCATCTTCTTCGTCGTCGTCTCATTCCGCAGGCGGTATAGTCATAGAGTGCAGGTTCAACATGTTGAAGACTTTGGTGCTTTATTTAGGTGTTTCCATCATCCACCGAACTCTGACACTTAGACTTAGTGACAGTGACAAGTCAAGTGACGTAGATTACAAGATCTTTAGTGTGCGTATGTGGTCCTTTTGTATCATGTGTAAGTAAGTAAGTCAACATGGTGCTTAACGTCCACAGAAACCGTACAGCTTATTAGGGACGGGGGAAGGGGTTATGGAGGTGGGGTAAGAGGGAGATTATATATATACCTTTCACTACACTGTCACCACCAGAATGACTTCTGCATTAAGGTGGGCAGCAATGAGAGCCATTTTAATGTTTCAGTAGGAAGTGATGGACAAAGTCACAAGACAGTGTCCGGCCGCAAACCACAACCTTTTTGAAGAGAAAGGAGAGCCGAAGCGGTATCGAACCAAGGTCCTTCCGCTTACCAGCCTAATGCCTTACCGTAGGCCAAACCAGCTCACCCATGTGTACCTGGGGTACCTTGGTTTATAATTATATAGTTTCATCTGAAAGCATTTTGTAAAGTTGGCACTCCGGAGAAATCTTGGGGTGGTGCAGAGCCTGGCACGTAATGGTCACCCACCCATATGGTGACCGCCCTCCCTCACAGGGCAATTCAGCTAATTTCAGAAGGCTCATTAATTTAAAAACATGTAAAATATACTAAAAAGAAAACACAAAAATTGTCAAGTTCATGTTTCTTTGTGGACCATTCCCAAGAGTATTCACAAAGGAGAGTATGCCAGGTAATGATACTGAAAGCAAAATTGGGCGTAGGAATTAATATTGACCTGACCCGTTCTTATTATTTTAGACTAGTGGGCTATATTATTGTTATGATGGGCCATGAGATCAAAAGCAATGTTCTCATGACCTGCTGTGATTAAGTTCATTAATAAAAAATGACCCCTTGCTGGTGGCCCAGTTTCACTTTTATTGCAAGACACATTATGACCTATCTCATTAAAAATGGTCGATTGCTTCATGTCTGTATGATTTTGACCACTACATGAACAACCATTTATCACCTACATATTATATATAATATGTTATATGTTTGTATTGGTTGGAAATGGTGATAAACCAGGTTAAGGTTTGTGCCAAGAATAGTTTCAGTGTTTCACTTTGTTGCATCATTCATTTTATCATTTTATGATTTAGCATTGCACCATGAATCTAATTATGTGGAGTTTTTTTCAATCAGTGTGCATAAATTATGCAATGCTCTGAAATCTTCTGGCACTTTTTTCCTTCAGAATCAGATGTTCTGTGTAATACAATCAGTACCATTCTAGTTTAAAAATAGTATGTTGAGTTCTTCCTTGTACGCTAATAATTAATATAATATATAAATATGTATGTTGCTGATTCATACTCATAGGACTTGTATGGAAACACTAGCAGCCCTTAGTGCCTTAGTTGTTCTATATCTGTGAACCTTGTTCACCACAGAGTTTGATTTGCCTTCCAGTATGAGTATCTCTAGTCTTGCTTTCAACAGTGGTGGTGTAGACAAGTATTGTTGTTTGTACACAAAGTATTTGATTCATTCTTTATTTTCACTTTCAGGGCATACTTTCTTGCACTTAGGATTTGAGGTGATCACTGCTCAAAAGGAATCGCGATGAATTCTACTTTGACGGGGAGTGAGGTTCGGCAGTACTTCATTGACTTTTTCAAGGAAAAGGAGCATGTCTATGTTCATTCGTCTGCCACCATTCCCCTTGACGACCCCACGCTGCTCTTCACCAACGCTGGCATGAACCAGGTAATGCTACAATGACTTTCTAGGGTGGAACCAAAGTGGCCTTGACTTTCCCTCATTGGGATATTATACAGCAGGACCCCTCTTTAACCACCACCCTGAAAATGATGCAAAGTATACAGTGGAACCCCTCTGAGTGCCACCCTGAAATTGATGCAAAGTATACAGTGGAACCCCTCTGACTGCCACCCTGAAATTGATGCAAAGTATATAGTGGAACCCCTCTGACCGCCACCCTGAAAATGATGCAACGTATACAGTGTAACCCCTCTGACTGCCACCCTGAAAATGATGCAAATTGTACAGTGGAACCTCTGACCTCCACCTTGAAAATGAAGCAAAATGGTCTTGACTCTCTCATTGTGGTATTATACAGTGGAACCCCTTTTGACCACCACCTAAAAATGAAGCAAAATGGCCTTGATTCTGTCATTGTGGTATTATAGTTTATACAGTGGAACACTTCTTTGACCGCCACCCTAAAAATGAAGCAAAGTAGCCTTGACTTTCCCTCATTGCAATATTATACAGTGGAACCCCTTCTTTGACCACCACCCTAAAAATGAAGCAAAGTAGCCTTGACTTTCCCTCATTGTGGTATTATAGTGGAATTCTCTTGACCGCCACCCTAAAAATGAAGCAAAATTGGCCTTGAATTTCCCTCATTGTGATATTATAGTTTTATACAGTAGAACCCCTTCTTTGAGTTTGACGACCACCCTGAAAATGAAGCAAAATGGTCTTGACTTTCCCTCACTGTGGAATACAGTGGAATCCCCCTTTGACTGCCACCTTTGGGGATTTCACAACCTTCATCAGCAGATACAGATACTTAGAACATCTGCATACTTCAGTAAATTAACACTAGTATAGTAATAACAGTCCTGATTTCTTTAACTGAAAACAACAACAAAGAAACTGTTAAAAGTGTTGCTTTCAGAATGTGCTTGAGGGTAACTTTTTCCAGTTCAAGCTGATGTTTTTTTTGTGTGTTTCCAAGAATGTTCTTGGTATCTCCACCCATTTTAAGTTGATGTCTTGTGGATGTCTTTCTGAAAATGGTTTTGAAATCTTCACGCAGTTCAAGCGGATGGTTTGTGTGTTTCTGAAAACGTTCTTTGTATCTCTGCCCACTTCAAGCTGATGTCTTGTGCCGTTGTGGGTGTGTTTTCAAAAAGGGTCTTGTTGTCTTTACACAGTTCAAGCTAATGTTTTGCATGTTTCTGAAAGTGTTCTTGGCATCTCCACCCAGTTCAAGCCGATCTTCCTCGGCACGGTGGACCCCAACAGTGACATGTCCAAGCTGGTTCGTGCGGCCAACACCCAGAAGTGCATCCGTGCGGGTGGAAAGCACAACGACTTGGATGATGTTGGCAAGGATGTTTATCATCATACCTTCTTTGAGATGCTGGGGAACTGGTCCTTTGGCGATTACTACAAGGTGCACTTTCTTTCTCCCACTCCACCCCCCCTTGTGTGTGTGTGTGTGTGTGTGTGTGTGTGTGTGTGTGTGTGTGTGTGTGTGTGTGTGTGTGTGTGTGTGTGTGACTGTGTGTGTGTGTGTGTGTGTGTGTGTGTGTGTGTGTGTGCATGTATGTGTTTGTGACTGTGTGCGTGTGTTTGTGGCTGTGTGTGTGTTTGTGTTTGTCCCCAAGACTGAGTCACACTGCCCAGCTTCAGTAGGTTCATGTCCAGTCAAGTTGAAACTCTATGATTGCTAAATTGTGCATGCCGTGGGGTCATACTCATGTTTTAAGCTTTCACAAACATGAATGTATTCAGTTTCCAGGGAGACATCAAATAATAACCCCACACATGCACAATGAGCATGTCGCTGATGATATGATGTTAAAATGCGCTGTTCAAGTGGGCACTGACTTTTGCAGTGACAGTTGTGTGTGTTTGTGTAAGAGTGAGGGGGTTCAAAATAATTGTACCCAGATGTAGGGATCTCTGTAAAAAATAACTGTAGACAGATGTAGGGATCCCACGTGAACTTGATGAAAATGACAAAGGGTTGTTTCCGTGTGCACAGAAAGAGGTGTGTGGCTGGGCATGGGAGCTGCTGACGGAACGCCTGGGTCTGGAGAAGGACCGTCTCTACGTCACCTACTTTGGGGGGAACCCTGAAGGGGGACTGGACCCTGATGATGAGACCAGACAGATCTGGCTGAACATTGGGTGTGTATTGCCCCAGAGGTAGTGAGACCAGACAGATCTGTGTATTGCCCCAGAGGTAGTGAGACCAGACAGATCTGGCTGAACTTTGGGTGTGTATTGCCCCAGAGGAGTGAGACCAGACAGATCTGTGTATTGCCCCAGAGGTAGTGAGACCAGACATATTTGGCTGAACATTGGGTGTGTATTGCCCAAGAGGTAGTGAGACCAGACAGATCTGTGTATTGCCCCAGAGGTAGTGAGACCAGACAGATCTGGTGGAACATTGGGTGTGTATTGCCCCAGAGGTAGTGAGACCAGATAGGTATGTGTATTGCCCCAGAGGTAGTGAGACCAGACATGTCTGTATATTGCCACAGAAGTAGTGAGACCAGACAGATTTAGCTGATCTTTGGGTGTGTATTGCCCCTGAGGTAGTGAGACCAGACAGCTCTGTGTATTGCCACAGAGGTAGTGAGACCAGACAGATCTGGCTGAACATTAGGTGTACATTGCCCCATAGGTAGTGAGAATGATGCAGGTACATTTAGAACAGGCGGCAGTGGGTAATGTTGATGCAGAAGATAGCTGGAAGAGTGACAGGTTGAGTCCTCATAAATTTGCCACATCTAAAAAATGTCCCCAACAGAAGTGGCTGCCTGTATTCTGGCACACACTCACACTCATGCACATGCATGCACACTCACATCCACCCACATATGCATACATGTGTGTATGCATGCGCACATGTGATAAGTGCACATGCACAGTTGAAACAAGACAGATTTTATTTAAATCTGACAATGACAAAAACACAAATTTGGGCAAAACTGTCTTTGTCTAGTAATGGACAAATAGATATTTTACAAGAAAATAACACAGAAAGGGTACTACTTAAAAAGGGTATTTCTTTTGTTCTTCTTTTGATATTTATATATTTTGCAGTTTTTTTACAAGTAACTAACTGCATGGGTTTGAACTCTTGGTACAGTTTTATTATTGAAAAGCACGCTCACAATGAAGGGTTGATTATAATGTAACAGAATATATTAAGTTTGAAGGTTAAATATAAACATTTCATTTCTTATTGTCACACGAGACTGACAAACTGTAAAAGAATGATGTGAATTCCGGAAGAATATACTATGTGCAGAAAATACCATTTTGAACACCATCACTTGATCTGCCTGTCACTTGATTCCTTTCTGTCTTCTCTGGCATAGCATCCCGCCAGAGCGTGTCATGCCGTTTGACATGAAGGACAACTTCTGGGAGATGGGGGAGGTTGGTCCATGCGGCCCCTGTTCAGAAATACACTATGATCGCATTGGAGGCCGGGATGCCAGCAAACTGGTCAACATGGATGACCCGGATGTCCTGGAGATCTGGAACCTGGTGTTCATACAGTTCAACAGGTATGGCTGTTGTACAACAGGGTTCACATGGTCTTTGAATGTTTGGGGAAAATAGGATGAGCTATTCAAGATCTTGAAAGTGTGAAAATTGAGTGGGTTCTGTGAAGATTTGTGGATTTTTTTGTCTTCAGTGTTAGGAAAAAACTATCAGCTTATCAGTCCAAAACTGCATTTCCCACGACTGAACAGTAGTTTGAAAAAAATAATTGCCATGCAAAATCACAAAGAATGCTCTTCCTATCAGTTTTGACTGATAGAGTGTGTTGGCCATCAGCTACAGTAAGGGTTGCACCCCTTTACCGGATGTGTGGAAAAGTTGTGTACCTTCATGTTGCTTTTCTGTGCCATATTGCAAAAGTGTGTGAATATTGAAAGGATTTTTCTGCACAAACCATGGACAAGGTGGTTGGCGCTGACAGTGTTCATTAATGCTGAGTTCGTTTATTCAGTTTAGTCTGTTGTTTTCGGAGATGCAAACAGCTCTGAAATCTGTTCATTTTGCACGAAGTTGATTGATTCAGTTTATGTTGTTGTCTTCTGAAGCAGACTGGCCACTGAAAGCAATGTGCGGTGTTCATTTGCACACTGTTCATTTATTCAGTTTATGTTGTCGTCTTCTGATACAAATTAGTGAATGTTCGTGATACTACTTGTTGATGGCTTTTATGTAGCGCTATTCTCCACTCTCGAGCAGACTCACTGCACTCGCATGTGATTCTACACAAGTGACTAGTTTTTATAGTGCATTTTTGAAGAGCCACTGAAGTGGTGAAAGTACACAAGGTTGATGCGTGCAGTTGACATTGCCATTTTCAGAGATGTGGATGGGTCGCTGAAGTTGCTGCCGAAGAAGCATGTGGACTGTGGCATGGGTCTGGAGCGCCTGGTGTCTGTCATTCAGCGCAAAACGTCCAACTATGACACAGACCTCTTTGTGCCTCTCTTTGAGGCCATTCAGCAGGTACGGTTTTCCTGCAGTGGTTTGGACGTATCTGTTGCGTGAATTGCTACACTGTGTGACTTGCCAAGCGAATGAACCTTTGAGATTGTGTGTGCATACTGTGTGGGTGTGGGTGTGTGTGTGTGTGCATGCACAAAGTAAGCAGAGGGTAGGCAGCACACACATGCACGCATGCACACGCATGCATGCAGACACACATGTGCATGTGCACACTCACACACACACGCACACACACACAAAAGCACATATGTGGAGGCAGACAAACACATGTACCCACACACACACATGTACTCACACACACACACACACACACACACACACACACACACACACACACACACACACACACACACACAGAGGCACACACACAGAGGCACATATATAGAGGCGGACAAACACATGTACCCACACACATGCACTCACACACACACACAGACTGACACTCATCCACCCACCCACTCACTCACACACACACGCACACATACACACACACTCGTCAGAAAAAAAAATAGACAAGCTAAACCTCACTTTGTCTCATTTTCACAATGTTGTGTGTGGTGATTCAGGCGACAGGCAGCCCAGCGTACCAAGGGCGTGTTGGCAAGGAGGACGTCGGTGGCATCGACATGGCCTACAGGGTGCTGGCTGACCATGCACGCACACTGACCATTGCTCTGTCAGATGGTGGTCGACCGGATAACTCTGGCCGAGGGTAAGCATGAGACCTGTCATGCTGTTGTCCAACTGGCTGAGGGTAAGCGTGAGACCTGTCATGCTTTAGTCCAACTGGCCAAGGGTAAGCATGAGACCTGTCATGCTGTAGTCCAACTGGCCAATGTTAAGCATGAGACTTGTCATGCTTTAGTCCAACTGGCCGATGGTAAGCATGAGACCTGTCATGAGACCTGTCATGCTGTAGTCCAACTGGCCGATGGTAAGCATGAGACCTGTCATACTTTAGTCCAACTGGCCGATGGTGAGCATGAGACCTGTCATACTTTAGTCCAACTGGCCGATGGTAAGCATGAGACCTGTCATGCTGTTGTCAGACTTGCTGATGGTAACCGTGAGACCTGTCATGCTGTTGTCCAACTGGCCGAGGGTAAGCAGTAGACCTGTCATGTTGTTGTCAAACTTACTGGTAGCAGCAGACCGCAACTGACTGTACAGACAAAATAGATGTATAGTGGACTGCTCATGAATCAATCAGTCAGTCAAATGGTATTTCAAGGCTTGCAAACATGCAGAAAACCCATGGTTTTGACAAAAAATAACCCCTTTTTCATGCAGATGCTCAAATCCTGTGTGTTTACTGTACACAAAAAAGTCCAGATCTGTATGACAGAATGCGTTTTAATTCAATACTCTTGTAATACTAACACAAAACACACTCATGCATGCCCTCAAAATACAATAGTTGTATAATAATGGTATTACTACAACACACGTGGGTATACATGCAGCAGCTGCAGAAAGATGCTATACTGAAAATAGTAGGCTGCTATTCAGTGAAATGGATATGGAGAAAAGTTAGGATTTAACTAAGTCTGGATTTGAAAGTGTCGTAGAGTTTTGCATGTCTGATATGTGGAGGGAGCAAATTCCATGAATGACTACTTTGTGTGTGCTGATGACCTTCAGTTGATGTGTTGGTTACGTTACATATAAGTTACTGAATGAATTTGTAGGCATTTGTCAGTGAAACATTCCCTTCATCTTTTCTTGTTCTTAGCCACAGTTGCATCTAATAATAATACACAGCACTTTGATAGCACAACGTCCATTACATGACTTAGCTCAAAGCACTTTAAACGAATTATTGACAGTTTTGTTTCCTCTCTCTGCAGATATGTGCTGCGTCGAATCTTGCGTCGCGCAGTGCGTTATGCCACAGAGAAGCTGAATGCAAAGCCTGGCATGTTTGCCTCGCTTGTTGACACTGTGGTGCAACTGCTGGTGAGTCTGGGATAATGTAGCTAACGTCCTTCTAACTCTGCATCTGGTTAGTGTTTTCACTCTTTCCCACCAAAAGTTTTCATAAGCTGTAAATTCTGTCCATTTCTGGCAGCATTGTCCAACATTCATGACTTTGAGGGTGCTATTTTTTGGAGGGGGGGGGGGGGGGGGTGTAGCTTAGCATTTAAAATTTTGCTGTCACTTTGTTTATTGCTTGCATAATTCAAAATGAATAGCTTAATCCTGTGGGTCTTTGTTGCCAGGTAGACACTTGCTTTAGTGAGATGCTTCTTCTTGTTTGTTGTTTGTTTTTAAATTGAGACCTGGTTGTTCGGCTCATCCTGTGGAATTTATATCTGGGTTTTCCTTTGCAGGGAGATGCTTTTCCTGAAGTGAAAAAAGACCCTGAAATGGTATGATGACTTTTTTAATTTTTTGTTTATGTGTGTGTTTGTGTGTGTGTGTGTGTGTGTGTGTG
>OY757546.1:10831965-10894465 GCA_963584105.1 Alviniconcha strummeri
ACCACGCCTAGTGAGTTGTGACCACACCTAGCGAGCTGTGACCAGACTAAGTGAGTGATCACACCCAGTGAGTTATGACCATACCTAGTGAGCTGTGACCAGACTAAGTGAGTGATCACACCCAGTGAGTTGTGACCATACCTAGTGAGCTGTGACCAGACTAAGTGACTGATCACACCTAGTGAGTTGTGACCATACCTAGTGAACTGTGACTAGACTAAGTGAGTGATCACACCTAGTGAGTTGTGACCATACCTAGTGAGCTGTGACCAGACTAAATGAGTGATCACACCTAGTGACTTTTGACCAGACTGAGTGAGTGATCACACTTCGTGAGTTGTGACCATACCTAGTGAGTTATGACCAGATTAAGTGAGTGATCACACCTAGTGAGTTGTGACCATACCTAGTGACTTATGACCAGACTAAGTGAGTGATCACACTTCGTGAGTTGTGACCATACCTAGTGAGTTATGACCAGATTAAGTGAGTGATCACACCTAGTGAGTTGTGACCAGACTGAGTAGCCACACCTAGTGAGTTGTGACCATACCTAGTGAGTGATTACACCTAGTGAGTTGTGGCAACACCTAGTGGGTTGTGACCGTACCTAATGAGTTGTGACCAGCCTAGTGATGACCACATCTACTGAGTTGTGACCAGACTGACTGATCACACCTAGTGAGTTAAGCCATACCTAGTGAATGATCACACCTAGTGAGTGACCACACCTAGTGAGTTGTGACCACACCTATGAGTGGCCACACCTAGTGAGTAGTGAGTGACCACATCCAGTGAGTGACCACACCTAGTGAGTTGTGTTCATACCTAGTGAGTGATCACACCAAGTCAGTAATCATACCTAGTGCATTATGACCAAAACAATGAGTTGTACACCGCATAAAGAAGAAAGAGTGTCCACACAGATGAAGAACAGCGAGTGTCTGTTTAAAACGCAGTACATTTCTGTCTGCCTGTGTGACTGCTACAGATTGTAGCTTGTGGTTTTACTGAATCCTCCGGTTGGCTGATGGCAAAGACAGGCTTTCAGAGAACGTAAATGATAATTACTGACTGTCGACTTGCGATATATTTGCTATAGTTTCTTTATAGTTTCTTTTGAAATTAGTTTTTTCGCAGTAAAGTTTGAATTCCTTGATTCTACTTCTTCCTGGTATGACGTAGGCAGTTTACTGGGCGTAAACTACTAATTAAACATCCTGTTTCTGTGGTTTCAGCTCCCAGCTACAGATGTCTAATTTTGCTGCAACTGACCACCGTGATGATCGCTCTGATCTGGGTCTTCTGAACGAAGTATGAACAGATGGTTCTGAAAACCATGATTCTGACATGGATGATTCTGCTATGGATCGTTTGGCATGAACAAATATAATGCGGCACTCTCAAAAACATTGAAAAACAGGCAGTTAGACTCTTTCTCTCTCCCCCCGCCCCCCCCCCCCCCCAAGCTTTCACTCTCTCTCTCTCTCTCTCTCTCTCTCTCTCTCTTTCTCTCTCTCTCTCTCTCTCTCTCTCTCTCCTCTCTCTCTCTCTCTCTCTCTCTCTCTCTCTCTCTCTCTCTCCTGTCCTCCTCAGCTCCCCCCCCCCACACCCCAACAACGTACATCGCAAAATATGCAAAGCCCCCCCCCCTCCCACCCATACGCACACATACACAACTCATACACACACATACATAACACACACATATACACGCACGCACGCACGCACGCACACACATACACATGTGTGTGTGTGTGGTGTATTTCTTTTTTTTCTTTTTTTTTTCTTTCTCTCTTTGAACCAGTTTTGATGTATGGTCTTTTCATTCTACCTGCATGAACTGCATCGTATATGGAGGAGTACATAGACTGTATACAGGTCTATTGGAGGTTGTTGTTTTTTTAACTAGCTTCTGTTCTTTTTTCTTTTTTTAACTGCTTCTGTCTGCGTTGAAGCTACGACACAGTTCTGATCATTGGTATACTTTGAGCTTGCTCATGAACTTGGTTTCATTTGACCTCACCTGTTTCGCATGTTTGTAATTCAACAGGTTGGCTTTGATAAAGCTGTTTTAATTATCCTTGCAGAAAGCCGCATAATAATGTTTGGACATTGAACTGATGGTTTCCACCACTGCTATTCAGTTATGATGATGAGTTGATGCTTAATGTCCTCAGATGTCATTTGACATATTAGGGACAAGTTGTGACCAATGCCGAAGCACGGTTCAATAAAATCCACATACGTAAGGTGTATGCGTGTATGCGTGTTTAGCTGTAACCTGCCACCTGCACTTTTGGCAGAATGACCGGGATTTTTTACGTGCTACTGTGGTAACACGGGGGTGGAACGGATACCGAAATAAGAGTCAGTCGACCCTGGAGAAGAAAATTCTCCCGCCGTTCCAGCAGGGATTCGAACCCGCGACCTTTCAATCACGAGTCCGGTGCTCTAACCACTGAGCTATCCCCGCCCCCTGCTATTCAGTTATGATGATGATGATGAGTTGATGCTTAATGTCCTCAGATGTCATTTGACATATTAGGGACAAGTTGTGACCAATGCCGAAGCACGGTTCAATAAAAGCCACATACGTACGGTGTATGCGTGTTTAGCTGTAACCTGCCACCTGCACTTTTGGCAGAATGACCGGGATTTTTTACGTGCTACTGTGGTAACACGGGGGTGGAACGGATACCGAAATAAGAGTCAGCACAGAAAGTCGACCCTGGAGAAGAAAATTCTCCCGCCGTTCCAGCAGGGATTCGAACCCGCGACCTTTCAATCACGAGTCCGGTGCTCTAACCACTGAGCTATCCCGCCCCCTGTGCTATTCAGTTATGGAAAATGTACTCTTATATACCCAGCGGTAGCGGCTCTCTCTCACTCTCTGCCCTCACTATGTCGTACTGATTTAAAGAGCTGCACTGGGTCTTGTGAGGGGTTTTCACCCAGTCACCCTTTTGTGTGAATACACTTTTCTGACTTTCTTAATTTGTCTATACTCGTAGTTAATGATTTTTGTGTTTGTCTGGAAATTATTTGCAACATGACATGTGCTGGGCGTAAAGAGCTGTTGTGGAAATGTCACGATTTATTTTTATTTTTGTTGTTGTCGAACTCTGCGGATGATTGTGTTACAGTGTTTCCATAAATTGTCAAAGTCTTGGTAATAGGCAAAAACGAAGGGATGTCTTCCATTATTTAAGAAATAAGAAATATTCCATTTACTTTTTGCAAATACCCATTTTGGATCCAAAATGAAAGATTATATTTCTGTCGAGTGGGGTTATGAAAGTTATTTTTCGTCTGATAGTTCCCGCTCTAGTGGTGTTGCTATACTAATTTTTAAAAAGAAAAGAATTTAAAGTGAAAGACATTCACAAAAGAGACAGAGGTAATTATATAACATTGACTGTTAGCATTAAATAAATTGATATTTTGTTGGTTAATTTATATGGACCCAATAGCGATGAACTCGAATTTTATAACATATTAAAGAAAAAGATAATAGAGTTAGATACTCCTAATGTAATAATGGCTGGAGACTGGATTATGGTGCTTGATACTTTTAAAGACTATGAGAACTATAAGCATGTAAATAACCCTAAAGCAAGAGAAGCTGTTGAAAGTATGATTACTGAACTTAGCCTGTGTGATATATGGAGAGATTTGAATCCAGATTGTCAGCGTTAAACCTGACGGAGAACAGCTCCATTTTGAGCAGGCTAGACTTGACTTTTTTCTCGTTACTGATTCGATTGCCTCCCTTGCTGAGGATTATGTTATCAACTGCAGATATAGGACTGATCATTCAATGATACTGCTACAATTAACATTTAGCGAAAAGACTACACATATTTTTTTTTTGGAAATTTAATACGTCTCTGCTAAAGGATAAACAATGTATAAATGAAATCAACGAATTGACAGATAGTATTACAGTTGAATATGCAGCCTTCCGATCTGCAAGGGACTCAATTAACAATATACCCAAATGTGAAATATAATTTTTGGTTTCTGATAACACACTTTTGGACTTCCTTTTGATGAAAATTCGGTCTAAAATATGCAACAATGAAGAAGAAGAGAGCAATTCAAAAAGAAACTGATTTGGAGAAAGACATTAAGAAATTAGAGAAAAGGAACAAAAGTCAAGAAGACTGTATGATTATGAATGGTAAGAAAGCTGGGCTTAAAAGGTTGAAGGAGATCGGACTAGATAAAACTATACACTACTTTTGTCAACAGTTCGTTTGCTTGTTGTTGTGTTTGTGTGCTTGCGGGTGTGGAAGCGTGTGCACGCGTGTGTGTGTATGTTCAGTGAGCGCGTGTTTCAGTGTGTGCGTGCGTGTTTGTGTGTGTGTGTGAGAGAGAGAGAGAGAGAGAGAGACAGAGACAGAGAGACAGACAGATAGACAGACAGAGACACAGAGAGACAGAGACAGAGACAGACAGACCGTGAGAGAGAGAGAGAGAGAGAGAGAGAGAGAGAGAGAGAGAGAGAGAGAGAGAGAGAGAGACAGACAGACAGACAGACAGACAGACAGACAGACACAGAGAGACAGAGAGACAGAGACAGAGACAGAGAGAGCTCCAGGTTATAATTTATTATTAGGTGAGAATTACCTTCCGTGCTCGACAAGGCCACAATACGAGGGGTCTCTCTTTGATGGTTATGGACTGACCTTTTTGTCACATCTAGGTCATGATGACCGCTAAGCCACTGATGAGCTCCCACTGAGCTAAACCGGTCTGGCTGGCTTTGAAAAAAGTTTTAATTAAGCAAAGAAAAAATCCAAAACAAAATCCAGGTTTAATTATTTTACTAGTCCATGGTGACACGCTCCAGTCAGTTTCCAGCGTAATGAATGCAATCAGACCCTGAAAGGGCCGTATGCTCCTAAGTATAAGGTTCTCTCTTAAGGGAATAGCTTTCTTCTTCTCGTTCCTTTCTCGTGTGCCAACAGCTTTTAAAGGGCATCGTTTACTCACTCGCTATAAAAGCACTCTAGGTCCAGTTCATCAAAACATAGTTCAGGAGCTGTGTGTGAGTCGAGGTGGACGTCCTGGGCTGTCCGTCCTAACCAGCCTTCTGGTTTCCGTGGACGTAAAGATTTATTGAACCGTGCTTCGGCACTGGTCACAGCTTGTCCCTAATATGTCAGCTGACATCTGAGGACATTAAGCATCAACTCATCATCACCAGTTTATCAAAACTAGTGCGTTACTCTCCGGTGCCGAGCTGGATCTAGTTCTTTCCCTTTTGTAGGCGCTCTTTTTATTCTTTCTTTATAAAGAATGTCGAAATTCAATTAAAGCGCTTTGGCAGCAAGTCTATTATTGTTTTCGATGTGTGTAAAGGGTGTGTGTGTGTGTTTTGATACACATACCTTTGGTGGAGTTGATGATGAGTTGATGCTTAATGTCCTCAGATGTCATTTGACATATTAGGGACAAGTTGTGACCAATGCCGAAGCACGGTTCAATAAAATCCACATACGTAAGGTGTATGCGTGTTTAGCTGTAACCTGCCACCTGCACTTTTGGCAGAATGACCGGGATTTTTTACGTGCTACTGTGGTAACACGGGGGTGGAACGGATACCGAAATAAGAGTCAGCACAGAAAGTCGACCCTGGAGAAGAAAATTCTCCCGCCGTTCCAGCAGGGATTCGAACCCGCGACCTTTCAATCACGAGTCCGGCGCTCTAACCATTGAGCTATCCCCGCCCCCTTGGTGGAGTTTAGTGTACCTTTGATTTTATTCGCATGCCGGGTGAGAGGTGCCGTAGGCGATTCGGGTCTTTGGTGTTGTGTTCATGTCAGGGATCGCGACAGACACTTTTCAAACCGGCGTGGCATCTTTAAGGTGGCGAAAGTGGTTCACTGTAGCCGGTCAGATACCACTGCACAGTCAGGTACATGGCCGTCCATACTACATACTACCTGCGCTGCACTAGCAAACAGCCAGCTCCCTTTCCTGCCTAAAACACACACACACACACACACACACACACGCACGCACTCACGCACACACAGATACACACAAACACATACACGCACGCACGCACACACACACACACACACACACACACACACACACACACACACACACACACACACACACACACACACACACACACGCCCTCTTTCACTGTGCTGCGTTTTTTGCTTTTGTTCGTTTGTTTTGTTTTTTAGAGCCGGTCAAACAAAACAACAGCCTGTCTGACCGATTGCCGATTTTGTTTCCGGTACATGCTTATCTTATCCGCTAAAATACCGGAAATGACCACTTAACGCGAACCCTGCATGTTACGTCGTTCAAGCGCTAATTGGGTGAGAAGGTAGCGTGTGCAGCCGTTTCCCACACCTGTACATGCTGTTGCACAACGTATACAAGCGCAGTGTGTGTATGACCTACCACACCGGCAGCTGCTCTTCGTCTTTTGGGATTTCAATGATGGATCTATTGTTGTGTCATGAGAAACACTACATCAATGATAACAATAATAATGTACATTTATCACACGCTCAAACAATAAGAATAATGTACATTTATCAAGCGCTCGTCGACGCCCCTGAACGCTCATACGATACATATTAACCGAAGAGCAATAGTCTGTATACAGGTAGAGCAAAGTCCGCCTAGTGCAATTTAGTGCAATGAATTCAAACCATTTACACATATATGACATGGAAATCGAGCACAGGTAATAGTTGGAGCGAAAGTAATGTGAGAAGAAGAAAGCTTTCAGTTTGTTTTTAAAAGATAATAGGGCTGAGCAGTGTCTAACGTTGTGTGGGCATGAATTGCAAACGTAGGGTTCAAAGTAAGCTGAACATAATCCTGACATGGGCCTTATAATAATAATTAGAGTATTTGTAAAGCACAAAATCTTGTCCATAGAGACTATTCTAAGCGCACGTGCGCGCGAACACACACACACACACACACACGGGAGACTGCACAGACACACACACACACACACACACACACACACACACACACACACACACACACAGGCACCTGCACACACACACACCTACACACACACACACACACACACGGTCACCTACACACACACACACACACACACACACACACACACACACACACACACACACACACACACACACACACACACGGGCACCCGCACACACGAGCATTTTGACTATAGAAAGCTTAATTTACACAGCTTAAAACGGGCAGCAAACAGAGACTTGAGATGAAGACAGCAGCACGGAGCAGAAAACATGGCAGGTCTGCAGTTAGGCCCGTTGTTCTGGCTAGAGATGGTAAAATGCCAACCGTCACTGTCATTATTGGCATCCGACTTGTCTCTAACCAAAATGTTGGGGCTAAAGCAAACTGTTTGTGTTACTCTCTTCCTCTCTCGGTCAGGCGTTCATTTTCACTCTCTTCTTTAAAGTCAAAAGTGAAAACCCATCTCTTCCCTTCTGCATACTGTCGTTTTCTTTCTTCTCATTGTACCAACTCATCACCAGTAATGCACGTATTTGGAGAGAGAGAGAGAGGGAGAGAGAGAGAGAGAGAGAGAGAGAGAGAGAGAGAGAGAGAGAGAGAGAGTGTGTGTGTGTGTGTGTGTGTGTGAGTGTGTGTGTGTGTGCGCATGCGTGCGTGTGAGTGTGTGCGCGCGTGAGTGCGTGCGTGTGTGTTCAAATGAGCGTATCCCTGTGTCTCTGTGAGCACTCCGGCATAATCTATTACTATTATTAAAAGACCCAAGTCAGGATTACTTTCAGCTGTAGTAATCTTCCCGACAAAACAAACCCCACTGTTCAAACCCCCGAAGCTGGAGTGCAGCTGATGGAATGGCGGAAACACTGCACTTGCGTGTCCGTCAGCATGTACAGGTGTGGGGAAATGGCTGCATACTCTACCTTATTACCCATTACTGGCTGAACCTCCCAAACCAACCAACCAACCACACTGCCTCCATTGACGAGAGATGATGGTAAGTGAGAGAACAACTCTTGTTGCTGCTTCTTTAGCGGAAAGCGGTCAGAACCTCTGACAGTACACCAAAGAGTAGACAAAATAAAGACGTGAAATTTAATTAAAGTTAGTTAGTTAGTTAGTAATCGGATTTTAATTCCGTGTTTTTTTGTTTTTGTTTTTAAACACTTGCAACAGTATATATATATTCTATAAAAGAAAGAAAAAAAGAAGGAAAAAAGAGAAGCTATTCACTCATGTCGAATCACATGCGAGCGCAGTGAGAAGTGGAGAATAGCGCTATAAAAAAGCGATAAATAATAATAATAATAACAGAACCCGGCTTCAAAATGAGTAATTTTATTTGGAAGTGAGCTTTTTCTTCATCCGAATTCAAACACATGCCGCAAAGACCCCCCCCCCCCCCCCTCCCCCCCCACATCCCTGTAGATCCTGTACAGTCCACGTCTGAGTTCAGTCGATTATGGAAACACCTATCAGATTATAAAATACACATATCATATGTAATGCCCGAAGCTGAAGCGCAGCTGTTGGAATGGCGCTAACGATGCACTCGCGTGTCCGACGGCGTGTACGGGTGTGGGTAGCGCTGCTCCTGCGGCTGCTGTGCCTGACCCGGGTGAGGCGACCTCAATTTCCCGCAAGGGACGATGAAATGGAAATATCTGCACATTTTCTAAGTTTTCAGGCCAACTTGCGTCTTGGCGTGGTGTCCCCTTTAAGTCCCCTCACAGCCGATTGCTGGCACGGCCTAAAAGACTTGTCATTAGGCAGACTCACACCTTTTCATGCCTGAAAACTGAAGTAGCCATGACCTTTGATGCCCAGTCTAAGCTACTGCTGGAGTGCTTCATTCTTGTCAAGTATTCCCACAACCCGGTACATATAACAATAGCAAAGAATTATACTGAAGAAATAATGCCAACAAAAAGGGAAAGAATGGTTTAAGGCATCATCAATGTTTAACAATGACAACAGCTCATTAACATTATTATTATGGAAACAAACCCTGGAATCAAAATACAGCACATGAACAAGGAAAACGACTGAGGGTGTGTTGATGTGCTCAAGTTCGGTCTGGTCAGTCTAAGCAATGTCTACATATGAAGAATTATCATTACTACGGCTGTGATTAGAAGAAGAAAAAAAAGTAGCAAAAGAAAAAGGAAATCAATGTTTCCTGAACATCTGGTGACCAGAAAACAAAATAATGAACATCTGGTCGAAAACAAAATAGTGTAAGCGATGACCTAACGTCAAATCGAAATTTGGTACTAGAAGCTTCTGGACTGCCAATCACCTGACTACTTCAGCCAGTCAAATGTCACCATTAATATTCTGCGCAAAACCCCCAAAATCCAAAATGGCCGGCAGGTTTTCCCTACAAGCAAAAGTGTAGCAAATGAAGCGAAAGACTGCTTGATGCTGAACAAAATCTTCAAACTATGTAATGACACAGGTTTGAGAGACATCAGCTGCAATCAAATGATGCAAATTACAGTCATCTGAATGCTGAACACACTCGAAACAACTTGCATTCTTCCAGTCAACACAGTATTGCATGGTGGTCAGACGAACAACTTGTGAGGCAATAGGCGTGGCTTAGAGCTCAGCATGAAACCCTCTGTTTCACCAGTCAACACAGTACCACAGGGTGGTCAGACGAAAGACTTGTGACAAAACAAAACATGCAGGGTTTAGAGCTCAGTGCAGAACCCTCTCTTCAACCAGTCAACACAGTACCGCATGGTGGTCAGATGGAAAGCTTTTGACCAAAGAGGCTTTGACTTGGAGCTCAGCACGATAATCTCTATTTCACCAGTCAATACAGCACCACACAGTGGTCAAATAGAAAGCTTGTGATGAATAAGGCGGGGCTTAGAGCTCAGCACAGAACCCTCTACTCCACCAGTCAACACAGTACCGCGTGGTGGTCAGTCGGAAAGTTTTTGAGGAAGGAGGTGAAGCTTACATCAAAACCCTCTCTATATGAACAAGGAGTGTCAGAGAACACCTACCCTACATAAGCAGCCAGAAGCCTCCACACAGGGCTGGTTCCAAAGTCCAGAGGTACCATTTCTATCAGGGACCTCAAGCACAGCACTGAGTGTGTTCTGGATCTATAAAACACGACCACAATCTTGCCTGTGGCATGCAGTACTAGTAGAGATTGGGCAGAATGGTTTTCACTTCTTAAAAAAAAAAAGAGAGAGAGAAAAAGAAAGTGCTGTGTGTGAAAATGTGTGGTTTGCCAGAACATTGACTCTAGAATGGAGGCACAATATGAAGGCAGCCAGATTACCATAATGTGGCGCTATTCACTCCCTAAGCCCCCAAACAACAGTAAAGAAAACTTATAAGGAGCAGAAACCCAGAGCCTCTTTATTTTTTGAACATATTTTTTAATCAAATGCTTTCTTGTGGTAATGTAAGGACATTTAAACTTTAACACTTGCCTGTGGCAAAGGACATTTAAATATGAATGCTTGCCTGTGGCAATGTTAGGACATTTAAACTTTAAAACACTTGCCTGTGGCAAAGTAAGGGCATTTAAACTTTAACACTTGCCTGTGGCAAAGTAAGGACATTTAAACTTTAACGCTTGCCTGTGGCAAAGTAAGGACTGAACCTGAACGCTTAACCTGAACGCTTGCCTGTGGCAAAGTAAGGACATTTAAGCCTGAATGCTTGCCTGTGGCAAAGTAAGGACATTTAAACTTTAACTTGGCTGAGGCAATGTAAGGACATTTAAATTTTAAAACACTTGAATGTGGCAAAGTAAAGACATTTAAACCTTAGTCTGGACAAGGCTTGGGGACAAAATAACCTGAAAACCTTGATGGCCAGCATGTTGAGAGAAAAAAGGTAAAAAGATCAAAACACTCAAAAGTTGACCAATTACTCACACTGCCGGACTGCTATGCATGGGGAACATCTATGCCAAACACACCAATGCCATCTCATTTTTTCCATCATCATTATACCGTAAAAAAAACTGTTGCCTACTCGAAGGAGTCTGTTCCGAAAATTTGCAAGCTGTTTTGTATTGTCCCATTGAAAAAATTTTTAAAAAATTATAATTAATCTTTTGTGTGTTTTGATCTTGGACACCACTTAGTCGAAGAACACATCATTTCATTTGCTGACAGAGTCCATGAAGACAGAAAAAGCCTGCCTGTGGGAACATGTCCTCAAACTGGCCAAACGCACATGTCCTCAAGACAGCTTCAAGCTGGCAAAGTCTGTAGCAAGTTTGATGGCCTGCGAGATGGCGCCAGGGTTCGATCCAGTTGCCTGCGCGCTGACGTCCTTGCCGCCGCCCTTTCCATCAATCACCCCGACCACCTGGTCAATCCACGCCTTGGCTGTCAGGCCGTTTGCAGCAACCTCCTGTCAGCACAGAAACCATGGACGTCAATGACAACTTTTTGTCAGCACTACACACCTACACAAATTCCTGTCAGTACACAGACCATGGACGTCAATGACAACTTTTTGTCAGCGCTACACACCTACACAAATTCCTGTCAGTACACAGACCATGGACGTCAATGACAACTTTTTGTCAGCGCTACACACCTACACAAATTCCTGTCAGTACACAGACCATGGACGTCAATGACAACTTTTTGTCAGCGCTACACACCTACACAAATTCCTGTCAGTACACAGACCATGGACGTCAATGATAACTCTGTCAGTGCTACACACATCACATGTGGCAGAGTGGTATTTTCGGTGTGCGATTGTTTTGTCGCAGTTTGTGGGGATTGTATTTTGTGCTGACTTAAAGTAAACATGGTGCTTAACCTAAACATTTACAGGCTTGATATTGAGTCTGGATTAGTAACTGTACTTAATATGCTGTTTTACTGGATTTTCTCCTTAAAATCTGGATGTAGCTTTTGATTATTAGTGCAGTAATTAATGATGAATATTGTCTTTAAAAGGACTAAATGAATCTGGTCATATTTAGGTAGAAATTATATCTGGTGTCTTACAAAGGTATGGTGACAGAGTTCTGTCCCATGCATAGTATAGGATTTTTAACAAGTTCAGAGTTTGTTCTCTTGTTGCAAGTGCAACAAGAGAAAAGCATGCGTTTCATGTTTAGTATGCTTTAGAAGTTCTGAGCTCACAGCTCACTATATATATGATCTAGTGACAGGTTTAGTGGGGAGTTACAGACATTATTTATCTAGACGGAGCCTTTGTCAAACTGAGAAGGGTGATACATACTTACATACACACACCTGTCTACGAATACTATTGTAATACAACCTGGAAATAAAACAGCTACAGTTCCCTGCTTCGCCTCATGTGTTCCCACGAACCCACCAGGGGCATATATAGTATACATGCATCGCAACCCAGCAACATACATACAAACTAATGGACGGCAGTGATAGGTTTCTGTCAGTGCGACACACCTATACAAATTCCTGTCAGTACACAAACCATGGACCTCAACATGAACTTTCTGTCAGTGCGACACACCTATACAAATTCCTGTCAGTACACAAACCATGGACCTCAACATGAACTTTCTGTCAGTGTGACACACCTATACAAATTCCTGTCAACACACAAACCATGGACCTCAACATGAACTTTCTGTCAGTGTGCTACCCACCTATACAAATTCCTGTCAACACACAAACCATGGACCTCAACATGAACTTTCTGTCAGTGTGCTACCCACCTATACAAATTCCTGTCAACACACAAACCATGGACCTCAACATCCTGTCAACACACAGACCATGGACCTCAACATGAACTTTCTGTCAGTGTGCTACCCACCTATACAAATTCCTGTCAACACACAGACCATGGACCTCAGCATGAACTTTCTGTCAGTGTGCTACCCACCTATACAAAGTCCTGTCAACACACAGACCATGGACCTCAGCATGAACTTTCTGTCAGTGTGCTACCCACCTATACAAATTCCTGTCAACACACAGACCATGGACCTCAGCATGAACTTTCTGTCAGTGTGCTACCCACCTATACAAATTCCTGTCAACACACAGACCATGGACCTCAGCATGAACTTTCTGTCAGTGCTACACACCTATACAAATTCCTGTCAACACACAGACCATGGACCTCAGCATCAACTTTCTGTCAGTGTGCTACACACCTATTGAAACTAATGTTGAACAGGAAATGTGCTATCCGTTTTTGATATATGTAGTGGAACCTCTATCTCAAAAAGTGTTTTTGATATGTGTAGTGTTATCTCTATTTCAAAAAGTGCATCATGTTTCAATACATGTAGTACACTGTCTGTCTTAATAAGTGTACTCTCTATCTCAATAAGTGAACTCTGTCTCAATAAGCACATTCACCCAAGGCAGTAGGTACACACACAGAATCTCAATGACCTACAAACAGATTTGAACTCAGGCTGAGTAAGTTTACTCTCACAAAGAATGTACTCCCTGTCTCAATAAGTGTACTAAGTGTACTCATCTTGGATACAGCACACACACACACTGACACAGGATCTTGTAGGCCTCAATGTCCACAGTCTTAATATGTGTACTCCCTGTCTCAACAAATGTACTCTAAGTGTACTTACCTTGGGTACCACACACATACACAGGATCTTGTTGGTATCAGTGTCTTAATAATTATGTGCATTCCCTCCCTCAGTGAGTGTACTCTGTCTGACTAGGTGTACTCACCTCAGGTACTGCACACATGCATAGGCTCTCAGTGACCTACAAATGGATTTGAACTTGGGCTGAGTAAGTGTACTCTTACTAAAAAAGAAAGTCCTCCTTGCCTTAATAATTATATGTACTCCCTCTCTCAACAAATGTACAAATACTCTCTGTCTGATGAAGTGTACTCACCTTGGGCACCGCACACATACACAGGACCTTGTTGGCGTCGGTGTCCACGGTGAAGAACATGGCCGACGTTGCTGGGCTGAGGGCCTTGTACTGCTTGATGGCGCCATCCAGCGCCTGGTGATGATCAGAAATGTACATGTCAATTAAAACATCAAAAATGTACACGTCAATCATGGCAAAGACATGAAAGCCTGAAGAAGAAAAAAGAAAAAAAAGAAAAAGAAAAAAAAATGGTACTAAAAAACGAGACTTACATTAAGGCATTCAAACTTCATGTGGAAGCAAATACATCATGCTGGTTAACAAGTGCTGTTTGGAAGGGACATTTTGGTTAAAAAGTGCAGTGTTAATGAAAAACTGATCAGATCAATAAATGTGGTATCAAAGGGATGTTAACAGGTCAAGACAGCTAAAAACAAATGCGGTGTTTCAGTGCCACAAGTGAAATAGATTCCAGATAAACTGATATTCGCTGTTTAATCCACATGCGTTTCACTTGGCGACTTGTAAGTACACAAAGTTTTCACAGAATGACAAGCTTCTTTCAAAAATCAATGACAGCAAATTTTGATTCAAGCTTCTAAACCTGAACTGCAATCTCAACAAACATTCAGCATTTTGCTTTTTTCTTCTTCTGTTTTTGACTTTATATCATGCTTAAATATACCTCTTCCATCTGGAAAATATTGTTTTAAACTCTGCTGTCTCAAAAGTGCATCATGTTTCAATACATGTAGTGCGTTGTCTGTCTTAATAAGTGTACTCTCTGTCTCAGTAAGTGAACTCTATGTCCAAATAAGTGAACTCACTGTCCCAACAGTTTGTCTGCAAAAGGCTCAGCAGTTAAGATATCTTCTGGGCAGAGCCTGGACCCACACACAGACAGACAAGGTCATTAACAAGGGGTATTACAAACCCACACACAGACAAGGTCATTAACAAGGGGTATTACAAACCCACACACAGACAAGGTCATTAACAAGAGGTATTACAAACCCACACACAGACAGACAAGGTCATTAACAAGGGGTATTACAAACACACACACACACACAGACAAGGTTATTAACAAGGGGTATTGCAAACCAACACACAGACAGACAAGGCCATTAACAAGGGGTATTACAAACCCCACACACACAGACAAGGCCATTAACAAGGGGTATTACAAACCCACACACACGCAGACAAGGCCATTAACAAGGGGCATTACAAACCCACACACACACAGACAAGGCCATTAACAAGGGGTATTACAAACCCACACACAGACAAGGCCATTAACAAGAGGTATTACAAACCCACACACACAGACAAGGCCATTAACAAGGGGTATTACAAACCCCCCCACACACAGACAAGGCCATTAACAAGGGGTATTACAAACCCACACACACACAGACAAGGCCATTAACAAGGGGTATTACAAACCCACACACACACAGACAAGGCCATTAACAAGGGGTATTACAAACCCACACACAGACAGACAAGGCCATTAACAAGGGGTATTACAAACCCACACACAGACAAGGTCATTAACAAGGGGTATTGCAAACCCACACACAGACAGACAAGGCCATTAACATGGGGTATTACAAACCCACACACACACAGACAAGGCCATTAACAAGGGGTATTACAAACCCACACACACAGACAAGGCCATTAACAAGGGGTATTACAAACCCACACACACACAGACAAGGCCATTAACAAGGGGTATTACAAACCCCCCCACACACAGACAAGGCCATTAACAAGGGGTATTACAAACCCACACACAGACAAGGTCATTAACAAGGGGTATTACAAACCCACACACAGACAGACAAGGCCATTAACATGGGGTATTACAAACCCCCACACACACAGACAAGGCCATTAACAAGGGGTATTACAAACCCACACACGGACAAGGCCATTAACAAGGGGTATTACAAACCCCCCCACACACAGACAAGGCCATTAACAAGGGGTATTACAAACCCCCCCACACACAGACAAGGTCATTAACAAGGGGTATTACAGACCCACACACAGACAGAAAAGGTCATTAACAAGGGGTATTACAAACCCACACACACACAGACAAGGTCATTAACAAGGGGTATTACAAACACACACACAGACAAGGTCATTAACAAGGGGTATTACAAACCCACACACAGACAGACAAGGTCATTAACAACAGGTATTACAAACCCACACACACACAGACAAGGTCATTAACAAGGGGTATTACAAACCCACACACAGACAAGGTCATTAACAAGGGGTATTACAAACCCACACACAGACAAGGCCATTAACAAGGGGTATTACAAACCCCCCCACACACAGACAAGGTCATTAACAAGGGGTATTACAAACCCACACACAGACAGACAAGGTCATTAACAAGGGGTATTACAAACCCACACACACACAGACAAGGTCATTAACAAGGGGTATTACAAACTCACACACAGACAAGGTCATTAACAAGGGGTATTACAAACCCACACACAGACAAGGTCATTAACAAGGGGTATTACAAACCCACACACAGACAGACAAGGTCATTAGCAAGGGGTATTACAAACCCACACACAGACAGACATGGTCATTAACAAAGTTGGGGGGAATCACAAACAAGCAAACATAAAAAGAATGGTAAGGACAATAAATACATGTGCAAGTCAAAGGTAAGCTGTGGGCATGACGTTGACCTTTGCATTGGATCCGGCCTTGAACTGGTGCACCACAAACTTCTGGTTGGGGGCGGCCTCGATCATCCTCTTGCTCTCTTCCACCACCTGGTGATTGCACAAAGTCTTGTCAGTTAGGGGGTAGACTGTCTCCTACCTTCCGACAGCAGTAAGTACTTATGAAACACAGCCTGCTATGCACCGTATAGCTAGGAACTACTCTGCTGGCAAGTCCCGTCAGTTAGGGATGGGGACTGCCTCAGGACTGCCTTTCAAAAGCAGTTCGTATCTATGAAAGTTAGGGGGGTATCACGAACATTCTGTACATTCTGGCATCCCAAGGCTAGGAACTCTGCACTACCTGGTGATGCAGCAAGTCCAGTTGTCCAGTCAGTTAGGGATGGAGACTGTCTCCCACCTTGCAACAGTTTCTATTTATGAAACATAACCTGCCACAGTGGTAAATTCAGGCATTCTAAATCTAGGCACTCATCCTGAGTGCTGATGCAGCAAGTCCAGTCATCCAGTCAGTCAGAGATGGAGACTGTCTCCCACCTTTCAACAGATTGTATTTATGAAATGTAACCAGCCACGCAGGTAAAATTCAGGCATTCTAAACCTAGGCATTCATCCTGAGTGCTGATGCAGAAGTCCAGTCATCCAGTCAGTCAAGGATGGAGGCTGTCTCCTACTTTTCAGCAGCAGTTTGTATGTATGAAATGTATCTGGCTATGCCGGTACATTCTGGCATCCCAAGGCTAGGAACCCCCACACTACCTGATGATGCAACAAGTCCAGTTGTCCAGTCAGTTAGGGATGGAGACTGTCTCCCACCTTTCAACAGTTTGTATTTATGAAACATAACCTGCCACAGCGGTAAACTCAGGCATTCCAAATCTAGGCACTTGTCCTGAGTTCTGATGCAGCAAGTCCAGTCAGTTAGGGATGGAGACTGTCTCCCACCTTTCAACAGCAGTTTGTAATTGTGAAATGTAACCAGCCACACAGGTAAATTCAGGCATGCCAAATCTAGGCACTCATCCTGGTGCTGATGCTGAAGCCCAGTCATCCAGCCGGTCAGGGATGGAGACTATCTCTCATCTTCCATCAGCAGCGTGTATTTATAAAACATAACCTGCTACACACCTATAGCTAGGAATCCCCCACTAGCAAGTCCAGTCAGTCAGGGACGAGACTAGCTAGGAATCCCCCACTAGCAAGTCCAGTCAGTCAGGGATGAGACTAGCTAGGAATCCCCCACTAGCAAGTCCAGTCAGGGATGAGACTAGCTAGGAATCCCCCACTAGCAAGTCCAGTCAGGTAGGTATGAGACTATCTCCCACCTTCCATCAGCAGTGTGTATTTATAAAACATAACCTGCTACACACCTGTAGCTAGAAACTTCCCCACTAGCAAGTCCAGTCAGTTTAGGGATGGAGACTGTCCCACAGCTCTCAACAGCAGTTTGCATTTATGAAACACAACCTGCCATGCAAGTAAATTCAGGCATCCTAAAGCTGGGCACTCCTGAATTACCTGGTGATGCAGCATGTCCAGTCAGTCAAAAGGCAACAGTGCCAGCCAGATGTCAACAGGAGTTTGTAACAGCTAACACTTCCTTTTTTTCTTTTAAAAAAATTGGAAGTCTTTTCACGTAAGTGATAATAGTAGGCACAAGCACAGTAATGCTAGAAGTGGACGTTAACGACAAATCTGCGTATGTTAATGTTGTGCATGTTTTTATCATTGTTTGTCTTCGCTTGACATTAATGACAAATCTGCGTATGTTAATATTGCACGTGTTTTTAGCGTTGCTTGTCTTTGCTTGACACTAATGACAAATGTGTATGTTAATACTGCGCATGTTTTTAACGTTGTTTGTCTTCGCTTGACATTAATGACAAATCTGTGTATGTTAATATTGCACATTTTTTAGCGTTGCTTGTCTTTGCTTGACATTAATGACAAATATGTGTATGTTAATATTGCGCATGATTTTAACATTGTTTCTCTTTGGTTGACATTAATGACAAATCTGTGTGTGTTAATATTGCACGTGTTTTTAACACTGTTTGTCTTCGCTTGCCATTAATGACAATGACAAATCTGTGCATGTTAATACTGCGTGTGTTTTTTAACGTTGTCTTTGCTTGACATGAATGACAAATCTGTGTATGTTAATACTGCATGTGTTTTTAACGTTGTTTGTCTTTGCTTGATTACGAAACGTATGTGCGTAAGGCTCACCTGAGAAAAGGGCGCTCTAAGACCCCTTCGTTATTACTAAGTCTCAGAAGGGCAACCGCTTCAAGATGTCTCCAACGAAACCCACCTCATTCAAGACAGCAGCCTTCCTGGCCTTGTCCATGTCATCCACCTTCTTCTTCAGGCCCTTTAGCTCCTTGCGCAGCTCATCCTTCCTCCAGTAGCAGATGACGCTCTGGGCCACCTCCTGCACATCGCACAACACATCTTTCACCTATTGTGGGGCCTGACTCAACCTTCACCTTCTGCACACCGCACAACACATCTTTCCCCTACTGTGGGGCCTGACTCAGCCTTCACCTGCACATCACACAACACATCTTTCCCCTACTGTGGGGCCTGACTCAGCCCTCACGTCCCACACAATGCACAACACATCTTTCACCTACTGTTGGGCGTGACTCAGCCTTCACCTGCACAACACACCTTTCAACTACTGTGGGGCCTGACTTAGCCTTCACATGCACACCGCTGAACACACCTTTCAACTACTGTGGGGCCTGACTCAGCCTTCACCTACTATGGGGCCTAACTCAGTTGTCACCTAACTCAGCTGTCACCTACTGTGGGGCCTAACGCAGCTTTCATCACCTGCAAACCACACAACACAGCTTTCACCTACTGTGGGTCCTAACTCAGCTGTCACTCTGTAGGGCCTAACTCAGCTGTCATTCTGTAGGGCCTAACTCAGCAGTCAAGTAACTCATCCTTCACCTACTGTGGGGCCTAACTCAGCCTTCACCTGCACACCGCACAACACAGCTTTCAGTTTCACACACTGGAGGGCCTAACTCAACCATCAACTGCTGTGGGGCCTAACTCAGCGGTTGACTAACTCAGCCTTCATCTACTGGAGGGCCCAAATCAGCCTTTGCCTACTGTGGGACTTAACACAGCCATCACCTACTGTGGGACCTAACTCAGCCATCACCTACTGTGGGACTTAACACAGCCATCACCTACTGTGGGGCCTCATCCAGCTGTCACCTACTGTGGGGCCTAACTCAGCTGTCACCTACTGTGGGGCCTAACTCAGCTGTCACCTACTGTGGGGCCTCATCCAGCTGTCACCTACTGTGGGGCCTAACTCAGCTGTCACCTACTGTGGGGCCTAACTCAGCTGTCACCTACTGTGGGGCCTCATCCAGCTGTCACCTACTGTGGGGCCTAACTCAGCTGTCACCTACTGTGGGGCCTAACTCAGCTGTCACCTACTGTGGGGCCTCATCCAGCTGTCACCTACTGTGGGGCCTAACTCAGCTGTCACCTACTGTGGGGCCTAACTCAGCTGTCACCTACTGTGGGGCCTAACTCAGCTGTCACCTACTGTGGGGCCTAACTCAGCTGTCACCTACTGTGGGGCCTAACTCAGCTGTCACCTACTGTGGGGCCTAACTCAGCTGTCACCTACTGTGGGGCCTAACTCAGCTGTCACCTACTGTGGGGTCTAACTCAGCTGTCACCTACTGTGGGACCTAACTTAGCCACCACCTACTGTGGGACCTAATTCAGCCATCACCTACTGTGGGACCTAACTCAGCCATCACCTACTGTGGGACCTAACTCAGCTGTCACCTACTGTGGGACCTAACCCAAGGATGAGGAAATGGAGGGCCATTGCTCTGAAACATTTCCAAATATATTCAACAGTAATGCAACCGTATGAACACGCACAACCACATTAAAGGGTTTTTTCTTTTGTTTTTTTGGTTTACATGAAGTGATGAAGGAGATGCTTCTCCACCTGTCACTCACATCATCCAATGCCACAATCTGCCTGTTGAGCTCCCGGTCGGAAAAGGAGGCGTCGCCCTGTCCTTTCTCCAGCTGCAACTTGAGCTCGTCGACAGACTTCTCCAGCATCTCCACTCTGTGCTTGGCCTGACAAACACACATGGCAAAGTCATCTTCACTCTTGCAACCAGGAACAGACATCACAAACACATGGCAAAGTCATCTTTGCCCCTGTAGCCAGGAACAGACATCACAAACATATGGCAAAGTCATCTTTGCCCCTGTAACCAGGAACAGACATCACAAACACATGGCAAAGTCAACTTTGCCCCTGTACCCAGGAACAGACATCACAGACACATGGCAAAGTCATCTTTGCCCCTGTACCCAGGAACAGACATCACAAACACATGGCAAAGTCATCTTTGCCTCTGTAGCCAGGAACAGACATCACAGACACGTTGCAAAGTCATCTTTGCCCCTGTACCCAGGAACAGACATCACAGACACATTGCAAAGTCATCTTTGCCCCACACCTTCTCAGTGCAACAGTCAGAGTGTACTCTTTAGTTGCTCCCTGCCGCCTGCCTGATTTGACCTCATTAGCCCTGCTAGGGTCAGTTTCAGGCCAGCGCGGGCTTTCTAGGGGCCCGTTGCCTGGCTACAAGACGGTTTCAAAATGGCGGCTGCAGCTTCAAGATTCAATCCCCTTCCTCTTACTTTCACAAAGATTGTGCACCACTCTTCACACCTCAGCATCTTTGGGATGTTATCTCCTGTTTAGTCACATGCCAGACTGTCCCCTGGCACCTCTTGGTCAAGTCTGACAGCAGTAATTTATGTTTTGTTAGGCTGTAAACATTGATGGTGCCAGAATCAATTCCTCCCTTCCTTTTCATTTGAGGGAAATTATCAGACCTCATAAATCAAGACCAGAGGTTTTCCCAGATGGTGTGTAGTGGTCTCTGCACTCTCCAGGCTCTGTTCGTCACATTGCATGCTGACAAACATGGGAGTAATTAGCTGACAGGTCAGGAGGGGATGTAAATGAGAACCCGGTGTCGGTATCCCTACCACCTGGTTTTGCCCATAGGCAGACACACAACACCTTGTTGTGGAATGGATACCTGTGCTTGGATACCAGTGTTTTTGATAGTACTCGGGCGATGTTTTGGATTCTATTTCAGTTGTTTTGTTGACAAAACTTTATAGCAGTAAAGTGTAAGGAATATAACAGTACACAACAGGTGTGCTGTAGAGTAGCTGAGTTCTGCTTATCACTGCTGAAGGGTGTGGACTACCAGACCACAATAGCCAAGGTAATTCAATTTACTTTCTGAAACCACTTTGCATGTCTGTCTAGTAGTAGTTGTACTTTACGGTGCCGTTCTTAGTTTGAGTGCAAAAACCTCTGTTTGGTGCTTATTGGTACAAAACATCAGTGTAATAGTAAGTAAAGATTCAACCATGCATGCCCCTTTTGACTCCACTAACATTTGTTTTTTTCCTTCCAAAACAAATTACACTAAAGTGTCAAAAGTGCTATGTTTGACATCTGCAGTTTCTACAAAGATATCTCAGTTACTTCTTTAACTGCAATGAAGACGGAAACACACATATGACCCTGTAACCTCATCCCCCACTGTGTACTGTCAGCCATGCACTGCCACAGGCAACAGAGTCAGACTCCTGCTGACACAGAGCTAAATAGCTATTTATAGCTAGCCGGCCCAGAAAACTAAAGGGCTGCTTGGGAGAAGGTGTGGCCCCTGTAGCCAGGAACAGACATCACAGACACATGGCAAAGTCATCTTTGTCCCTGTAGCCAGGAACAGACATCACAGACACATGGCAAAGTCATCTTGACCATTGCAACCTGGAATAGTTAAACATCACAAAGGAAAGGGCAGAGTCATTTTTCCCCTTGCAACCAAGAACAGATGCACAATCACCAAAAAGAGAAAGACAGGTGTACTGCTGTAACGAAACTACGGCAACATCCACATTAAGCTCTGTCAGTTCCATGCCCTCAAACGTTCTACAAAGGCTTCATGCAGAATGAGACAAGTTCACATTCTAATTCCACTGACTTATTCTGAAGGTTTTATTTGGAACCCATTAGTCTTTGCCCTGTTGCTATGTTTTACCTTGCGAGGAAATCATGGTGACCACTTTCATGTTGTTGTTTTTTGCACAGACATTCTGACTGGCTGAGTTGCTTGGGTGATTGGCAGCCATCATGGTGACCACTTCTGTGCTTTTTGCAAAGAATGTTACTTGTGACATTCTGATTGGCTGAGGTGATTGGCAGGGCAGCCCCAAACCCTTACAAAAAACGTAATGTCTCTCAGTCCCACCTTGTTGGCCTCTGCACCCGACACGGCAATGATGCGGCGAATTCCTTTGGAGATGGCTTCCTCTGACACAATGTAGAACTGCCCAACATGTCCTGAGCGACGCAAGTGTCTGCAGAAATACCCAGCAGTGGCGAATGACAGATGTGATATGCAGCTTCATCATTATCAGCACTGATGGACTACTGCTTGGGGAAGGGGGATGATAACACAAACTGATGCACTACCGATTGGGGAAAGGGGGGGGGGGGGAGGAGGATAAAACAAACTGATGCACTACCGATTGGGGAAAGGGGGGGGGGGGAGGATAAAACAAACTGATGCACTACCGATTGGGGAAAGGGGGGGGGGGGGGAGGATAAAACAAACTGATGCACTACTGATTGGGGATGGGGGAGGGGGGGGGGAGGATACAACAAACTGATGCACTACTGATTGGGGATGGGGGAGGGGGGGGGGAGGATACAACAAACTGATGCACTACTGATTGGGGATGGGGGGGGGGGGGGGAGGATACAACAAACTGATGCACTACTGATTGGGGATGGGGGAGGGGAGGGGGAGGATACAACAAACTGATGCACTACTGATTGGGGATGGGGGAGGGGGGGGGGAGGATACAACAAACTGATGCACTACTGATTGGGGATGGGGGAGGGGAGGGGGAGGATACAACAAACTGATGCACTACTGATTGGTGAAGGTGGGAGGGGGAGGATAGAACAAACTAATGCACTACTGTTTGGGGATGGGGGGAGGTGGAGGGGGGTAATAAAACAAACTGATGCACTACTGATTACGGAAGGGTGGAGGGGGAGGGGGGTAATAAAACAAACTGATGCACTACTGATTACGGAAGGGGGAGGGGGATGATAAAACAAACTGATGCACTACTGATTGGTGAAGGGGGAGGGGGATGATAAAACAAACTGATGCACTACTGTTTGGTGAAGGGGGAGGGGGATGATAAAACAAACTGATGCACTACTGTTTGGGGATGGGGGGAGGGGGAGGGGGCTAATAAAACAAACTGATGCACTACTGATTACGGAAGGGTGGAGGGGGAGGGGGGTAATAAAACAAACTGATGCACTACTGATTACGGAAGGGGGGAGGGGGATGATGAAACAAACTGATGCACTACTGATTGGTGGAGGGGGAGGGGGATGATAAAACAAACTGATGCACTACTGATTACGGAAGGGGGGAGGGGGATGATGAAACAAACTGATGCACTACTGTTTAGGGAATGGGGGAGGGGGATGATAAACTGATGCACTACCGATTGGGGATCGGGGGAGGGGAATGATAAAACAAACTGATGCACTACCAACTGGGGCAGGGGGGAGGGGGATGATAAAAATATGCATACAAGCACATAAGCATGCATTATACATATAAACACACTGACAAAAGCATTATTGTGGTATACAAAACAAAAAAATGTTTTTAACAAACATCAATTTATTTTACAAATTTATTTTCTCTGAAAGCTCCTTTTCTCTCCATGTTATTAGGTAGGTCCAGCCAAATTTTGAAAAGCATGTAATACAATCCATTAATATGTGATATTAAAGAGGGTCACAAGGCAAGTACACAAACCAAATTTCATTAATTTATCTATAATATTTTTTGAGATATCACCCTTCAAACAGTCATCATTTTAGGCGTTTTAGGCGCATTTTACAAAATGACATTTTTGTATGGCTCTAGCATAAAAAGTATTGGTCACACATCCACCCAGCTTGTTTTGCACAGTGTCTGCACAACATAGACTAAACACAATTTTTTCAGTAGTCATCCTTACTCAAATTTTGGAGATGCAGAGTGCCAAAAATGGAAAAATCACTAATTTTGACATTGTCCAATCGCCAATCTTTGACAGTACCATGAGAAGATCAAACATAACATGGGAATGGAAAGATGTACAACCATGATTCTGGTATCAACTGATTCTGCATTAATTAGACAATACAAATTCACAAGTCTAAAGAAGTACAAGCTAAATTTTACCTACAGAGGCAAGTTTCTATGAGAAAAAAGGTGCAAATATACCGCAAATCTTTGATGGTAGTAGCATTAAAGCAAATCAAACTCTGGAATGGAAAGAGATACAGCCATGGTTCTGGTATCTGCAGATTCAGCATTAATCAGAGAAGGGAAATGCACAGCATATGGAAATTTAGGCAAATTTTAGATATATGTAGACTTGTTTGAATGAGGAAAAGAAGTTAAAAACTGCAGTCCAAGTGTGGCCTCATGGTAGATGTTGAGGCCTGCCTCACTTTCTAGGACCAATTCTCTCCTGAAGATGATGAAACTGATCATCCTCTGAAATCATTAACAAAGAAATATATAAACAAACAGGTAAAAAAGATTTATTTCAACATATACAGCACACTAACACTTAATACTCACCAATTAAATACACTTAATACTCACCAATTAAATCATCAAATTCTGAAGTTTAGTTGTAAATAACACTTACTTGACTTTGTGTGAATCATGCAGTAATAACTTGAGAAATAAATAAATCAGAAAGGTACAAACAGAAGGAAGCAGACACGAACAAATTTTCAGGTATCTGACTAATACTACCTACTGAAACAATCCCAGAAGCAAAAACCCGACTGGAGTCACTCTCGCCATTATTTGACAATACTTAAAAACAAAAAACTTCCCTACTTTAGTTTAGATAAAAGACCTGGATTATTAAGGAAAAGTAAACTAACAAAAATTGGAGTCCCACATCAATGACATTAAAAAAATTACTTGCTCAAAAATGTATTTAACGTTGCTCTGAGTATTTTATTTTCCCCACCCCCTACCACCCCCACATTTGATGTGGCTCTTCAAGTGTGTGTGTGTGTGTGTGTGTGTGTGTGTGTGTGTGTGTGTGTGTGTGTGTGTGTGTGTGTGTGTGTGTGATTATTTCTTTCATTTTGTTTCTTGCTCAGTTTTTCTTACTGACTTAGTTACTTCTGTCTTGTTACCATAGTGATAGTCTTGTTTTGTCAATCATGCTTGCAAAATGTTAAACAAAAACAAAAACAAAAACTTGTCATTAGTACTCTTCTCTCTTCTTCTTTTTACCCCCCTTGTTATTATTATTATTATTATATGCAAAGATTGAAAGAATCATGTAATTTTTTAGCCAGTGTGCCAGGTCTTCCATGTGCACAAAAGGTGGAAGAGAAAGAAGGGGAAAAAACAAGAAATAAATTCGTCAGAAGCAAATACAATTCCAAATTCTCAATATGACATTAATTTTGGCTGGTGGCTCGCTTTTATTTCGTTTTGTCTAGATGAGCAGATCTACTGTAAAAGAAACATATGGGTCGTGACTGCATCGTCTGCTAGCTAAATAAGAGTTATTGTCCTTGACAAGAACAACAAATATATTTTTTTTAAATCATTCACTTGCTAAATTTCCTTTAAAAAAATTCACTGTTGAGAACGTACACCATACATCACGTTTTTGTCAATTCAGATTTACGGGGAAAGAAATTACTACTTTTACAGAGGTTTGCATTTTGGAGGAACTAAAGAGAAGATAACTCTGTAATGTTGTTCAAACTACGACCAGACCACAACGAATTTGCTTCAATTGCATTCAAAGAGATGTAAACAGCACAAAAATACAGTTATGGTTGTGTTGGAAACTCACTTAGTTATCGCTAAAATAAAAAACTTACCACGGTTTCTTTCCAGTTCCTCCAGGGTGAGCATCTTTTGCGCCGCTCGCGTAGTCGCAGACTTTAGTGATCGTGCAACTCGAACAGACAACAAAATCTATGGGGTCTCCAATTTCCATTGCACGGGAACTTTTACAAGAACTCGCTTCCGGATCAAACGATACACCGTTTTAAAGAGCGAAAATTCGTCTTTCCAGTGATACCAAATTCAATATGGTGCATTCAAACTTTCTTGGTGTAAATTTAAGGTAAAAATGAACGTATTTTTCAACTCAATTTTTGCTGAAGCCGAAAATGAAGAATTTTAACGAATTTTATAATGGATAAATCTATGGGAATTCCTCTTTCTAAAAAGTATAACTTCATGTCTGTACGTTTTTCTTGTAAAAGTTCCCAACGGTTTTCCGAACACAAGCGTTTTCCGACCTCGCTCATCTGACTTGCGACGTCAGAACCACGCTCGGTTTCCGACCGCTTGGTGTGTTCATTAAAACTTCTTCCAAACTCACAATACATCATTCACGCACAAAATAATGGCATCAACAGGTCGTAAAAAGATCTTTTTTTGCGTGACAGTAGTTTTTATTGACAAACTGCACAGAACAAGGCAAATATGACAAGTTGAAAATGAGCAATATTTGCCTCGCGACGACCATGTTACCCAGCGCTAAAGAGAGGCTGGTCCTACCTAATGTTATTTAGACTGCCTACATGAAACCTACAAATCCCATTCCCTTGGAATATGTCATGATAGGACATATGGATTGGGTGACAGCTTTGCAAGAATGCCAGGACCCAAGTGACTTTTCAAATTTATCGAGCCAGATATTGTAATTAAAGCACTGTATAAATATAATACAGTCATCTTATATCTCAGTCTTTTTCTATAGATATACTGAGTTCAAAATGCTGTACAACATCTTCACATGACAGCCATAACACTTCAAGAAAATGCTCTATTTTGGGGGGCTGTCATTCACTTCCACTCAGACTTAGTACCTGTCCTTCAGTAAATTTTTATACTTGAAAAATGGAAGACAAGCTGAAACTTTGCACATCACTTTGTCTGGCAGAAATCAAAGGCATTCAGCTTTAACCACTTTGTTCAGTAGATATCAAAAGCACTCAGTTTTAACCACCTTGTCTTTAGTAAACCAAAAGCACTCAGCTTTAACCACTCTGTCCAGTGTAAATCAAAGGCATTTTGTCCAGTATAAACCAAAAGCACTCAGCTTTAACCACTCTGTCCAGTGTAAATCAAAGGCATTTTGTCCAGTATAAACCAAAAGCACTCAGCTTTAACCACTCTGTCCAGTGTAAATCAAAGGCATTCTGTCCAGTATAAACCAAAAGCACTCAGTTTTAACCACTTTGTCCAGTGTAAATCAAAAGCATTCTGTTTTAACCACTTTGTCCAGTAAAAATCTAAATCATTAAGTTTTAACCACTTTGTTCAGTGTAAATCCCAAGCATTCTGTTTTAACCACTCTGCCCAGTATAAATCCAAAAGCTTTCAGTTTTAACCACTCTGTCCAGCGTAAATCCCAAGCATTCAGTTTTAACCACTCTGTCCAGTTTAAATCCCAAGCATTCAGTTTTAACCACTCTGTCCAGTGTAAATCCCAAGCATTCAGTTTTAACCACTTTGTCCAGTGTAAATCCCAAGCATTCAGTTTTAACCACTTTGTCCAGTGTAACTCCCAAGCATTCAGTTTTAACCACTTTGTCCAGTGTAAACCCCAAGCATTCAGTTTTAACCACTTTGTCCAGTGTAAATCCTAAGCATTCAGTTTTAACCACTTTGTCCAGTGTAAATCAAAAGCATTCTGTTCCAACCCCTCATGTGCCCTGACCTGTCCACACAAGAGTAACAAGGTAGAGAAGACAACAAAAACAAATGCCAGACTCACGTCCCACCACAGAACTCCACAGACGTGACTGAGCCCCCTGGACCCATTGGGTCAGCCTCCAGCTGCTCCACTGAAATACCCACCGACACCACCCGCACCGGGTCTGGGTAGGTCTGAAAGTAGGACAGGGTAACTCAATACCTAGACACCACATGGAGTGGGTCTGGGTAGGTCTGAAATTAGGACAGGGCAAGTCAACACGTGGATACTGCCTGCATTGGGTCTGGGTAGGTCTGAAAGCAGGACAGGACAAGTCAACACGTGGATACTGCCTGCACTGGGTCTGGGTAGGTCTGAAAGTATGACACGGCAAGTCAACATCCACTGACACCACCTGCATTGGATCTGGGTAGGTCTGAAATTAGGATAGGGCAAGTCAACACCTAGATACTGCCTACACTGGGTCTGGGTAGACCTCAAAGTAAGGCAGGGCAAGTAAACATCCCCCCTGACACCACTGAGGGAAAACAATCTGACCCACTGACTTTCACACAGCTCTTGAGCTCTGACCATCCTTTAGTTAAGTTCAGTGTCGCTTTACTTCCACAGAGACTATATTAAGGATTATTAGGGGTGGGGAGCCCAGGACGGCCACCTCGACTATCACACAGCTCCAGAGCTCCAAGTTCACCGTTTGAAAGACCACAGCTACGTAATGCACCACATCCTATTTTCCACGCCGCCGACTGAACTGCAGCTCACCTCGTCAAAGACTGCACGCAGTCCTTGGATGCTCTTGGCCACCGCCAGTGCTGTGTCCCTGGCAAACACCTCCTCGTTCTTGGCTGCCATCTCGTTGACGACCTCCTCCGTCTCCTTCACCTCCTTCACCGACATGGCAGCCTGCAGCCGAAATGCAGCATAATGCCACCGTGAACGTGGCTGAAGTGAAGCTCCTCTTTCAAGAGTTAAGATACCCTGCATATGAAGCTACAGCAGTTTGTTTTGTTTATCTTCTTCTTGTTTGTTTTTTTGTGTGAGACGGGGGGTCCTTGGTCAGCAGTTTATTCACTTACCAACTTGAGAGAAAGCAGGAGGGGGGAGGGGGGGGCGAGAGAGAGGAGAAAGAGAGAGAGTGAGAGAGGGTGGAGAGAGAGTGGGGGGGAGAGAGAGAGAGAGAATAGTGGGGGGGGGGGGAAGAGAGAGAAAAGAGAGGGGGGAGAGAAAGGGGGGAGAGAGAGAGAGAGAGGGAGGGAGAGGAGGGGGGAGAAAAGAGGGGGGGGGGGGAGAGATGGAGATGAGAGAGGGGGTAAAAAAGAGAGAAATTAGGGGGGAAAGAGAGAGAGAAGAGGAGGGAGGGGAAGAGTGAGAAGGGGGAGAGGGATAGAGGAATGGACAGAGAGGGGGGGGACAGACAGAGAGAGAGAGACCCCCACCCACCTATCCACACAGAGACACCACACACATACTCAAAGAAACAATCGAGCCCCATCAGCTGACCTTAGCAGTGAAGTCAAAGCGTAGTCGATCAGGTGCGACCAGGGATCCTCGTTGGTCTGCTTCCTTCAGGACTTTCCTCAGGCCAAAGTTCAGCATGTGTGTACCTGTGTGGTTCTTCATCACTGCACAGCGCCGAGACTGCAACACGCACATGCTTGTCGCAGGATCCAACTTTATATCCCACCTTGCTCCATCAACATTCAAAGTAACACTGACTTTTCCAAAGAACAGCATAAAATGGTGCTACATGACACTGAAATATATATGTTTAAAAAACACAAACACACAGCAACAGCAAGAGAACCACTGATCAAACTGTGTAAGATACCAAGCAGTTCATATTCTGAAACACACGACCCATCAAAATGCAAGATGTGATGCCGCAACAGATGCCAAGTAACACAAAATTCCATAATACAAAGTGTTAATATAGCACAAGAAAACGTGTGCAACTGAACGCATCAGCATCTAGGAGTACATTAAAAAAATCCCAAATGCTGGCAACCATACCACTGTTCAGACGCAGGAAAATACTGCACACACTGACAGGAATGGGTAGAGCTGTTCTTGCAGCTGCTGTAGCCTTACCCAGGTATGGCGACCCGAACTTCCGGCAAGGGATAAATGAAGCGTTGAAGAAACAAAACTAAAAATGAAATGGAAAAGAAATGAAGATGCCCTCCTGACTCACCTCATCAATGAGCGCCTTCATGGTGTCTCCCACCTTGAGCGTTCCCTCAATGACGCCAATGTGCAGCACGTACCCCCCTCTCACCTGGACGTTCTTCACTTTGAACTCCACGTCCTGTGCACAAAGGAAATCAGCAGTGCTGTTTAAACGAGGTCACTCCATTGCCTGTTTCGCCTCCTCATGCGTACACTGACAGCACTGTTTAAACCAGGTCTCTCCACTGCCTGTTTTGTTTCTCCACACTTACACTGACAGCACCGCTTAAACCAGGTCACTCCACTGCCTGTTTTGTCTCTCCACACTTACACTGACAGCACCGCTTAAACCAGGTCACTCCACTGCCTGTTTTGTCTCTCCACACTTACACTGACAGCACCGCTTAAACCAGGTCACTCCACTGCCTGTTTTTGTCTCTCCACACTTACAATGACAGCACTATTTAAACCAGGTCACTCCACTGCATATCTTATCTTTCCACACTTAAACTGTGTGTATTCTAATCTGAATCAAACATCGCTACTTCTCTTTGTAAAATTCTGTACACATAAAAATAAAAAAAACAATCTTGGGAAAAGCATATTTCAGATGCCATTTTATGCCATGGCTTGGGCAGTGTCACATCTTGGCAGCAGCAAGAACACCCAGGTTACCTTAAACTGAAAACCTTCCTCCTCTCACAGAAGTTTCATCCCAACTAATATCAGTACCCAGTTTCTGCTACAGTCAGTGTGTGTGTGTGTGTGTGTGTGTGTGTGTGTGTGTGTGTGTGTGTGCAGTGCATGTGTTTGTTTTTCCGTATAATAGTTAACACTTTATGTAAATTGTTTTGGTAGGACTGTGCTCTACATGTGCATAGAATATCATATTTAAGTTAATATGTATCATGTGAGTGCTCAGGGTGTTGATGAGCACATGATAAATTTACATTATTATTATTAAAATGGTATGTACTGCAGACGTATGTGGCAGACTATCTTTGGCCACGATAAGCTCCTTCCATAACAACAGCCAGCCTCCTCCAGAAACGGAGATAAATCCCCCAAAGACGGCGTGTCACGACACCCCGTCCCTAATAAGCCACCTCGCTTCTGAAGACGTAAAGCAACATGTTTACTCTATGCCGAGGCCCCTGAAGCGAGGTAATGAAAAAAAAAGAGTCATGCGCGCAACCCTCTCACCCTGTGGAATGCATTTGTCCATGCACAGTAGCATTTACAGGGCCATGTGGCCCCCTGAGCACTCAGCTGAGGAACAACACAGCTACGAGTACGCCATTCAGACCCGCCATTACCTCTTCTCCTTCCTTGACCAGGAATCCTTCGTCGTAGATCTGACCGCCCTGCTCTGCGTAGAAGCAGGTTCGATCCAGCAGCACCCCGCACTCCTGTCCGGTTGTCACCTCCTCCACAAAGGCCTTGTTGTAGCGCAGCGCTATCACCTTGCCTGTCATTGCCTCAAACTCTGATGGCACACACACAAATAAAACACTTTTTTAAAAAGTCAGACAGACCAACATAGTTTCTGGATTTTACGTCCCATCAACTGCCCAGGGTTGCCTCAGCACAAATCACACATTCACAGTTACACCTGGTCAAAACACAAGTCATCAAGACGCAGGAAAAAATAGGCTCCAAGTTCTACACACAACACAATCAGAGACATTGACACATTTTACTAAACTAGACATTGACACATTTTGCTAAACTAAGGCCAACAGCCTTTTTTAATGGGGTGAAAATGACTCACTAGGTTCTGAACATGTACACCTATGTTTCTCAGCCCACACCAGAAAAAGACTGACAGAGTGAGGGACAGAGAGAGACAATGAGAGAGAAGAGACAGAAACAGGCAAACAGTAGACACAGACACCCAAAGATGAAGAAGGAGACACTCAAAGACAGATATGAAGAGAGAGACACACATAAAGAGACAGGCAGGCAGACAGTGAAAATATTAGACACATTTTTTTCCATGACTGTAAATTCCTCTTGTCAGTAAAAGAAGAGAAAAAAAGCCCAAAACTTGAAGTGTTTTAATACTGTAGTTGTTTTTCACATAAGCAGTGTGGACGTACTTTGGACTTTGCATACTCACTGTCAGTTTTCTGTATCAGCAGTGTGGACGTACTTTGGACTTTGCATACTCACTGTCAGTTTTCCACATCAGCAGTGTGGACGTACTTTGGACTTTGCATACTCACTGTCACTGTTTTCCACATCAGTGGTGTGGATGTACTTTGAACTTTGCATACTCACTGTAGTCATTTTCCACATTAGCAATGTAGTTGTACTTTGGACCTTGAAAACTCACTGTAGCTGTTTTCCACATCAGTGGTGTGGATGTACTTTGAACTTTGCATACTCACTGTAGTCATTTTCCACATTAGCAATGTAGTTGTACTTTGGACCTTGAAAACTCACTGTAGCTGTTTTCCACATCAGTGGTATGGAGAGACTTTGAATTTTGCATACTCACTGTAGTTGCCTTCCACGTCGGCGGTGTAGTTGTACTTGGGACTGTCGTCGGTGGGAGCCACGCCGCGGCTCTGCAGCTCATTGATGGAGTGAACCTCCAGAGCAATCTGGTCGTCAACAGTGCTGCCCCCTGCCTGGGACATCAGCTGTGACACAGAGCAGATGATAACCCTGAGAGTTGGGACCGTCAAGTGCAAAACTGATAATCAACCAAAACGTCCTGCAAACACCCAAGCGCTGTGCTGTGGTGAAGCAAAGCTGCAGCTGAGATGAACTGTCCACGCATTTAAGACCACCTTTTCTGAAACCTTCCCTTCAAATTTCCATGCAAACAAACCTGTGATCCCCTTCCCCCCTCAAGTCCATGCTTTTAAGACCACCTTTTCTGAAACCTTCCCTTCAAATTTCCATGCAAACAATCCTGTGATCCCCTAGCCCCCCCCACCCCACCTCCCCCCTCAAGTCCATGCTTTTAAGACCACCTTTTCTGAAACCTTCCCTTTATATTTCCATGCAAACAAACCTGTGTCAGGTTGCGAGACATGCATGGGCCACAGAAAACCTAGTACTGGCATATTCTGGACTGGAAAACAAATGAATCACAGGTCTAAAAATATTTATGATCATTTAAAAAAAGAATCATCATATGCTGAAAATTTCATCACACAAAATACACCCAAATTGTACGAGTAAACAGGTCTGCACTCAGCCTCCTACCTTTAGACTCCAACACAATACGCTCAGAATAATCTCACATCCCCCACGTCATTTGGCAGTTTTCAATCAGTCGCTGATCACCAAGAATGACACACACTGCAAGCTGACACTGAAGTGGTGACCTACCAAGGAGTGTTGCCTGGCTTTCTCAAAGCCCTCACTGTCGATGGTCAGTCCTTTTTCCTCTGACATGAGTGTGGTCAAGTCCACAGGGAAACCGTACGTGTCGTACAGACGCCACGCGACATCACCTGCAACACACATCAGTTTTCACTGACTGCCATGATTCAAACATCCCCCTACTCAAACTCTGAAGCACGCCTGACGGACCAGGGTGAGAGATTTGGATATATGTGTACCACAGAATCCCACATCTGCACCATGCATAGTAAACAAACATGGTGCTTAACGTCCACAGAAACCATAAGGCTTATTAGTGACGGGGAGAAGTGGGGAGGGGGGGAGGGGGGGAGAGGGTATGGAGGGGGAAGAGAGGGTGATTATATACCCATCGCTACACTGTCACCACCAGAATGACTCCTGCTTTAAGGTGGGCAGCGATGAGAGCCATTTTAATGTTTCATTAATTGTGAGGGACAAAGTCACAAGACAGTGTCCACAAACTGGAACTTTTGAAGAGAAAGGAGAGCCGAAGCGGATTTGAACTGAGGTCCTCTGCTTATCAGCCTAATGCCTTACTGCTAGGCCAAACCAGCTCACCACTGCACCACGCCAGATAAATGTAGTTTTTAAATGGAAACCAATAATGCCCCACCAGGAAAGACAGTGGTTGATGTGCCCAGTTTGTGAATTGTTCTAACCAGGCAAGACGGCAATGGACATACCCAGTTTGTCAATGCTTCTCTCCTGGCAAGATAGTGGTGGATGTGCCCACTTTGTCAATGCTCCTCACTTGACAAGACCGTGGTAGATGTGCCCATTTTGTGAATGGATCTCACCTGGCAAGTTAGTGGTGGACATGCCCACTCTTTTAATGGTTCTCACCTGGCAAGACAGTGATGTGCCCAGTTTGTCAACGATTCTCACCTGGCACCTAGTTGTGCCCCTTCTGTACAATGCTTCTCATCTGGCAAGACAGTGGTGGATCTGCCCAGTTTGTCAACACTTCTCACCTGGCACCTGATTGTGCCCACTCTGTCAATGCTTCTCACCTGGCAAGATAGTGGTGGGTGCGCCCATTTTGTCAATGGTTCTCACCTGGTAAGACAGTGGTGGACATGCCCAGTCTGTCAATGGTTCTCATCTGGCACCTGGTTGTGCCCACTCTGTCAATGGTTCTCATCTGGCACCTGGTTGTGCCCACTCTGTCAATGGTTCTCACCTGGCACCTGGTTGTGCCCACTCTGTCAAAGCTTTCCCACCTGGTTGTGCCCACTCTGTCAATGGTTCTCACCTGGCACCTGGTTGTGCCCACCCGTTCACTGCTTCTCACCTGGCAAGACAGTGGTGGACGTGCCCACTCTTTCAATGGTTCTCACCTGGCAAGACAGTGGTGGACATGCCCACTCTTTCAATGGTTCTCACCTGGCAAGACAGTGGTGGACGTGCCCGCTCTGTCAATGTTCTTGCCTGGCACCTGATTGTGCCCACTCTGTCAATGCTTCCCACCTGGCAAGACAGTGGTGGATGTGTGAAGTTTGTCAATGCTTCTCACCTGGCACCTGGTTGTGCCCACTCTGTCAATGCTTCTCACCTGGCACCTGACTGTGCCCACTCTGTTGATGCTTCTCACCTGGCACCTGACTGTGCCCACTCTGTTGATGCTTCTCACCTGGCACCTGATTGTGCCCACTCTGTTGATGCTTCTCACCTGGCAAGACCGTAGTGGACATGCCCACTCTGTCAATGGTTTTCACCTGGCACCTGATTGTGCCCACTCTGTCAATGGTTCTCACCTAGCAAGACAGTGGTGGACGTGCCCAGTTTGTCAATCATTCTCACCTGGCAAGACAGTGGTGGACGTGCCCAGTTTGTCAATGGTTCTCTGCAGCAACCTGTGTCCTCGAGTCAGAGTCTTCAAGAACTGGGCCTCTTCTTCATTTATGATCTCTTTCACCTGAAATTGTTCAGAGATTTTTTTTAATGTACTCTTGTTGATGTCTTGATTAAATATTCAAGTCTTGGATCAACAAGGGGAAACATTCAGTGAATTGACATCTGAAGGGAGGTGTAACTTTCATCATATATTTCAAACATTTGCATGATCTTGAAGCTGGCTGATGGTTAAGAAAATCACTATGGACTATAAGACACAGGGGGTCAAATTTTAGGGGAGAAAGTATCGTCCTATAATCCCAAAAGTACAGCATGCTAAATCACACACACACACACACACACAAATGTGCATGATCTAGTCCAGTTACATGACAATCATGCAAAGTCTGAAACTGACTGAACAAGAACTTACCAAATGAAGGTTTGCCTTTATCTTGTAAGTTCTTCTCCAGTAGGTTCAGACTTTCCAGTTTCAATTTTCAATACGCACACAGTTTCAATTTTCCAGTGCCAGCGTAACCATGACCTGGGATCAAAGTCAGCAAAACTACATGTAAAGTCTGAACCTGACTGGACAAGAACTTATCAAACAAAGGCAAAACACAAGTTTCAAGTTTCCAGTGCCAGTGTAACCATGACATAGGATCAAAGTCAACAAAACTTCATTTAAAGTCTGAACCTGAGTGGACAAGAACTTACCAAATAAAGGCAAAACACAAGTTTCAAGTGCCAGTGTAACCGTGACATGGGATACACATCAGCAAAACTGCTATAACAAAGTGCGATGTTCAATGGAGGCCACTATCACACCAAATTTGGAAGGTCTTGCTTACAAGGTTTCTGAGAAGCCAATTACACACACACACATTAACACACACACACACACACACACACACACACACACACACACACACACACACACACACACACACACAAACACACACATAAACAAAAAATTAAAAAAGTCATCATACCATTTCAGGGTCTTTTTTCACTTCAGGAAAAGCATCTCCCTGCAAAGGAAAACCCAGATATAAATTCCACAGGATGAGCCGAACAACCAGGTCTCAATTTAAAAACAAACAACAAACAAGAAGAAGCATCTCACTAAAGCAAGTGTCTACCTGGCAACAAAGACCCACAGGATTAAGCTATTCATTTTGAATTATGCAAGCAATAAACAAAGTGACAGCAAAATTTTAAATGCTAAGCTACACCCCCCCCCCCCCCCTCCAAAAAAAAGCACCCTCAAAGTCATGAATGTTGGACAATGCTGCCAGAAATGGACAGAATTTACAGCTTATGAAAACTTTTGGTGGGAAAGAGTGAAAACACTAACCAGATGCAGAGTTAGAAGGACATTAGCTACATTATCCCAGACTCACCAGCAGTTGCACCACAGTGTCAACAAGCGAGGCAAACATGCCAGGCTTTGCATTCAGCTTCTCTGTGGCATAACGCACTGCGCGACGCAAGATTCGACGCAGCACATATCTGCAGAGAGAGGAAACAAAACTGTCAATAATTCATTTAAAGTGCTTTGAGCTAAGTCATGTAATGGACGTTGTGCTATCAAAGTGCTGTGTATTATTATTAGATGCAACTGTGGCTAAGAACAAGAAAAGATGAAGGGAATGTTTCACTGACAAATGCCTACAAATTCATTCAGTAACTTATATGTAACGTAACCAACACATCAACTGAAGGTCATCAGCACACACAAAGTAGTCATTCATGGAATTTGCTCCCTCCACATATCAGACATGCAAAACTCTACGACACTTTCAAATCCAGACTTAGTTAAATCCTAACTTTTCTCCATATCCATTTCACTGAATAGCAGCCTACTATTTTCAGTATAGCATCTTTCTGCAGCTGCTGCATGTATACCCACGTGTGTTGTAGTAATACCATTATTATACAACTATTGTATTTTGAGGGCATGCATGAGTGTGTTTTGTGTTAGTATTACAAGAGTATTGAATTAAAACGCATTCTGTCATACAGATCTGGACTTTTTTGTGTACAGTAAACACACAGGATTTGAGCATCTGCATGAAAAAGGGGTTATTTTTTGTCAAAACCATGGGTTTTCTGCATGTTTGCAAGCCTTGAAATACCATTTGACTGACTGATTGATTCATGAGCAGTCCACTATACATCTCTTTTGTCTGTACAGTCAGTTGCGGTCTGCTGCTACCAGTAAGTTTGACAACAACATGACAGGTCTACTGCTTACCCTCGGCCAGTTGGACAACAGCATGACAGGTCTCATGCTTACCATCAGCCAGTTGGACTAAAGTATGACAGGTCTCATGCTCACCATCGGCCAGTTGGACTAAAGTATGACAGGTCTCATGCTTACCATCGGCCAGTTGGACTACAGCATGACAGGTCTCATGACAGGTCTCATGCTTACCATCGGCCAGTTGGACTAAAGCATGACAAGTCTCATGCTTAACATTGGCCAGTTGGACTACAGCATGACAGGTCTCATGCTTACCCTTGGCCAGTTGGACTAAAGCATGACAGGTCTCACGCTTACCCTCGGCCAGAGTTATCCGGTCGACCACCATCTGACAGAGCAATGGTCAGTGTGCGTGCATGGTCAGCCAGCACCCTGTAGGCCATGTCGATGCCACCGACGTCCTCCTTGCCAACACGCCCTTGGTACGCTGGGCTGCCTGTCGCCTGAATCACCACACACAACATTGTGAAAATGAGACAAAGTGAGGTTTAGCTTGTCTATTTTTTTTTCTGACGAGTGTGTGTGTATGTGTGCGTGTGTGTGTGAGTGAGTGGGTGGGTGGATGAGTGTCAGTCTGTGTGTGTGTGTGAGTGCATGTGTGTGGGTACATGTGTTTGTCCGCCTCTATATATGTGCCTCTGTGTGTGTGCCTCTGTGTGTGTGTGTGTGTGTGTGTGTGTGTGTGTGTGTGTGTGTGTGTGTGTGTGTGTGTGTGTGTGTGTGAGTACATGTGTGTGTGTGGGTACATGTGTTTGTCTGCCTCCACATATGTGCTTTTGTGTGTGTGTGCGTGTGTGTGTGAGTGTGCACATGCACATGTGTGTCTGCATGCATGCGTGTGCATGCGTGCATGTGTGTGCTGCCTACCCTCTGCTTACTTTGTGCATGCACACACACACACACCCACACACACACAGTATGCACACACAATCTCAAAGGTTCATTCGCTTGGCAAGTCACACAGTGTAGCAATTCACGCAACAGATACGTCCAAACCACTGCAGGAAAACCGTACCTGCTGAATGGCCTCAAAGAGAGGCACAAAGAGGTCTGTGTCATAGTTGGACGTTTTGCGCTGAATGACAGACACCAGGCGCTCCAGACCCATGCCGCAGTCCACATGCTTCTTCGGCAGCAACTTCAGCGACCCATCCACATCTCTGAAAATGGCAATGTCAACTGCACGCATCAACCTTGTGTACTTTCACCACTTCAGTGGCTCTTCAAAAATGCACTATAAAAACTAGTCACTTGTGTAGAATCACATGCGAGTGCAGTGAGTCTGCTCGAGAGTGGAGAATAGCGCTACATAAAAGCCATCAACAAGTAGTATCACGAACATTCACTAATTTGTATCAGAAGACGACAACATAAACTGAATAAATGAACAGTGTGCAAATGAACACCGCACATTGCTTTCAGTGGCCAGTCTGCTTCAGAAGACAACAACATAAACTGAATCAATCAACTTCGTGCAAAATGAACAGATTTCAGAGCTGTTTGCATCTCCGAAAACAACAGACTAAACTGAATAAACGAACTCAGCATTAATGAACACTGTCAGCGCCAACCACCTTGTCCATGGTTTGTGCAGAAAAATCCTTTCAATATTCACACACTTTTGCAATATGGCACAGAAAAGCAACATGAAGGTACACAACTTTTCCACACATCCGGTAAAGGGGTGCAACCCTTACTGTAGCTGATGGCCAACACACTCTATCAGTCAAAACTGATAGGAAGAGCATTCTTTGTGATTTTGCATGGCAATTATTTTTTTCAAACTACTGTTCAGTCGTGGGAAATGCAGTTTTGGACTGATAAGCTGATAGTTTTTTCCTAACACTGAAGACAAAAAAATCCACAAATCTTCACAGAACCCACTCAATTTTCACACTTTCAAGATCTTGAATAGCTCATCCTATTTTCCCCAAACATTCAAAGACCATGTGAACCCTGTTGTACAACAGCCATACCTGTTGAACTGTATGAACACCAGGTTCCAGATCTCCAGGACATCCGGGTCATCCATGTTGACCAGTTTGCTGGCATCCCGGCCTCCAATGCGATCATAGTGTATTTCTGAACAGGGGCCGCATGGACCAACCTCCCCCATCTCCCAGAAGTTGTCCTTCATGTCAAACGGCATGACATGCTCTGGCGGGATGCTATGCCAGAGAAGACAGAAAGGAATCAAGTGACAGGCAGATCAAGTGATGGTGTTCAAAATGGTATTTTCTGCACATAGTATATTCTTCCGGAATTCACATCATTCTTTTACAGTTTGTCAGTCTCGTGTGACAATAAGAAATGAAATGTTTATATTTAACCTTCAAACTTAATATATTCTGTTACATTATAATCAACCCTTCATTGTGAGCGTGCTTTTCAATAATAAAACTGTACCAAGAGTTCAAACCCATGCAGTTAGTTACTTGTAAAAAAACTGCAAAATATATAAATATCAAAAGAAGAACAAAAGAAATACCCTTTTTAAGTAGTACCCTTTCTGTGTTATTTTCTTGTAAAATATCTATTTGTCCATTACTAGACAAAGACAGTTTTGCCCAAATTTGTGTTTTTGTCATTGTCAGATTTAAATAAAATCTGTCTTGTTTCAACTGTGCATGTGCACTTATCACATGTGCGCATGCATACACACATGTATGCATATGTGGGTGGATGTGAGTGTGCATGCATGTGCATGAGTGTGAGTGTGTGCCAGAATACAGGCAGCCACTTCTGTTGGGGACATTTTTTAGATGTGGCAAATTTATGAGGACTCAACCTGTCACTCTTCCAGCTATCTTCTGCATCAACATTACCCACTGCCGCCTGTTCTAAATGTACCTGCATCATTCTCACTACCTATGGGGCAATGTACACCTAATGTTCAGCCAGATCTGTCTGGTCTCACTACCTCTGTGGCAATACACAGAGCTGTCTGGTCTCACTACCTCAGGGGCAATACACACCCAAAGATCAGCTAAATCTGTCTGGTCTCACTACTTCTGTGGCAATATACAGACATGTCTGGTCTCACTACCTCTGGGGCAATACACATACCTATCTGGTCTCACTACCTCTGGGGCAATACACACCCAATGTTCCACCAGATCTGTCTGGTCTCACTACCTCTGGGGCAATACACAGATCTGTCTGGTCTCACTACCTCTTGGGCAATACACACCCAATGTTCAGCCAAATATGTCTGGTCTCACTACCTCTGGGGCAATACACAGATCTGTCTGGTCTCACTCCTCTGGGGCAATACACACCCAAAGTTCAGCCAGATCTGTCTGGTCTCACTACCTCTGGGGCAATACACAGATCTGTCTGGTCTCACTACCTCTGGGGCAATACACACCCAATGTTCAGCCAGATCTGTCTGGTCTCATCATCAGGGTCCAGTCCCCCTTCAGGGTTCCCCCCAAAGTAGGTGACGTAGAGACGGTCCTTCTCCAGACCCAGGCGTTCCGTCAGCAGCTCCCACGCCCAGCCACACACCTCTTTCTGTGCACACGGAAACAACCCTTTGTCATTTTCATCAAGTTCACGTGGGATCCCTACATCTGTCTACAGTTATTTTTTACAGAGATCCCTACATCTGGGTACAATTATTTTTAACCCCCTCACTCTTGTAAACACAAACACACACAACTGTCACTGCAAAAGTCAGTGCCCACTTGAACAGCGCATTTTAACATCATATCATCAGCGACATGCTCATTGTGCATGTGTGGGGTTATTATTTGATGTCTCCCTGGAAACTGAATACATTCATGTTTGTGAAAGTTTAAAACATGAGTATGATCCCACGGCATGCACAATTTAGCAATCATAGAGTTTCAACATGACTGGACATGAACCTACTGAAGCTGGGCAGTGTGACTCAGTCTTGGGGACAAACACAAACACACACAGAGTCACAAACACACGCACACAGTCACAAACACATACATGCACACACACACACACACACACACACACACACACACACACACACACACACACACACATGCACACACACACACACACCCAGAGTCACATACAGAGTCACACACACACACACACATACACATACACACACACACACACACACACACACACACACACACACAAGGGGGGTGGAGGGGGAGAAAGAAAGTGCACCTTGTAGTAATCGCCAAAGGACCAGTTCCCCAGCATCTCAAAAAAGGTATGATGATAAACATCCTTGCCAACATCATCCAAGTCGTTGTGCTTTCCACCCGCACGGATGCACTTCTGGGTGTTGGCCGCACGAACCAGCTTGGACATGTCACTGTTGGGGTCCACCGTGCCGAGGAAGATCGGCTTGAACTGGGTGGAGATGCCAAGAACACTTTCAGAAACATGCAAAACATTAGCTTGAACTGTGTAAAGACAACAAGACCCTTTTTGAAAACACACCCACAATGGCACAAGACATCAGCTTGAAGTGGGCAGAGATACAAAGAACGTTTTCAGAAACACACAAACCATCCGCTTGAACTGTGTGAAGATTTCAAAACCATTTTCAGAAAGACATCCACAAGACATCAACTTAAAATGGGTGGAGATACCAAGAACATTCTTGGAAACACACAAAAAAAACATCAGCTTGAACTGGAAAAAGTTACCCTCAAGCACATTCTGAAAGCAACACTTTTAACAGTTTCTTTGTTGTTGTTTTCAGTTAAAGAAATCAGGACTGTTATTACTATACTAGTGTTAATTTACTGAAGTATGCAGATGTTCTAAGTATCTGTATCTGCTGATGAAGGTTGTGAAATCCCCAAAGGTGGCAGTCAAAGGGGGATTCCACTGTATTCCACAGTGAGGGAAATTCAAGACCATTTTGCTTCATTTTCAGGGTGGTCGTCAAACTCAAAGAAGGGGTTCTACTGTATAAAACTATAATATCACAATGAGGGAAATTCAAGGCCAATTTTGCTTCATTTTTAGGGTGGCGGTCAAGAGAATTCCACTATAATACCACAATGAGGGAAAGTCAAGGCTACTTTGCTTCATTTTTAGGGTGGTGGTCAAAGAAGGGGTTCCACTGTATAATATTGCAATGAGGGAAAGTCAAGGCTACTTTGCTTCATTTTTAGGGTGGCGGTCAAAGAAGTGTTCCACTGTATAAACTATAATACCACAATGACAGAATCAAGGCCATTTTGCTTCATTTTTAGGTGGTGGTCAAAAGGGGTTCCACTGTATAATACCACAATGAGAGAGTCAAGACCATTTTGCTTCATTTTCAAGGTGGAGGTCAGAGGTTCCACTGTACAATTTGCATCATTTTCAGGGTGGCAGTCAGAGGGGTTACACTGTATACGTTGCATCATTTTCAGGGTGGCGGTCAGAGGGGTTCCACTATATACTTTGCATCAATTTCAGGGTGGCAGTCAGAGGGGTTCCACTGTATACTTTGCATCAATTTCAGGGTGGCACTCAGAGGGGTTCCACTGTATACTTTGCATCATTTTCAGGGTGGTGGTTAAAGAGGGGTCCTGCTGTATAATATCCCAATGAGGGAAAGTCAAGGCCACTTTGGTTCCACCCTAGAAAGTCATTGTAGCATTACCTGGTTCATGCCGGCGTTGGTGAAGAGCAGCGTGGGGTCGTCAAGGGGAATGGTGGCAGACGAATGAACATAGACATGCTCCTTTTCCTTGAAAAAGTCAATGAAGTACTGCCGAACCTCACTCCCCGTCAAAGTAGAATTCATCGCGATTCCTTTTGAGCAGTGATCACCTCAAATCCTAAGTGCAAGAAAGTATGCCCTGAAAGTGAAAATAAAGAATGAATCAAATACTTTGTGTACAAACAACAATACTTGTCTACACCACCACTGTTGAAAGCAAGACTAGAGATACTCATACTGGAAGGCAAATCAAACTCTGTGGTGAACAAGGTTCACAGATATAGAACAACTAAGGCACTAAGGGCTGCTAGTGTTTCCATACAAGTCCTATGAGTATGAATCAGCAACATACATATTTATATATTATATTAATTATTAGCGGAGTGTACAAGGAAGAACTCAACATACTATTTTTAAACTAGAATGGTACTGATTGTATTACACAGAACATCTGATTCTGAAGGAAAAAAGTGCCAGAAGATTTCAGAGCATTGCATAATTTATGCACACTGATTGAAAAAAACTCCACATAATTAGATTCATGGTGCAATGCTAAATCATAAAATGATAAAATGAATGATGCAACAAAGTGAAACACTGAAACTATTCTTGGCACAAACCTTAACCTGGTTTATCACCATTTCCAACCAATACAAACATATAACATATTATATATAATATACATACATGTAGGTGATAAATGGTTGTTCATGTAGTGGTCAAAATCAGACAGACATGAAGCAATCGACCATTTTTAATGAGATAGGTCATAATGTGTCTTGCAATAAAAGTGAAACTGGGCCACCAGCAAGGGGTCATTTTTTATTAATGAACTTAATCACAGCAGGTCATGAGAACATTGCTTTTGATCTCATGGCCCATCATAACAATAATATAGCCCACTAGTCTAAAATAATAAGAATGGGTCAGGTCAATATTAATTCCTACGCCCAATTTTGCTTTCAGTATCATTACCTGGCATACTCTCCTTTGTGAATACTCTTGGGAATGGTCCACAAAGAAACATGAACTTGACAATTTTTGTGTTTTCTTTTTAGTATATTTTACATGTTTTTAAATTAATGAGCCTTCTGAAATTACCTGAATTGCCCTGTGAGGGAGGGCGGTCACCATATGGGTGGGTGACCATTACGTGCCAGGCTCTGCACCACCCCAAGATTTCTCCGGAGTGCCAACTTTACAAAATGCTTTCAGATGAAACTATATAATTATAAACCAAGGTACCCCAGGTACACATGGGTGAGCTGGTTTGGCCTACGGTAAGGCATTAGGCTGGTAAGCGGAAGGACCTTGGTTCGATACCGCTTCGGCTCTCCTTTCTCTTCAAAAAGGTTGTGGTTTGCGGCCGGACACTGTCTTGTGACTTTGTCCATCACTTCCTACTGAAACATTAAAATGGCTCTCATTGCTGCCCACCTTAATGCAGAAGTCATTCTGGTGGTGACAGTGTAGTGAAAGGTATATAATCTCCCTCTTACCCCACCTCCATAACCCCTTCCCCCGTCCCTAATAAGCTGTACGGTTTCTGTGGACGTTAAGCACCATGTTGACTTACTTACTTACACATGATACAAAAGGACCACATACGCACACTAAAGATCTTGTAATCTACGTCACTTGACTTGTCACTGTCACTAAGTCTAAGTGTCAGAGTTCGGTGGATGATGGAAACACCTAAATAAAGCACCAAAGTCTTCAACATGTTGAACCTGCACTCTATGACTATACCGCCTGCGGAATGAGACGACGACGAAGAAGATGCCGTGTAAGACGATGCCGCTATGTTAGTATGTATCATTCGTTTACTGCATGTTCCTCATCACAGAAAAACTGTAAAATATGTGTCGTCAGCACTGCCTCCATCAATTGCGCGTGTCAAATCGGGATGAAACAACGTACCATACAGAAACAGAAATAGTTTCATTTGCAGTGTCCAAAATTCTTCTTCGGAACTGGAAGGCGATCCCGAATTTATAAATTGTATGCCAGTCCTGATGATGCAACTGAAAAGCAACATCTGTTTACAAAGAAACAATAACAAAACTATGCCAGCCAAACCAAATCTGGAAAAAGTTCTGCGTGAACGATTGTCATGATGACGATGTCTGTCTGATCGAGAAAGTTTTGATACCTGAATGAGTGGAAGTTTAACGAAGCAAAACACGTAAAAGTTGCCGATTCGTTTCTCACTTCTACTACCCAAACAGCGTGCCGGCGTAAACGGTGTATGAACATTTTTATCCACCCCTAAATATTACTCTTAAGTATGACGTAGTAATTTTCTTATTAGTGTCACGCCTTTTCAAACACACTTGTTTTTGCTTATATTTGCTGTCACCTTTTTTAATCCTATAACCAAAGAAAGCTAATTCATACTGCGCAAAATTTAAAATGCGTGAAAAGCCAGTTGGCTGGAGGGATTTAAAATTGGCCCACCGAATACCACAAACTATGATAAAAGTCGCAACTTTATTCAGAATTCATAAACTTTCAAAATATTCGGATTCCCCGTGTCTTACCACGCGAGATATATATATATATAATACTGTCAGCATTTGGGAATTTTGTTGTCGTGATTTACTTTTAATGATCGGTTCCAACCATGTCGCAAAAACTTGTTTTCGACTGTACAACAACGTGCTTCCGGTTCGCTTCCTAAACTGCGACACACGCTTGGCGCTAGCCACTATCACTTGTTCTTTGCGATACTAATCTGCTTCAAAGTCAGCCATAATGTATATGATGTATTATATGAATGAAAGCGGCGAACGAGTCTATACTTTGAAGGTACGTGGCAGAATGTAATAGATCTTTTTTTTTGGTCTTCATTTGCCGATGGCCAGGTTCACTGCCATTTGTTTGTACTGCTCGGTTGCAAAATGGATGTCGCAGTGATACTGATAGATCTATAGAATATAGATGCCAGAGCTAAACACTTTTCAAACTGGTGTGCTATCAATAAGGTGTCGAAGGTGGTTCACGGAAACCGGTCAGATATTTCTTATAACCTGTCAGATACTGACACGGCCGTCCATGCTAGTTTCCCCGTCTAGAACACACAGTCACACACACCACATTCCCTCTGTGTGTTGCACTTTGTTGTTGTTTTAGAACCAGTCAAACAAAATGATAGCCAGTACATCTGACTGCTTGCTGATTTTTGTTCCGGTATGTAACGCTGATCTCTGGTAAAAACTGAAAAGTAAAATACAGGAAATACCGATTAACGCGAACCCTAGCACACAGTAGCAGCCAAAAAATATATTTTTGCTTTTTTTGTGATGATTACTCTTTTTTTGTGATGATTACTTTTGTATTTTGTTTCCTTCATAGACATGTTGTTTTCCATGGAACAGTTTCTCAAGAATGAAACTGAGGCTGTTCCGATGAAAAGCAATTTAATTTTTATTGAAGGAAGCAAATAAACTGTTATACTAATATTTATTACTAAATCTGTAAAGAAGTAATTGTCAAAAATATATAATAATTTAATAATCAGTTGTTTGCCAGTACCAGATCAAAGCATAGATCACTATGGACTTTGTTAGATCTATTTTACAACCATGGATCAGCTAAATCTGCAGTCAAAATGACTCAATCAGTCAGTGAGGGGTGATGTGACTCACAGTGGACTTTGTTAGATCTATTTTACAACCATGGATCAGCTAAATCTGCAGTGAAAATGACTCAATCAGTCAGTGAGGGGTGATGTGACTCACATGTGAGTGTGAAGAAAAGCTGCAAACATGCATCATGATGCATATTCACACTCACAGATGACGTTATTGCATTAGGGTAAGGGGACAGCAGTAGGGTCATTTGATGGGCACATAGGGAGTTCTGGGGCTGATCAGGCCACTGCTTTAAGCCCGTTCTTAATTGGGCAAATGTGGATGAAGTTCATGAACCTAGTTGGAACTAATGGAAGTATTCAGTGAACCTAGTTGGTTCTTAAATGGGTGAACTTTTTTTCACGAACCTATTGGAAGTAGTTGTTGAAGCTATATTCGGGGTCCAAAAAGCTTCGTTCAACATGTTCTGGGAACATTCGCCCTATTCAGTGAACATTGCCTCTGATTGGCTGAGTGCAGAGCTCTCCTGTGGATGGAGAAAAAATAAAAACGGATGACGGTGTTGCTAGGTTCTTCACTTGCTTCGGAGGGAATTTGTTTATTTGTTGACTTGTGGGAGGCGCAGCCTTGTCTCGGAGACCCAGAATGAGATAGTAGTTGGTTGAATTACCCTGTGAGGGATGATTAAAGTATACTGACTTGACTTTAGCCAACATATTTGATCATGCTGTCTGCCGCAAGTTCGGGCGAAGCTTGCATCTCATTACAAGCCAGTTGAGAACAAGTAAATTCTTCGAACTGTCCGAACCATGTTCAGTTAAGAAATGAATCATAGTTCGTCAAACTATCCGAAGTATGTTCGGCGAACAAACATTTGCCCATCTTTTAAAGCCAAAACGGAAAACCTTCCTCTTCTCACAGTATTTCCATCCTAATATCAGTACCCAGTTTCTGCTACAGTCAGTGTGTGTGCATGTGTGTGTTTGTACTTGTAGTGCATATTAACTATTTTATTTAATTTTTATATATATATATATAATACTTTATGTAAACTGTTTTGGTTGGACTATGCTCTACATGTGTATAGAATATCATATTTAGGTTAATATGTATCATGTGAGTGCTCAGGGTGTTAATGAGTGCATGATAGATGTACATTCTTCTTATTATTATTATTAAGAATGGGCTTTACACATTTTACATGGACAGGAGAGAAAGAAGAAAAAAAGGGACATGTTTGCATATATTTTATACACATGTATGCCATACAGGGTCTTAAAAAGCATAGCGCAATCCCTGATTAAGTATACACTTCCAAAATACAGCTTTTTTGTACTGCTAGTTGCTACTATTATTACTACTAATAATAAGGGAATTTCAATAGAGCCCATCTACCACACAAGGTGGAGGTGCGGCACTTTACAATAACTAGCAACACACACATTAGACAGGGGGATTGGCACTGCCTGTGAAATTGAAAAAGTTTAGAAATTATCATTGAACAGGTGTGTCTTGAGGGTGGCCTTGAAAGAAGAACTTTATATGACATATAGATCTTGCATTTGAGTAAATTAGTAATATAGAAGCAAGTTTTCTATATCTCATAATTTTTGCTTTCTTTGTTCTCTTCTATAGATCTTGCATTTGAGTAAATTATTAATATAAAAACAAGTTTTCTAAGTAATATCTCATAATTTTTGCCTTCTTCGGTCTCTTCTAATCTATAGACCTTGCAACTGAGTAAATTAGTAATATAAAAACAAGTTTTCTAAGTAATATCTCAATTTTTGCCTTCTTCGGTCTCTTCTAATCTATAGATCTTGCAACTGAGTAAATTAGTAATATAAAAACAAGTTTTCTAAATAAGATCTCATAATTTTGGCCTTCTTTGGTCTCTTCTATAGATCTTGCAATTGAGTAAATTAGTAATATAAATTAAAAACAAGTTTTCTAAGTAATATCTCATAATTTTGGCCTTCTTCAGTCTTTTCTATAGATCTTGCAACTGAGTAAATTAGTAATATATAAAAACTAGTTTTCTAAATAATATCTCATAACTTTGGCTTCTTCTGTCTCTTCTATTATCTATAGATCTTGCAACTGAGTAAATGAGTAATATAAAAACAAGTTTGCTAAATAATATCTCATAATTTTTGCCTTCTTCTGTCTGTTCCAGAAGGTGGATCCCTATGGCAGGCCAACCTTCTCAGCACATCCAGCCAGGTTTTCACCAGATGACAAATATTCCGCTCAGCGCGTCACCCTCAAGAAGCGTTTTGGAATCCTGCTGACCATGAGCCCCAAACCAGCCATGTGAGCTCGCACTACACACATGGAGACAAGGGAGATGGAGATGTGTGTGACTGTGACTAGTGAGATGAGACACAGAGGGAAGATCTGAGGCAGCAGGAGCGTTTTGTGACGCTTGATGTGCAGTGGTGGAATGGGTAGGCGGCATGGGGATACGTTGCTGCCATGATCGGACTCTGTGGATCTGTTGCAGATGATGTGTCAGTGTCTTGTGTAGTGTTGCAACAATAACAACAAAAAAGCAGCATCAGCTTCATCCAACTGTCCCGTATGAAATGGTGATGTCAGCAAAGTCTACACAACACTACAGTTGAAGCTGACACTCAAGTCAGAGCCAGAAGTTTGATTAACTCAACCAGACTTGATAATTTAGCAGTCCTTTTCATCTGTCAGTGTCGTTGTCACACTCACAATTTTTAAAGGATGTGATTTCTTTGCCTCTGTCAAGTACAAGTTTGAGCAAAAACAATATGGCTTTACAAGTACATGCTCAGTTTTAACTTTGATAAATTAAAAGGAAAACTATAAAAAACAAAACAACTGCAGCTTGAAGGATGTTATTGTTAAGTGTTTTTTAACACCTAAAATTCAGTGTGAAATATTGAAAGGGGGTGGGGGTCTGCTGACTGAACTTCATGTGGACTGGAACAATTGAAGTAGTGTGGTGACTGCATCATCATCATGTGTGTGTGTGTGTGTGTGAATGAGAGAGACTTTACCGGTGTGTGCACTGTATGGTTATGAATATTTGCAGATCTGTATGGACTACTTTCAGGTTCTTTTTCTTCATAATAAATCATAACAAAAAGGCTTAAACTGCAGTTTGTGTGTGTGTCTCTCTCTCAGTCTCACATGCATGTATAGTCTCCTGGTGATTTGATTTATTACTCTTGTATTTTTCATAATTATCGATTGGTATTGATTTCCCCACTATGATCATATATTTTATATATATATATATAAGTGTAACTGTTCCAAGGGCAGGTTGAATGACAGGCATTCATGCCTAAACCTTTATCCTTGTGTAATAAAGTTCAATCAGTCTCTCTCTCTCTCTCTCTCTCTCTCTCTCTCTCTCTCTCTCTCTCTCTCTGTCTCTCTGTATATCTATATATATATTGCTGGCCTTATAAAAAAACTCCAACAATCTAGTCTCACATTTGCAACTTCCTGCAATGTGCACGGTCTTTCCATTTTCAACATCTTTTACCATTCCCACAGCATATCGAGCAAACTGTGTTGCTGTCCTTGCATACACAGTATCATTCTAACATATGGAACAAATGATCTAAAATTGAAGTAACCAGCATGGAAAGCAAGGATAGCTCAGTGGTCAGAGCGCCAGACTCGTGATTGAAAGATTGTGGGCCTGAATCTCTGCAGGAGTGGCAGGAGAATTTTTTTCTCTGGTGTCAACCTTTTCTGCTCTTTTTTGTTGTTGTTGTATATTTAGATCCCTTGTGTAGTTGGCCCCCATGTCAGTCTTCATGTGGTTTCTTGTGAAGGACCTATACCCTAAAAATGTAATGCTGCGCACACACATACACACTGGCATCGCCAACAAAAGTGAGAGGAAGAGAGAGAGTGTGTGTTTGTGTGCGTGCACGTAGGTGGTGGGCCAGATGAAATGAAAAACAAATCAAGCATTTCAATACAGTTTACGCTTCATCCTTCTTTTTACGTTTTAGTTGACAAAATGGGTCGCTATGGAACATTTGGTCATCAATTTACACCACATCCACTGCAGATGTGATACCGCATTTTGTAACATTGTCACCATTTTGCCTCTAAAACAGTCTGTTTCAGTAAACATCTTCATGCAACGTCCTTCACTCCTTAATCTTGCATCATGTTTGCATTGGATTTATAAAGAAACAATTCATCACATCCATCTTCAATTCAGTGCAGCAGCGCATTTTCGCACCACAATATTCCAGCTGTTTGCTAATGTTCTGCATTATGGGCTTCACTGTGCCTACAGACAGCTGTAGTAGTAATAATAGATTATTTATGGCGCCCCATCTCATAAGAGCCCAGAGGGCTTACAAAGGATACACACACACAAACACTACAAATACTGGTGATGTGCTGGTACAATGAGAAGAAAATGACATCAGTATGCAGAAGAGAAGAGATGGGTTTTCAGTTTTGTCATAAGATTAAGAGAGTGAATACGAATGCCAGACAGAGAGGAAGAGAGTTCCAAACCACAAGTCTGATGTTTCGAAGGATCTCTCCCACTGGGTCCTTCTGCCCATCCTAGTAGACTCAACACAATGGTTAGACTGCACATATATATATATATGCATGGAGCTTAAAGGCCTATGTTTGTTGTTGTTTTTGAGAGTGAGTGTTTATGTTTTTGATTGGAAACACTAATAGAACTGATTCAAATGCACAGTGCAAACTGCGCACAAGCACAGGGCCTCTCTCTCTCTCTCTCTATATATATATATACACATCACTGCTACTCAGTGACTAGTGCTACTACTGATGTGGCCGATACTGTTGATAATACTACATACATGCAATACGCATAGATGCCTATACCCCCCCCCCACCCCCACCCCACACACAGGCAAAAGCAGAAGCATGTAAGCATAAAGTTAGAAATACTATTCTAGGTCAGAACCCTGTGACGGTGTTAAACAAACAGTGCTCCAGAGGAAAGGCTGGAAAGAGACCAAGAAAGGTAAAGACAGATGGACAGAGACAGAGAGGGAGCAAGAGGCAGAGAATGGGGGGGGAGGAACTTGGTTACCTTGGTTACACCCAGTCAAGCAAGGTTTATAAAATGAGAGAGTGAGTGAGCAAGTGAGATACCAAGAGAGAGAGAGAGAGAGAGAGACTGAGTGATGCTGACAGACTGTCAGATCAAACTGAGACATTGAGTGACAGACTGAGAGAGACAGAAAGGGAGCAACAAAGATCAAACTGAGACATTGAGTGACAGACTGAGAGAGACAGAAAGGGAGCAACAAAGACTGAGGCAGAGACACACAGACAGAGACACCATGAGACATGCAAACAGAAAGACAGAGACCACCAATATTTTCACAGTTTTCACTTGCATTACAAGTGATTTTTTAATTTCATTAAATCAATGATAAATGCTTCAACAACTCCATAGATGTTTTATTCATTTCAAACCTGATTCAGTGATTGCCATAATTCCAATTAAATGTACAGTAACATGGTTATCACAACATAGTATAACACATTGTAAACCATGCAACGCTTAAATTGTCATTGACTTCTCAGGTAAAACAATAAAATGTTCAAAATCAAGATAAGTCATAACATTTGGACGGACGAACATTACAAATTAAAATGTATTGGGCGGACACAAACATTACTATTTAAAATGTACATAACAATCAAAGTGAAAAATATACAATACACACAATGCATGCTAAAAGATGAACGTCTAAAAATGTGATACTGAGACCCTAAAATAGTACAACAAAATACAATATCAGACTGAAGTTGTAAACACTGACAAAACCACTGGCACTCATAGTCATACCATTTCAGGCATATCCCTTCCATAGTGGCCTCAGTCACTACAGAACAGGAGCAGGTGAAAACTCCACTTTTCAAAATAACAAACAAACAACGACAAAAAAGCTGAATACTCTCGGTTCACATCACAACAAGCAAAGCAGCAAAGTCCATCACTGCGGCATTAGCAGGTCTGAGTACAAGTTGAGAATTTTCTTCCAGCCCCCTGGGCTAGTCGATATGAAAACCCACTAGCCCAAAGGAATAAAATTACTAGCCCAAGTTTGTTGGGATTCTGTTGTTCTTTTTTTTCTGTTCTTTTTTTGCCATACATTTTGTGTTTTTAGTTTGTTGTTGCTGTGTGTGTGTACGCGTGCATGCATTTTTATTTTTATTTTTTCCAGTTTCACTGATCTATAACAGTCTTGTTTGTGCAGTTTTACTTTTAGGCCAGTTAAAATGGTGATGACATTGCACTGCAGGCAACACTGCTCTGATGTCTTCTCTGGTCATCAGACAGGATCCAGACAGGGCCAGTTAAAATGGTGATGACATTGCACTGCAGGCAACACTGCTCTGATGTCTTCTCTGGTCATCAGACAGGATCCAGACAGGGCCAGTTAAAATGGTGATGACATTGCACTGCAGGCAACACTGCTCTGATGTCTTCTCTGGTCATCAGACAGGATCCAGACAGGGCCAGTTAAAATGGTGATGACATTGCACTGCAGGCAACACTGCTGTCTTCTCTGGTCATCAGACAGGATCCAGACACCTTGACTGATTGATTGATGATTACTTATATGGCGCTATTCTCTGCTCTCAAGCAGACCCACTGCGCTCACATGTGATTCTACAAGAGTGACTAGCTTTTTCATAGCGTGTTTTTTAATATCCACCGAAGTGGTGTACTTACAGTGCTGGCATGGCTGGTGCCACATGAAACTGCTGCGATCTCGGCACAAGTTCTGTGTACACCATACAACCATGCAGCATGTCACTTCATGCAAAACCACATACATAACGTGTATGTGTGTTTAGTTGTAACCTGCCGCCTGCACTTTTGGCAGAATGACCAGGATCTTTTACGTGCTGCTGCAGTAACATGGGGGTGGAACAGATACCGAAATAAGAGTCAGCACAAAAAGTTTACTGTGGAGAAGAAAATTCTCCTGCCGCTCCTGCTGGGATTCGAACCCATGACCTTTTAGTCTGGCGCTCTAACCACTGAGCTATCCCTGCCACAAAACATAGTAATAAATAGCATTCTTTTCAATCTTTTATGTGTCTTGTTTTAGAACGCCAGCTGTCATTCTTGCATCAGGTTTTTTGATCATCCAACAGTTTGATAAATTCAGAGAAATCATTGTAGAATGGCAGGGGAAAAAATCCCAATGTGATGTCAGCAGTTTGTGTTGTTTTATATAATTATTGTAAAGAGGTCAGAAATGAACCTGCAAGTCAAGTGCACACAAATCATATATCCAGTGTATTTAAGACACAGAACAAACATTGTACCAGACACAGCACATCAACTACTCAAAAACTGAAAAAGCAACACATCCCAAAGAACACAATGTTACATACATTACAATCCACTGTAAAACAATTTATGACATCCACGGCCTCATACCTGTATATAATCAGACAACTGGAACACTTGTACAAAGTCTTCTCTAACGAAGACAGAAAATGTACCCTTTCAAAAGTTGCGTAAATTGTGAGTAATGTGACCCCTTGGATGTAAAATGCCCAATGCCCTGTGACTGTGACAGATTATGCATTCACACTGTGAACACATACATGTTACTTAATAAGCCATACTGAATGAACTTGTACTGTGGCAAGGCAGAGCTACATACCAACACAGTGAACAATCTAAATTTTTCTTCCATAATTCTATCTCCTTCCCACACTCCAAGTGTTGCTTTCCAACACCCTTCTTCCAAAACTGCCATAATTGGTTACACCAATGAAGGGGCATTCTTTATCTCCGTGCATCTGTCTACTAATGCTGTCACTGTTCTCCAAAGGGTTTGGGTGTTCTAATAAGACAGTTGAAGCAACACAGCTGTGAAGCATGCACGTAAACATGAGGTGCAGGCACCCAGGGATCGAATCAGATCCATCTTGATCCACACGATTTGGGTTTTATTGGTGTTGGCATATGGGAGGTTACAAGAGAATCGCCAGATATAATTTGTTTGTTACAAACATACTGCTGTCTGAGCACCAACAGAAACAGTCAGCTGACAGTTTTTCAAGACCTATGCTGTAGCCAGTTATGGCAGTGGCTGGAGGAAGGATGTTGTAAACCAGGGCTTGGAGTTTGCCACCTTCCTTCACCTGAAAACAGCAGGGAAGATGACAGTGGCGGTAAAGAATAACACTGAATGGGACATACGCTGACAGTGGTGGAGAAATGATGCTGAGTGGGACAGAGGTAACGACAATGGCAGTAAAGGATAAAACCCAGTGGGACAGCGGCAACAACAATGGCAGTAGAAGATAAAGCCAAGTGGGACAGCAGCAACGACAATGGCAGTAAAGGATAAAACCCAGTGGGACAGTGGCAATGACAATGGCAGTAAAGGATAAAACCCAGTGGGACAGTGGCAATGACAATGGCAGTAAAGGATAAAACCCAGTGGGACAGTGGCAATGACAATGGCAGTAAAGGATAAAACCCAGTGGGACAAATATGGGACAGATATGATGACAGTGGTGGAGGAATGAAGCTGAATGGGACAGATATAATGACAGTGGTTGAGAAATGGGATAAATATGACAGCAGCAGAGGAATGATGCTAAAGGGCCAGATAAGATGATGGCGGCAGTCATGGGGCAGATATGATGACAGTGGCAGCAGAATAACACTGAATGGGACAGATACAATGACAACAGTAGGGGAATGATGCTAAGTGGGACAGATACATTGATAGTGGTAGAGGAGTAACACTGAATGGGACAGATACAATGACAACAGTAGAGGAATGATGCTGAATGGGACAGATACAATGACAGAAGTAGAGGAATGATGCTGAATGGGACAGATACAATAACAGTGGTAGAGGAATGATTGATTGATGATCGCTTATATAGCATTATTCTCCGCTCTCTTGAGCAGACTCACTGCGCTCACATGTGGTTCTACATGAGTGAATAGCTTTATAGTGTGTTTTTTGAATATCTACCGAAGTGGTGTACTTACAGCGCTGGCATGGTGCCACATGAAACTACCATACAACCATGCAAAGCCACAATGATGCTGTATGGGGCAGACACAATGACAGTGGTAGAGGAATAACACTGAATGGGATAGATACAATAACAGCAATAGTGAAATGAAACTGAATGGGACAAATAAGTTGACAGTGGTGAGGAATGGGACTGCTACATGACAGTGCTAAAGGATTCATGCTGGATAGGATGAAGGCTGGAAATGGGATTCTCAAAACTCTCAGCAAACCCATGCTAACGATGACAGGATAACAAATGAACACTGCTTATTTTTCCTTTTTTCCTCAGTCATCCTTACTTGTTGTGAGAAAGACTGAAAAACGTGGTACTGTCTTCCTTTTGTATCAGTAATACATGCTTTGAGAAAGACTGACAAAATGTGGCACTTTGCTCCTTTTGTATCAGTAATACACGCTTTGAGAAAGACTGACAAAATGTGGCACTTTGCTCCTTTTGTATCAGTACTACATGCTCTTACAGTCTTAGAAAGACAGAAAAATGTGGCACTGTCTTCTTTTGGGATCAGTACATGCTCTGAGAAAGACTGAAAAACATGGCACCATCTTCATTTTGTTGTCATTAAGGCCAGTTCATAGGGATCCATAAGACTAAATTCGTTATAATCAAGACATACCTCTGGTGGGGTTTATGTACCTTGTATTTACTTGCATGCCAGGTGAGAGTTACGGTAGGTGACTCAGGTCTTTGTTGTAGAGTTTGCAATGTCACTGACTCCCTTGTTATGTTGATTCCAAACTGAGAAGAGGTGATACTTTAAACAGATATACTGTGAATGGATTATCACAAACACTGACTGGCTTTTGATTCTTATTATACTTACTGAGATAGGGTGCACTTAGAGTTTTTAATAATAGTCTTTTTTTGTCATTTTTTAAACTCTTTTTCTTCTCTCTATTTTGGTATCCACTCTCCTCTTCCTACTATAATGCCAGACAGGGATGAACTTTACCCCTCATCATGTAAAGGGAAAGAACACACCCTACCCATTTCCCAGACAGCAGAATAACAGGGAGGACTGAAGGAGTTCAAATGTGTATTAAAGGGGACCTCAAGCGAAGGCGCATGTTGGCCTGAAAGTGTCCAGAATCTGCAAACATTTCCCTCTGAAGCCTTTCTTTGGAGGTTCTTTCAATATTCACCCCCCCAAAAAAAAAAAAAAAAAAAAAATAATAATAATAATAATAATAATAAAAAAATACACACACACACACACAACCCACCAAGATACTTCCTGGCTTCCAACGGGAAGTCATGAGCACACAGCCATGTTTGTTTACTCCTTGCCAGTGAAGAACGTGAAAAGGCTGGCAGGTGGTGCATTTGATGCTCTCACCACACATTCTGGATGTGTTCAAAACGCACTAATACATCACACAACTAGTTACTGCACACAAAATGACAGCACTCGTGGTCATGCTTTTGTGACATTCAAATTCACACATTCTGGCCTTGTCATGAGGTCACTGATACTCATGGTCTGGCTTTCATGACATTCAAATCAACGCATTTTGGCCAGGCCATGGGCACAAAATGACAGCAGTCATGGTCGTGCTTTCATAAGTTCAATGCTGCTTTATGTCCACAGAGACCATAAGGACTATCACTGTATTAGGGATGGGGAGTGCAAGACAGCCATCTCCAGTTTCGCTCAGTTCCAGAGCTCTGTGCTTCCACAAAGTTCAAAGGTCAACTTTAACAAACAGGACCAAAAAACCAAGTGTAAAACTGATGTGTGGCTTTAAAAAAGAAGAAGTTTTCAGTTAATTTCTACTGATCAGGCCTATGATGTTTCTTCCCTTCGGATCCCCTTTAATATGTGATGACTAGGATCTGGATAGATAACTGCAGTCCTCTGATAAAAAAACAAAAAAACAAGAAATTGGCAAATATTCTTGCTGCAACTAACAAATACAAAAATAAAAGATCCCTCAATCTCTAGTAGGGCAATGCATTTTCTTTTCTTTTCCCTCTTTCTTTTTAATTAAACAACCAAGAAGACTGGAATTGTAAATTTTAACATGATCATTTCAACATGACCATTTTGAACAAGTGAAATATACACATGCATTTATACTCTCAGTTCCTGAAACAGTACATCAAAACATTTGGAATGAACAAAATCGTTTCAACTCAGCCATTGTGAGCTGTGTTACACAATTAGATTCCCCAAGCAGTAACGAGGCTGACGCATCACAGAAGATAATTATTAGCAGGTGTCACGGTGCCTGTTTTCCTTTATTTTTCAACAGCAGTTTTGTCAACACGTGTACAGTGTATACATAAATATATTTATATGTATGGCATTTGATTGCACAACAGACCAATGAAAAAATACGATGTCCTTTGAATCTCCCATTTAGCTCATCAGTGTCAGCAGTAAACTGGATGAGGAAGATCCACAAGTAACATCCTCAAGAAGTGAAAAGGACCACAAAAGAAAAAGAAAAAAAAGTACATGTACAGGATTTTTTGTTTGTTTGTTGAGTCTACAAGATTCCAGATGTGAACCCTCAGCACGTACAAAACCCACAAGCTACTGAACACATGTTTAGCATAAATCATTTAACAACAGTGTCAACAAGTCCATATACTGTCAATTTTGATCATGTGCAACCTCCAAGCACATGGTCTTGCACATAATGTCCTAACCTTGTGATTGATATATAATTATATATATATATGTCATGTCAGCTTTGATCATGTGCAGAAAGCATTTGTGGTCTTGCACAGGATATCTTAACCTTGTGACTGCTAGATATATATATCTAGTCATGTCAGCTTTGATCATGTGTGTAACCCCCAAGCATGTGGTCTTGCACACGATATCCTAACTATGTGACTGCCTGCAAACCAACAAGAGGTGCTGATGAACCCTAACTTTGTGTGTCAACGCATACTAGCATAAAGGTACCTGCGTGAATGTGGACTTCACGATCACATGAGAGAGAAAAAAAAAAGAAGAAAAAATCACACATACAGGTATTGCATGAAAGGGTCAAATCCAGCAGGTCATCATCTTTTGGCAACAGATGTCACTGACAGCACAGCTATTCACCATCAAGGCAGGGTTGTATTTTTTAAGCACTCGGCAACGCAGCAGGTCTCGGAGACAGCTGGGTAGCTACCACATTGTGGAGAAGACTTCTGCAGCTGCCACACAGTAAAAACTGCCCATGCCAGACACGACCACAGTCCCCAGTCTACAGTTCTGCCCCCTCTTCAGAGAATCAAGCACGCAGCAGTGGCCCCAGGGAGCAACGCTGCAAGGACAGTCATTTGGCAATGTGGAGGACCTTCTCAACACCACAGCCTTCATCCAGAGCCCCAGACTGACGACTTCTGGCAGAATCAGATTTCTTGCAGAACCATATTCAAGTGCAGAATAAGGAACGTGGATTCCTGCTGACACAAGACACATCTCTTTGCTGCAATGCCAGTTTGGATTTCCTCAAGCTGAGACAACAAAAAGGGGGGACTCTGGAGCCTTGAAACACACACCAGTCGCTATGACGACCTAGATTTCGCACTGGGTAGAGCCAACAGGAGACACATCTCTTTGCTGCAATGCCAGTCTGGACTTCCTCAAACTGAGACAACAAAAAGGGGGGACTCTGGAGCATTGAAACGCACACCAGGGGTTGAGCCAACAGGAGACACATCTCTTTGCAGCAATGCCAGTTTGGATTTCCTCAAGCTGAGACAACAAAAAGGGGGGACTCTGGAGCCTTGAAACACACACCAGGGGTAGAGCCAACAGGAGACACATCTCTTTGCTGCAATGCCAGTTTGGATTTCCTCAAGCTGAGACAACAAAAAGGGGGGACTCTGGAGCACTGAAACGCACACCAGTTGCTATGACGACCTAGATTTTGCACTGGATAGAGCAAACAGGAGACACGTCTCTTTGCTGCAATGCCAGTTTGAATTTTTCAAGTTGAGACAACAGAGTGGCTGGACTCTGGAGCCTTGAAATGCACACCAGTTGCTATGACGATCTAGATTTTGCACTGGGTAGATGTGGGTCAGGCTCATCCTGGATGTTCCAGCTCAGGAGGTTGTCACTGTCAGTGCCTGGAACATGTGAGGTTCACAAGTTGCAGTGATTGAAAAACAAACCAAGCACAGCTCTGATTCAAGCATAGACAGCACCAGCAATCTTCAAGGCAATAATGTGAAAGACTCACAAGCAAGCAGAATGTGGAATGAGAGAACACCACAAATCTAGTGCCTAATCTTTCCACTGTTTTGTTTCTGAGACTGTAAAACAGGGCCAGTGTCACAAAACTGAGTCTTTAAGATAAATGGTTTTCTCTCACCCTCACCCTTTCAAATGGTTCCCCACCCCTATACTCTCTTTCTCTCAAAGCACTCCTGCATCACTATAATAAATTAATGTTCAACCTCATTTCCAGTTTACTCAAACTAGCAGCCACACAGACTGTCAGCATTGCAACTAACCTCCAGACAAGTATATCCTTGCTGTGATACTTGTCAAAATAAATTTGCATTAAAATGCAGCAACAAGAAAAATAGATCACCTATATCTGATGACGTGCGGGCCTTAAGTGTCGAGTTGAAGGATGTCATGGTGTCTACAAACTGCTGCCTCTCCCGTCCCTGGCAATGAAAAATACAAGGCTAAAAATAAAAATGAAACAAGAATGACCGTTAGCATTCTAAAACAAGATCCAAACACATAGCAGGTTGTAAAGAAGGATATTTATTAGGACAAAACACAAGATGTACATTTTTGGGGTAATCCCCTTATTCAAGCTACAAAATGACACTTAACAGTTAAATGGTGAAATACGATGAAAAATGAGATGGAGAGCTAAGACATTTTGGTTGAGCCATGTTGTTTTCGTGTCCAGCACTTTTAAGAATGTTGAAGCTCTGGACATAAGGAATGTCGTGTGCGAATGTAACTTTGCTTTCTAGACCCCAGGGGCAAAAAGCTCAAAAAACCCTTGAAACCTTGACATGAAAACTCATGAAGACTCATTCTTCCAAGCACTGGACATAGCTCAACCCAAAACAGATAAGTGTCTTAGCTCTCCCATCTCATTTTTCACCGACTTAACTGTACAGTGTCATTTTGTAGCTTGATAAAGGGGATTACGCTGAAAATCTGCACGTTGTGTTCTGTTCTAATAAATAACGTTCTTTTGAATCTTTTATGTAATACAAGGCTAGGCAGCAGTTCATTAGCTGCCAAACCTGGTCCTACGTATAAAATGTGGGTTGCATGTTCCTGAGCAAACAATTCATAGTTCAGGAGCTGTGTGAGAGTCGAGGTGGCCGTCCTGGGCTGTCCGTCCTAACGAGCCTTCTGGTTTCCGTGGACGTAAAGAATTATTGCACCGTGCTTCGGCATTGGTCACAACTTGTCCCTAATATGTCAACTGACATCTGAGGACATTAAGCAACACTTCATCATCATCATCCTGAGCAAACCAGGTCCACACTTTGTTCCGTCATTGTACTCTGACAACAGATCAAGACCAACAAATTCTGACCAAGGTCAGCTGAATCAAAAGCTTCTGGACCTGCAGATCAGTTGCTAGAGATCCTAGCGGGAACCCTGTGCTGATCATTGTAACAAAACAAATTACATGGATCTCTGCTCCCAAGCTCTGTAATGCCCTACCACAAACAATAAGGGAAGCAGATTCCTTGGCGCCGTTCCGCAGATGTCTGAAATCCCACCTGTTTTTTTTAATGACTTTGCACTGTGTCTTTTCTTTTTCTTCAGCTTAATTATTATGATTTTTAAGACAGATTTTAATGTCATTCAGCACATTGAGCATTCAATTTAATGGAATCATGCCCTATAAAAATGGACATCACCATCATCATCAGTGAACAATTGCCAATTGCATATACCAGGTGACTCCCAAAGTGTTCAAGCTGCGGAATTCAACCACAACATCCTCCTTCCTTATGTGATGTAGAGCTTACTGTCCTCGGATGTCGGCTGACATATTAGGGACAAACTGTGACCAATGCCAAAGCATGGTTCAATGTTGCTTTATGTCCACAGAAACCGTAAGGCTCATTAGGACGGAAAGCCTAGGACAGCCACCTCAACTTTCACGCAGCTCCTG
>OY757546.1:10899465-10905752 GCA_963584105.1 Alviniconcha strummeri
TGTGGGTGGCAGGTTACAGCTAAATACACATGCACCTTATGTATGGTGCATGAAGTGACATGGTGCATGGTTGTATGGTGTATACAGAATGCGCTGAGATGGCAGCAGTTTCATGTGGCACCAACCATGCCAGCGCTGTAAGTACACCACTTCAGTGGATAGTCAGAAAGGTGCTATAAAAAGTACTATTCACTCATGCAGAATCACATGCGGGTGCAGGGAGTCTGCTTGAGAGCGGAGAATAGCACTATATAAAAGCAATCAACAACAACGATTGTCACACATGCATGCAACAGGATTTATTAAGAATAATACTACCAAGAAAGGCCACACACAAAAATTCAAATCAAACTTACTGCCTCTTGCTGTATTTCATATTCTCAAAGTGGACTGCACATGAACCTACCAGCATGTCACTGACAGACCAGTTTCAATCAAACCTGAACAATGGCGTTCAGCTGTACTCACCGAGGCATGAAGAGTAAAGATGGGGTCTGCTGAGCAGCCAAAGTCGCACTCGATCGGGCGCTTGGAATGTGTGGACTAGGCAGAAACAGTGAACCGTGACCAAACTCTCCTGGAAAGAAGTGCATAAAATGAAGCTGTTTAGACTTAAATATAATGCTGTCATATTCTTTAAGTTACTTCATGTTAAAATTACCATTTGTATTTTGTCGTCATGAATTTTCATTTTATAATTAGTGTTAATGGACCAATGCTTGGCATATCATCATCATGACCTGCTTTGGGTAACAGAGTTGTATTGTTGTTATCTATGGGCGATGATGATATAGTGATGAAGAATAAACCACCAATGAGAAAAGCTCGTGGTACTTGGTGTAAATAAAATTCTTAGGCCTTATGTCTTATTGGTAAGTGCCATGCCATCAGCATACCTTTAAAAAATTTTATTTCTCTCAAATATAAAGTCAGTGCAAGGCTGAACAAGTGGGCACCATTCTCGAATTTGGGAGTGGGGACCAAAAGCAGATTCTCAATTTTTCCTTTTCCTTTCAAGAACACATCTTTCAAAGCACACACACACATGCGCGCGTGCGTGCACACACACACACACACACACACACAACCAACTGCATTACATACAACATCCAGAAAAAGAACAGTCAGTGAATGACATGGATATTATTAGCAGTGCCTAACTGATTATGTGAAGGTAAATATGAAACCGAAGCAGAACACTAGGCATGAAGAATCATTCCCAAGCTGTAAATATACAAGCAGCTAATGAACTGCAGTCAATGAATAGCAGATTAAGATCATCAGCATACACAATGTAGTAAATGCAAAAGTGCAGTTAGTTGTAACAGATAAATGCATGCAATCAAAATGAAAACAAATGAAAAAGAAAGAAAGAAAAGAAAGAAAACCAAACAAGCAAGCTGGTAAGTAAAACAATATTTTTTACAACTACAATGTATCTGTGTGCATATGCACAAACATAAGGCCCAACGCAATTAGGAAATACATTAACAGCACAATAAAGTGACAAAATATGCACAGTGCAACACAGTGACAAAATACACAAGACAATGATAACAGAACACACAACACACTGACAAAACACACAACACACTGACAAAACACACAACACACAACATAGTGACAAAACACAACACACTAACAAAGCACACACAAGTTACAACACAACAATGTGACATAACACATACAGAGAAAAAACACAGTGATGAACACACATGCAGCACAACAGTAACAAAACACACACAACACAATGACAAAACACACACAGCACAACACTGCACATGACAAAACACATACAGAGAAAAAACACAGTGATGAAAACACATGCAGCACAACAGTAACAAAACACACACAGCACAACACTGCACATGACAAAACACATACAAACAAAGAAATACATAGAAAATAAACACCCGCACACACACACACACACACACACACACACACACACACACACACACACACACACACACACACTGCAACACTGATGAAACACACACAACACAGGGATAAAATGACCATACACACACACACACACACACACACACACACACACACACACACACACACACACACACAGTGACAAAATCCAAACATGCACAAAACACAGTGACAAACACAAATGCACACACATACAAAAAATACACACACAAAACATACACAGTGACAACATGCCAGTGTCAAAACAAATGTAGAGCAGAACACACAATGACAAAACACACACAGCAAAATGATCAGTGACAAAACACACACTTATACACACAGTATAACAAAAGCATACCAAGCAAGCAACATACACCTGCACACACACATGCATGCATGCGCACACGCACGCACACACATTTCAAGGTTAGTCCAAGCTAGCAACACACACACACAAGCACACACACACACACACACACACACACACACCAACACACACCAACACACACATTTCAATGTTAGTCCAAGCTAGGAACAAGCACACACACACACACACACAATTTCAACATTAGTCCAAGCTAGCAACACACACACACACACACACACACACACACACACACATGCATGCAAACATGCACACACACACATTTCAAAGTTAGTTCAAGCTAGCAATACACACTCACAAGCACACATATGCATGCACACACACACACACACACACACACACCAATACACACATTTTAATGTTAGTCCAAGCTAGCAATACACACTCACAAGCACACATATGCATGCACACACACACACACACACACACACACACACACACACACACACACACACACATACACACACACCAATACACACATTTTAATGTTAGTCCAAGCTAGCAATAGACACTCACAAGCACACATATGCATGCACACACACACACACACACACACACACACACACACACACACACACACACACCAATACACACACCAATACACACATTTTAATGTTAGTCCAAGCTAGCAACACACACACACACACACTTCAAGGTTAGTCCAATTCAGCACAGCACACCTTTCTCATCATGCATCCCATCCTCCTCTGCCATCACCATCACAGAGCTGGCAAAGACATGTCGCTTGGCAGCAAGCGTCTGTGGTGCAGCGCAACTAGTTACACTACTGGCACCGCCGGAAGAGGACAGAAGCTCAGAGGCGGGGTTAGTGCCAGGCGAGAGGGTCTGATCTGATCTATCCCACGATGCACTGCGGGTGTGGTTAGTCCAAGGTTGGACATGTGAAGGGTTAGCTTGGCCTGAAGCAGGTGAAGGTGAGTTAGTCTTCCAAGCACTGAAAGGTGAAGGGTTAGGGCGCATCACTCCTGTGGCATCACCAGAGAGAGGGTTAATCCATGCAGTGGCCGGTGCAGGGTCAGACGTGGACGGAAGACGAGCACTCAAGCTACCTGAGTCTGCTCGTGAGGGCGAGTACTTCATAGGGTGGATGAGTGAACGATCTGAAGACTGCAACACACACAAAAAAGAGGTTCAATGCAAGATTCAAGATTATTTTGTTATCCCATCAGAGAAATTAAATACGTGGATGAACATATACCACATCATAATAGACAATAACACATACTGCATATTTTAAAACTCGAAGAACAGCTGTTGAAACTACAGATAATATAAAAAGGTACATGTTAAACAAACTAGTAATTTACGTGGTGCTGTAATACGTACACACACACACACACACACACACACACATACACGCACACTCACATGCCAACACATCAGTGAGCACTACAGTTTCATCTTTTTTGTATGTGTTCCAGTCCCACTGATTTAATATGACAACAGTGATTTCCTTTCAAGTGGTATCATATTTCCTGCAAAACATTTGACTCAAAACCAGTAATTTTCTTCTGCCCAGTCTTTAAAATGATAAACTTGGACATTGTATGGAAAAAGAAGAAGCCTTCCTAGAAATCACCAGCCCTGCTCTCTTGAATAGAGGCATATAGTGCAATTAAAGCACCTCTGCATCGGGAATACAAGACAAAGAATGAGCAGTACTTACAATAGTACAATCATCTGTCATGGATTTATACGTCCTCCAGTTACTGCTGTACCGGCGCGAGTGTTCTGGTCCATCCAGGGCAAAGGAGGGAGGAGGAAGGAATGGCGGTTTGACAGGTTTCAGTGTCTCACTACACTGTGCCGAGTTTGGAGGGTTGATGTCCTGGAGAGAGTAAACAGATGCTAACATCAGACTCATCCCCCTCCCTGCATCCCTTTTTCCAGTCCCCTCCCTGCATCCCTTTCCCCACAGTCCCCTCCCTGCATCCCTTTCAGCCCCCTCCCCTCATCCCCCCACACCCCCCCCCCCCCCCCCCCGCATCCCTTCCACCACAGTCCCCTCCCCTCATCCCTAGCTCCACATTCCCCTTGCCTCATCCCCTCCCCCCCCCCCCCCCCCAGTCCCCTCCCCTCATCCCTTTCCCCACAATCCCCTCCTGCATATCCATTTTCCCACAGTCCCCTCCCCTCATCCCTTTCCACAGTCCCCTCCCTACATATCCATTTCCCCACAGTACCCTTCATCATCCCTTTCCCCACAGTCCCTTCTCCTCATCCCTTCCCCCCCTGTCCCCTCCCCTCATTCTTTTTCCCATAGTCCCTTCCCCTCACCTCTTTCCCCAGTTCCCTCCCCTCATCCCTAGCTCCCCATTCCCCTCCTCTCATCCTTTCCCCACAGTCCCTCCCTGCATCCCCTTCCCCATCATCATCTCCCCTCACCCCTTTCCCCACAGTCCCCTCCACTCATTCCTTTCTCCACAGTCCCATCCCCTCACCCCTTTCCTCCCAGTCCCCTCCGTGCATCCCTTTCCCAACAGGCCCTTCCCCTCGTTCTTTTCCCCACAGTCCCCTCCCCTCATCCCTTCCCACACAGTCCCCTCCCTACACCCCTCTCCTTGCATCCCTTTCCCCCCCAGTCCCCTCCGTGCATCCCTTTCCCAACAAGCCCTTCCCCTCGTTCCTTTCCCCACAGTCCCCATCTCTCATCCCTAGCTCCCCAGTCCCCTCCCTGCATCCCTCTCCCCGCAGTCCCCTCCCTGCATCCCTTTGCCCACAGTCCCCTCCACCTATCCCCCTCCTTTCATCCCTTTCACAGTCCCATCATAAGAATGTTGTGTGTACACGTCATGCACGTGTGCATGTGGGAGAGAGTGAGGGATAGAGTGAGATATGTAATGCATTACTAAATTGTGTATTGTTGTAATGTTTCATGTACAGCGCTTTGATCCTCGCACACATTTATTTTCACAAACTATAGACCTGCCATGTTTTCCGTTCCATGCTGCTGTCTTCATCCATCTCAAGACTCTGTCTGCTGCTCATTATTAGGTTGTGTGTAAACTGAGTTTTGTGTAGTCAGTATGCTCGTGTGTGTGTGTGTGTGTGTGTGTGTGTGTGTGTGTGTGTGTGTGTGTGTGTGTGCATGCACTTAGAATAGTCTCTGCTGACAAGATTTTGCACTTTATCAATACTTTAATAATTATTATGTATCATAGAGGGACTTAGTGCATTAAAAATGCATTTACTATTATGTACTTTAAAAGACACCCAGTCCCGAACGCAACACCCATCACACTTGAGCTGAACAGCAGAAAGTGCCTAGGCTGGAAAGGCTGCATGCCTGCATGGGCTGTACAGGCCTCAGTGGTGAAAGGGTTAAAGGTAATGCTGAAAGGGTTAATCAAGGTGTGGTTACCAGAGTGTAGACAGAAGCGCTTTTCTTGGTCTCCAGCAGCACCGACTCGTAGCTGGTCATGGACATAGACGTCTGGTTCCCCACCACCAACTTCTTGTGCTCCATCAGTGGCGACGCCTGCAGTAACACCCACATCGTCATCACATCCATCGTCTTCTTCTTTTACATCTGTATTGTGTCTAACCTTAACACTCTGGAGACTCTGACACTTTGTGTGTGTGTGTGTGCATGCGTATGTGTATGTACGTTTGTGTGTGTGTTTGTGTGTGCATGCACACGTGTGCGTGTTTGTGTTGAAATAAGCATATCCTTTTGCCTTTGTAAACACTCCCGGCTCCTAGGAGATGAGGCACCATAAATAATCTATTGTTATTACTTTCACTGCATGCTATGGGTTATTTGGCATTTCCATAATCTATCAACCGAGCATGTTCTACAGGATCTTTAACATGCATATTATATGTGATTTTCCCCCCACATTGTATGATAAACAATTCATGAACAAAGTGAACAGATCCTTTCAACAAGAGAGAACTTGTTTTTTGTTTTTGTTTGCTGTTGTTATCTTTTTAAGTGTGTTGCTTTTCAGTTCCACAG
>OY757546.1:10905952-10931769 GCA_963584105.1 Alviniconcha strummeri
GTAACACGGGGGTGAAATAAGAGTCAGCACGCACACACGCACACGCGCGCGCACACACACACACACACACACACACACACACACACACACACACACACACACACACACACACACACACATACACACACACACGCACGCACGCACGCACGTACGCACGCACACACACACACACACACACACACACACACACACACACACACACTCGCGCACACAAACACACACACACACACACACACACACACACACACACACACAAACACATACACACACGCACGCACTGCTAGAGCCCATGACTGTGTCTGCTTGCTGTGTGTGTTACAGAGCTACCAATACAGGCGGACTGTAGCCAGCACAGAGGAATGTGTCCGGTGGACACCATCTGTGACCCCATTGCCCTGAAGTGCCGTGAGTACAACACTGTTCACTCTAACCACGCCCGCCTCACGCTACTCTCACAAGAAGATATATATATATAGTATTATTATATTATAGCATTATTATATTATGGTATTATTGTTATTTCTGGTCGCTTTTAGATGACGCTACTCTCTGCTCTCGAGTAGACTCACTGCGCTCATGTCTGTAGCCTTTGTGTAGAGCGTATTTTTATATCTACATGAGTGGTGTACTGACAGCGTATTTTTTTATATCTACAGGAGTGGTGTACTGACAGCGGATGTTTTTTTTTATATCTACAGGAGTGGTGTACTGACAGACTATTTTTAATATATAGAGGAGTGGTGTACTGACAGCCTATTTTTTATATCTACAGGAGTGGTGTACTGACAGCCTATTTTTAATATCTGCAGGAGTGGTGTACTGACAGCCTATTTTTAATATATGCAGGAGTGGTGTACTGACAGCCTATTTTTAATATCAGCAGGAGTGGTGTACTGACAGCCTATTTTTTTATATCTGCAGGAGTGGTGTACTGACAGCCTATTTTTAATATCTACAGGAGTGGTGTACTGACAGCTTTTAAAAAAAATATCTACAGGAGTGGTGTACTGACAGCCTTTTTTAAATATCTACAGGAGTGGTGTACTGACAGCCTATTTTTAATATCTACAGGAGTGGTGTACTGACAGCCTATTTTTAATATCTACAGGAGTGGTGTACTGACAGCCTATTTTTAATATCTACAGGAGTGGTATACTGACAGCCTATTTTTAATATCTACAGGAGTGGTGTACTGACAGCCTATTTTTAATATCTACAGGAGTGGTGTACTGACAGCCTATTTTTAATATCTACAGGAGTCGTGTACTGACAGTGCTGTTTGGTTGTTACATGGCCAGTGCCACGTGAAACTGCTGCCGTCTCGGCGCAAGTTCTGTGAACACCATACAACCATGCACCAGTTTACACTGTCACGTTTTTCAAAGCCCCATAGGTGGGGTGCATGTGAAGGTCCCGGGTTCGAGTCTCTGCGGGAGCGGCGTGAGAACGTTATTTTCCTGGGTCTACTTTCCGTCCTGACTCTTATTTACGTGCTACTGCGGTAACACGGGGGTGGAACGGTTACCGAAATAAGAGTCAGCATGGAAAGTAGACCCAGGAAAAGAACGTTCTTACGCCGCTCCTGCAGAGACTCGAACCCGCAACATTTCGATCACGAGTACGACGCTCTAACCACTGAGCTAATTCCCGCTCCCCAGCAACAAACATACAAGGGGCGGAGATAGCTCAGTGGTTGGAGCGTCCGACTGAAAAGCCACAAGAGGTCCTAATAGACCATGAGCCAGCCTATACCCCCCTCCCCCCACCCCCCACCCCCCGCGGGGGGGGGGGGGGGGGCGGGGAGAGATTTTACCACTTGGTAATTTCTGGGTACTTTGACTATCAAAGTACACAGTTCAGGCTGTCTGCAAGTGAGCTGTTGCTGTTTGTGTCTGTGGTGCTGGTTCTAATAAATGCACTATATGGAATTCCAAACTGCGATGACCTTGTCTCTTATCAACTCATTTATTATGACAAAAAAGGCCATTTCCATTTTATTTTATTTTTTGTTTGAATAGTTTAATGTTGTAGCTTTCCGTTTCTCTTTGTCTTAAATGTGTCCTTGTTATTGGGCACTGCGGACGCAGAAATATTAGGGTCCCCTCTGTTAAAACCCCAGAGCTGACAAATGTTTTCCCTTAAAAGCACGGAGTATGTCAGAGTATAGCCAAATATGCTTAGTCAGAGCCATAATTTCTTCCTTGTCATAATTTCCGCTTCCCAGGTCCATTCACCTTCATTTTTTCCAAATCCTGTCCATACTTTTCAATTGCGTTAGTCTTGGCTGAAGCGAATTCCCGCGTTAGCCTGCGAAATAAAATAGGTCACACTGCTCATAATCAATTGATTTAAGCAGGTTCAAATGTTGAGTGCCTGCAGAATATAAATAGGCACCAAAACGTGTGTTACTGTGCCTCAAAAAGGTGATTTAGACATACTTGTGATCTGATCAATTGTTCTTTAATTTTGTACTGAATGCGTTGCAAGGAATCTGTCTGGAAGTATCTTTTGCAGTTGTAGATAGTGATATGTGCTAATTATTGACTGTTTTGGCTGGGATGTTTGCTATTGACTGTGTTCTATGTAGAACAATGAGCCAGCTTTTTGCTCGTAAGAAACTGTGACTGTGATTTGTCCTGAAGTGACCTTGTGCGGTTGATGAGGTATGCAAATCCAATAACTAAATAAACATGTGCAACATTTATGGCCCAGTCCTGATATGGTGGATGAAATATATGAGTATATACAGAATCTGCATGGGAATCACACATTGTGCTACTTTATGAATGGCTGCAGAATTACTTTAAAACAAAAGAACTCACCGGAAGGGAGTGATGTAAGATCCTCCAAAAAGCGAGAACAGCAAATCCGTCAGCAACTACAATGCTAGCTGTTGCCCAGTGACAGATGTCTTGTTTGTGAAAAGACTTGAATACAAGAAAACAACATGTTGAAAACATTAGTCAAATGTATGTCAAAATCAGCTGAGGAGAAGCTCATTACCATGCCACCTGTCGGAGAGATTACACTCGAGAGGATGACAGACACCAGGAAACCATCAAAGATACTAAAACCATTGAAGAGCAAACTTCCAACAAGACCATATATTTATTTTCAGTACATCGTTCAGTATGCTATGGGCAGAATCGTTTAGAGATAAAGAGATTACCACGTTAAGGAAAATGCATGCATCTTCTCTGTAGAGGTAAATAAGTGATAGATGTCAACAAAATGTGTCAACACACCTCATCCTTGTTGAACAGTGACAATGCCACCATACAGAGATGCATTGATAATGCACATCGAAAGGGCCAGCTTTCAAGCACTCTTGATATTCCGCAGTTAAGGCAACTAAAACCATTCCTCTAGTAGATGGCCGTGGCTTGCATACTGTGAATGGAAAAGTGGGAGGTATACTGGACAGACTGTTTTTTCATGCCGCCAAACCTGGTTGAAACCCAGGTGGAGCAGCCCCAAAAGGAAGATGACTATCAAGAATACACAGAGCTTGAGAATCTTGATGGCTTCAGGTTTGAGGCTGACATATATGCCTAAGCTGGACATGCATTCAGTGTCACTCAAAGTAAGGGACATTCAGGTTTGGCAACCTTCTATGGCACCGGCTTTGGTATCTTTGGCTGGGAAAAATACACCCAAGCTATAATGATAAGCAGTAAGAAATAAAGAGAGTAATGCGTTTATTTTATTTTTATTTTTTATATCTCAAAGTCAGATAACAATTTCAGAAAGTCAGTAATGATTTGTCAAATCATTGACTGTGTGGACAATCACTTTTATAAATATCTTTGACATTTCCTAGTTGTTCGTCTGTATTCTTGGCATAATAGCAAAGAGCCTGCTGACTGCAAGCTGATACACGAAACTGTCCCGCTGTTGCATGCTGAATTAAGCCAAACCAGAGATGCGATCCGGTGGCATCAGGGTCCTAAACGTAAACTGTTTTACTGAGACATAATAAAGGCAAAGCTGGTAAGTTTTACATTATTATTATTATTACTGATCGCTTTTATATAGCGCTGTTCTCCGCTTTCGAGCAGTCACTGCGCTCGCATGTGATTCAACATGAGTGAATAGCTTTTTATAGCGCGTTTTTGAATATCCACCGAAGTGGTGTACTTAGAGCGCTGGCATGGCTGATGCCACAAGAATCTGCTGCCGTCTTGGCACAAGTTATGCGTACACCATACAACCATGCACCATGTCACTTCATGCAAAGCCACATACGTAAGGTGTATGCGTGTTTAGCTGTAACCTGCTACCTGCACCTTTGGCGGAATGACCGGGGTCTTTTACGTGCTACTGCGGTAACACGGGGGTGGAACAGATACCGAAATAAGAGCCAGCACCTAAAGTCGATCATGGAGAAGAAAATTTTCCCGCCGCTCCTTCAGGGATTCGAACCCGCGACCTTTCGATCACGAGTCCGGCGCTCTAACCACTGAGCTATCCCAGCCCCCGTACATACATCGAGCATGTTTCTCGCCTATCTTCCATGTGGTATAGAGTACTGTGAAACTGATTTCAGGTTAAATGGAGGTAGACCAGTGAATAAGACAGCACCTGTAGTGATTTTGTGCAAGTAGTTTATTGAGATTTGAACATATATGCATTTTTGTAAAAGGTTGTTTAACTTTTGAACTTGAGTATATTCTATTCCGTGACGTCATCCATTAATGCAGGTGTTAATCAAACATTCTCTGTGACTCTCTCAGTCGCCATGATACATTTTGTGGTAAATGAAGCACTTTTGTTCAACATTTTTACACGAGCATTGTACAATATTATGCAACGTGACAGTTTTTCTTTTTCAATCTTTATTAATCCCACACGCGTAATTCAGGCCACCATACCTAGGCAAGACAACAGCAGCCGCAAGAGCAGTGCTACCCATTGGTACCAGCATGTGCAGTACTTCTGTGTGTCCAAAGAATGGTATAGCTGCCTGTTGTTTGGGATTTGTAGGGGACACACCCGTTTTAATAGATGCCATTAAGCTGCTATGTACCATTTCAGATAATCCCTAAAAGCAGAGTAGGTCATCTTGCAGACAAGCAGATATTGAAAAGACGCATACTGAGCTATCCAAAAATCATTGTCTCCAATGCGGCGGGGGGGGGGGGGGGGGGACGGTTTCGATACCCTGGCCCATGGACTATAACTGACGTACAGATGTGTTATTCTTAGCGTTCACTCTGCAGTAACTCTCAAGGTTTCAAGGTTTTCAAGGTTTTATTGAGCTTTTGGCCCCTGGGGGCTAGAAAGCGAAGTTACATTCGCACACGACATTCCCTATGAACAAGTACATGCGTTCTACTAATAAATAACTACCACACTTTATATATATAAAATAATTAAATGCTCAAACACAAATCAAAGTTGTTATAAATATATAAGGCTAAGGCGTAAAAATTAACTTTTTCTTTTTTGTTTTCGTTGTTCGTTATTGGCTTAATCAAAATAATTGAAGAATACAACTAATAAATTTAGCAAGCTTGATATTCTTAGATTTTGACGTCATATTCATGAGACTACAAAATTTGGGCACGTTGGGATGATGTGTATAATATTTATCAACATACTTAGTACGGTTTCTCTTGACATTTTCGTTGGAACAGTTAAGCAGATAGTGAAATTCATCTCCTACCTCACCACTGTCACAAACAGTACATATTCTTTCATCCCTTGGAATACCTAACGTTCGTTACTAAGTCTAAATTTCAATACTCTTTGTCTTAGGATAGATGGGAGATAGGTTAGATATTCCTCAAAGCAAAATTTCTTTTTAAATAAACGATAATTACTACAAACACTATTTTCTGCTACTCTGCTTTGCCATTCTTGTATAAATTGATCCATTAGTCTTTGCTTCACTATACGTTTAAAGCTTTCGATGGTATGGATTTGGTTAGACCAAATATAAGATAATCCTAAACTATCTAATAACGAGTGCACTTTCATAAGCCATGGGAGCTTATAATCGCTTGCATAATACAACTTAGAACATAGCTGAAACATTAGGTTAGAACTCTTAGGCGATTCAGAGTGAGAGGTACTGCACAAACCATACCAAAATCCTAACATCCTGCATTTTGCTTCAATTTCTATCGGATATCTTCCCACTTCCCCAAGCACCATGCATGTTGGGGTTGTAACTTTGACACCTAAGGTCAGTTTTAAAAATCGAAGCTGTAGTTTTGAGATTACATCCATCTTCTCGCACGCCCATATTTCACAACTATACAGAAGGATTGGGTGCACACATTTTTCAAAAAGTTCTAATTGTATATCTAGTGGCAAATTTAGCTGCCAACATTTCCTTAATAGTGAAAACATAGCCCTGTTTGCAAGTAAAAACTGTAACTGTTGTGCCTTTTTAAACTTGTTATTATTGTTAAATTTTACTCCCAAATATTTATAATCCCAAACAACGTCAACAGTTTCCTCATTAAAATTGAATTTCGGCATTTTTCTGATCTGCCCCCTTGAAAATATCATGACTTTGGTTTTCCTAACATTAATATCGAGACCCCATAATTCACAATATATTTTGAGTATATCTAACGCTCTCTGCAAATCTTCAGGACATTCGGCTAGTACAATTGTGTCATCCGCGTACAACAATAAAAACAAATACAAAAAATTGTCGATATCTTGAAGACACACATCCTGGGCCAATGCAAATGGTAGTTTTAAGCCCTGAACATTGTTACTCGTTAAAAAACCTTTTAAGTCATTCAAAAACAGCGAAAACAAAACTGGTGACAATTTTTCCCCCTGACGCAGACCAACGTTTGAGACAAAAAACTGCGATAGACCATGCCTAGTTTTCACACATGATTTTGCTTTAGCATACATATCTCGTATCACATGTAGAACCTTCCCATTCACACCAGAATTTAACAGTTTTCCCCACAACAATCCGCGCTGCACACTGTCAAAGGCCTTTTTATAGTCAATAAACGCACAAAATAAAAAAAAAATTCGCTGCAAATATACATCAATGAGACAATGTAAAGCAAAAACGTGATCCATCGTCGAATGCCCTTTCCTAAAACCTGATTGTTCATTACCAAGAATATCATTGGTTTCTAAAAAAGAATGAATTCGATCGTTTATCACACTAGTAAAGAGTTTTCCAAAACAACTCAGCACAGTTATACCCCTATAGTTATCTGGGTCATTCTCTTCTCCTTTTCCTTTATAAATAGGACTAATATAGCCAATAGACCAAGCGTGTGGAATTTTACCTGTCTGCAGTACAATATTAAATAGCGTAGTAACTGCGATTAGCAATTTAGAAGAAGAGGTCTTTAGGAATTCATTAAGTATACCATCATACCCACAGGATTTATTATTTTTAAGCTTCTTGATGCATTTCAAAACTTCGTCCGCTGAGATATCATTTTCTAAATCATCGTGTACAAATATATCAGTTTCGTTATCAAATGTATGAAGTTCTTCCTCGGGGATGTTGCCCAGCTTCTGAAAATGCTCAACAAAAAGATCATGGCTAATGGCATCTACAGTATGCTTCTTTTGACGGTTATTACTATTCAGGATTCTCCAATATGCACGTGGATCCGAAGAACGCAATGATCTTATCCTTTCGTGGAAGACTTTCGTGTGCATTCGGCTTTTCCTGTTTAGAACTTTTTTATACTCTTTATGCGCACGTGCTCTCTCTCCTTTGGTATAATAATTATCATGACTTTTATGCATACCTTTAGCTTTTCGATACTCGGCCCTTTTCTTCTTGCATTCTGCGTCAAACCAAGGGTATTTATTCTTTTTTATCTCCTGTCTTCTTGGCTCATTTTGATTTTTTTTGCCTTTGTCCTCTCTCATACAGGTTTGGCTCTGGTACATATCCAATCTAACAGCTGCATTTGTTAACAAGCTGCATATACCATCCGTTATGTCGTCGATATCAGATTGGTTAATACTGTCAGTACTTTCTAGCAACTTTTGCATACGATCATAAATTACCTCTACTCCTCCCTCGTCAATTTCAGCTAAATAATCACGCTCAGCTCCTGGTCTCCAAACAGGTTTAGCAAACCCCATCATACCCTGACTAACATTTACGTTATGGATTGTTTTGTGGCTATCAGTACCAGTTTTCAGTTTTATAAATACAGGGCAGTGAATATCAGATAAACATTTATCAAAATCACCAACATAAAAGTCACAGATGCATGGAAAAACCCACGGCGACGCTATAACATAGTCAACAAGGCTAGCGTTTTTACAGGTCAATTTTCCCAAATCAGCGTCTCCGCCAACTCTGCCATTTACAATCAAAAGACGCTGAGTAATACAAAAATCAATGAGCGCATGGCCAAAGTTATTCTTACCTACGTCCTGCGACCTTCTGTCTTGTTGGATATTGTACATTTTCATGAGTTCAGTTGTACTAACATCATCCAGTACATTATCTAAAGCCGCAGTATCCCAAATATAGTCGCTGGAATCCCCAGTTCTTGCATTTAGATCACCCATGATAAGGACATTATCCAGGTTTATATGCAGAAGTGTTTCTTCCAACTCAGTAAAAGAGCTTCTGTTACTGTAGACAGACCCTTCTGGCGGTATATATAAAGCACAGACAAGTAATTTCTTACAATTAGTGTCGTTTTGGGTATCACACGGTAGTTCAAAAAATAGTCCATCATTAAAGACACAAAAGTCTACAAAACGATCAAACTTGCGTAAACGTTTCTCAATTCGTCTTTGAAAATCTACATGCTCCACTATCTTCACCATATTTAAGATCTGATTTCTCACTAGCAATGCTATCCCCCCCGATTTCCTTTTATAGATGCTTCTATTTTTCATAAAGCAGGTGAATCCATCAAAATCGAAGCTGTCAAGATCGTCCATTTTTGTTTCAGTTAAGCAAATGATATCATTCGACACCAACATTTCGCAAAATTTCGGGTATTTCATTTTCGACATCAATCTACACACATTTAGTGACACTATTTTTAAACAGCAGGTGGCACTTACTCCTGCCTTGTTTGGAACATCCCTGGTCCCGTCATTCTCACTATTAGCAGTAGCGCTCACTTCGTCTTCCACATTTACATCACTACGTACGTCCATCATCACATCTCTGGTTCTGTTCGTGTTATATTCCATATTAGCATAAGTACATGCACTCCTATCGGCATCATTTACAACGTTAGCATCACCACACACATCAAACGATACACCTTCATCAACAACATTAACATCACTGCGTGCATCAACCACTACACCTCCAAATCTGTTCATGCCATTTTCAATGTTAGCACCACTACACATGTCACCCAATACACCGCTCCTGCAGCTCACATCCTTTTCAAAGTCAACATCATTCCATACATCAACCACCACACAGCCACTCCTATTCACGTCATTTTTAGTGCTAACATCATTACATACATCACTACACATACCAGCCGGTACACCTTCACTCGTGCTACTGTCCTTTCCGATGTTAACATCACTACATACATCAACCAATACACCTCCACTCATGTTCATGCCATTTTCATCGTTCACATCACTACATACATCAACCAATACACCTCCGCTCATGTTCATGCCATTTTCAATGTTGACATTATTGCACACATCAACCGCTATACCTCCACTCCTATTCACGTCTTTTTTAGTGTTAGCTTCATTACACACCTCACTACACACATCAGTTGATACACCCACACTCCTTCTCACGTCCTTTTCAATGCTGACATCAGTACACACATCAACCACTATCCCTTCACTCTTGTTCATGTCCTTTTCAATGTTGACATCATCACACATATCAGACACTACACCTACACTCCTGTTCCTATCATTTTCAATATTGGCATCACTACATCCCTCGACCACTACCTTCCCGCTCCTGTTCACGTCAATTTCAATGTTGGCATTACACACATCAGCCACTACACTTCCACTCCTCTTCATGTCTTTTTCATTCATGTCATTAGTGTCATTTTCAACGTTAATATCACTACATACATCAACCACCTCACCTCCTTCCTTACTCTCGTCAGTTTCCAACTCTACATCACTGCGTACTACTTTATCCATCATGCTTCCATCTCCGTTTCCGCACACCCCGTACTCAGCATCGTTACATACATCAGTCAGCACCTCACTGTCCCCACTGTCATCATTCGCAACGCGATCATCCTTGCCATCGTTAACATTAACATCAGTACGTACCTCAGTCATTATACCTCCCTGTGTGACATCATTCACTACACTTTCATCAACATTCGGTACATCGGTCATCCTGCCTCCATTTCCAGTGTTAGTATCACTAACCACAATTCTACACTCAGCACACCATCCACATCCACCGCAACTGTTACGACCGCCACGGGCACAGGTGGAACAGTAACGGACGTTCCTCTTGTCACTGCTTGGCACACCTCTCAATAGGCATCACGGTCACAATCACAGTCACAATCACAGTTACAACCGTTCACGGCAAAACTGTCTTTAGGTAGGACATACTTACAAACACGGACATCCTCTGGCCAACGTGTTTGTCGAAGGAACAGACCCCCAGGGCGCCCCTATTCCTCAAAATCAGCCAGGTGGGTCAAACCAAGGGACCTGAAGTCAATCTGTTCCAAGCCCAGCTTGAACAGATCGTCAGGAGTGTCGATGACGACGACAGGCCTCTGGTTCGCTCCAGGGGCAAGACCCGGCGGGACCTTCTTGGTGCAGTGGATGCTCCCCCCGACAGTCCAGGCCTTGTCCACGTTGTCCAGCCTCTTTACCAAAGCCAGCAGTTTGGCCCGCAGAGGAGTGAGGTCGTCGTTGATGTAGACCTTCTGTTAGCCATCCTTTCCCTTCAGCGATTCTTCTTCTCCATTACCTCACGCCTCTTCCTGCGGGAAACAAACTACACCAGAATGGGTCGCAGTCCCCTCCCGACCTTGCCGACCCGGTGGACAGCCGCGATGTCCTCCTCCTTGACGTCCGCTCCCGCCTCTTTGAAGACACCCAGCGCCTTCTGCTCCACCTGCTCGGCAGTCTCCCCTTCCGCCTGCCTGATGCCGAAGATGCGGACAGACTCCCTGCGGCTGTATTGCTGCAGCCTGTCGTTCTCATAGGTCAGTGACGCGACAGCCGCAAAGAGCCTGTTTTCGGTGGCTGTAGACCTGGCTGAAGTCCCATGACCGTGTGATGCCATGGTCCTCATCACCTCCCTTCATCGCCTCCGACACGGCTACTGCAACAGCTGTGGCTAACGCCGGCACAAGCTGCTTGATGACCGGGCTGTCAAACTCCCCCTGGGCCTTCTTGTAGGCAGTCAGTGTCTCATTCACTCGTGTGACGACGATTTCATGAATATCTGCCGTATTAATACTGTCACAGATATCTGACTCCTGCATTCCTTCATCCTGTGATCCATCCTCTCCCGCCCCCCCCCCCCCCCCCCCCCCACCCCCGGCAGCCGTCCTGCCTTTCTTCGGATCTTTCGTCGCTGATGCAGGGGAGAAAGCGGGCATTCTTTTTCCACTTTTCCTGGCCTGTGATGCCATCAATAGAAAACAGTTCGCGCACACCCCCAAAACAACAACAGTTCACACACACAAAAAAAAGAGTTCACACCGCTGATATCGAACTGTAATCTGGGCTCTTGTAAAGCACACAGCAAGACCACGTGAGGCACAATCTATACACACTCAATATACCCGCTGAACCAGCACCCTCTGAGCTCGTAACGCGCTGTGATACTGCAAGTCCACGTGAAGAACGCTCTGAATACACGCTCAGTTAACCCAAGCCAAGCCAAGTCCAAGTCCAAGACCAGTCAACACTGTCACCAACACAAACACAAACACTATGAATAAACAAAAACTCAATTGGAAGACTAATTAATTAGTTACTGGCCTCGCCGTAACTGAACAAGTCAGAATAAAGTATATCCACAGCACCACTGATCTACTAACCACTCAAACCATGTCCTGAACGCCAAAAACATTCACAATAAAATTCTTTTCTGAAAGTGTTGTTGTTTTTTCTCTCTTTTTCCCCCCTCTTTTTCACCATGCGTTCTTTCTTTTGTATCTTTGGCTTATTGGCCATTTCGTACCCGCTTGTTAGCTTGCCTGACGAGGGCAGCCATTTTGCATTTCTCTTGTCGTCTGCATTTGTTTACATCCAGATTCTTTGTCATCGGTAGTCCTGATTAGCGTTTTGCTTTATCAGTCTACAGCCTTTGTTTTTCTAGATGGAAGCCGGGTTAGTGAGGGATTAGTTAGAGTTAGTTATGGTTAGTTTGGCGTTCCATCTGTTTGTCGATGGCACAGTTATTTTTGCTCTGTGTTCTTATGACTGTAGTCGTCCACTCCTATGTTGCAGACAGTAGTCTGTTAGACTGTTGTGATTTGGTGGTGTTTTTGTATGTGTGTGCTTTCCACTTTATGCTTGCAGGTAGACAACCATTTGGGGTTTTGAGGTGGTTTCAGCTGTTTTGTTTCTTTCATTTGGTGTCAGCTGTTTGTTTGCCTGATTAGGACAGCCATTTTTCGTTTGCCACCAGCATTTATGGTTTTGTCTTTCTTTTCTTGTCACAGGCATTTGTGGTCTGTTCTTTCTTTCTTTGCCGCAGACATTTGTGTACAGTCTCTCTCTTTCACGGCCTTTTCTGCCGTATACATTCGTGTTAGTCTTTTTGTATCTGCCTTGTTAGCGCTTGTTTGAGGGTTCAGGGTATCTCTCAGTTTTTGGTATCATGCTGTGCGCTTGCTGCTCGTCAGATTCATCCTTGGAGATTCGAACTGGAATTCTTTCCAGGTCGGTTACCCTGTGGATAGCTCTACAAGTTCCGCTTTGAAGCAAACCCCATTTGGTATTCCTGCCATAAAGTTTACGAAATCGCACTCAACGAAGTGCTCGCTACACAAATGGGCGTGACTGAGGCGCAGCATCAACAAGTCAGCTTGTTTGAATTGTACAAATTTGACCCATTTTCGCCTCCGAGCTGGTCGATTCCGCGGAAACTCGTGCATAGTTATGCTTTGGGTTGCCTGTGAGTTGTTACAGTTTGCTGCAACACAGTAGGCCGGCATGGTTAGAGCTTTTTGTTGACCACATGCATACACATTCAATGAACAATCTAAGATGGCAACCGCACTGACTCCCCAGACTGATGTCACTTCCGAGAAAGTCACGTGTCTGATGGAGAACCCGAGACAGCAGTCTCGGCCAGCCTACAGAAAATAAAATCGATTAAAAACCAACATAAACATTTTTTTTTTTTTTTTCTCCCATTAATTCTCAGACTAGTGACTCATTTGTCAATCATTTCGATGGTCATTTTTCATACTTAAAAACCTTAGAATTTTCCTTTAAGGAAACACACGAGCGCACTAATTCATTTCCCATGGCCCCCTACTCGCGCATTACAGTTAGTGAATTACCAGTGATTCTACCGGTGTGGACACTCGCTCTGCTTTCGACAGTGTACTGCTACAACGTGTGGTCTTTGGACAGTGTACTACTACTAGGTGTGGTCTTCAGACAGTGTACTACTACAAGGTGTGGTCTTCAGACAATGTACTACTACTAGGTATGGTTTTTAGACAATGCACTACTACAAGGGGTGGTCTTTAGACAGTGTACTACTACTAGTTGTGGTCTTTAGACAGTGTACTACTACTAGGTGTGATTTTTTGACACTGTACTACTAGGTGTGGTCTTTAGACACTGTACTACTAGGTGTGGTCTTTACACAGTGTACTACTACTAGGTATGGTCTTTAGACAGTGTACTACTACAAGGTATGGTCTTTAGACAGTGTACTACTACTAGGTGTGGTCTTTAGACATTGTACTACTAGATGTTAAATTAATTAGTTACCTAAAATTTACTCAGCAGGAAAAGCAGCCATGCTGTTATTGCTAAACCTTTAACCATTACCACTATTAGTGTTATAAGTTGTTGTTTTTTTATGTAATGATACCGTTTAAAAACTATAAATAATAAAATAGGACTAGATAAAAGAAAACTAAAAGTAACTAAGTACTAGTAAAGTTACCAATAACAGTGTAAAATGATTTTCTGGCACAGACAGAGATGCTAATGGTCAGCATACACTGGGTCAGTCGGAATATCATTGTGTGGTGGTTGAGGGTACTGGTGACATAATCTGGACTGCTTTGGGGTAGAAACTATTTTTGAAGCGAGAAGTTCTCGTTTTGATAGTCGTGAAATGCCTCTCAGCTGGAAGACATTGGAGAAGGTGATGAGCAGGATGATGTTGATCGGAGGTGATGCATCTTACTTTGCGCTGGGTACGTGTGATGTATAAGGACTCCAGTGACGGCAGTTCACAACCCGTGAGTTTTGATGCAACCCCGACAATGCCATCAAGTAGGTTTTTGTCATGAACACTGGCACTGCCATACCAAACAGTGATTGAGAATGTCAGCACACTCTCAATAACTGCCCGATAGAAGTGAATGACGATCTTCCTGCTGACTCTGGGATTTCTTGGCGACTGATGTTATGTTGTCCTCCCATTTCAGGTTTTTGTTGATTGTAGTGTTTAAGAACCGAAAGGAGTCTAAAGGCTTGAGACTACATTTAGCATTTCTGGCACTGTGCTTCACTGGTTTGCGTCCTATTTAGAGGGCCGTGAACAGTCTGTGAAGGTTGACAACGTCTATTCCTCTCCCAGCCCCCTTCAGTTCGGGGTTCCACAGGGTTCGGTCCTTGGGCCAATCCTGTTCACATTGTACTCTCAGCCCCTCTCTGTCTTGATATGTCGCCACGAGTGTGATTATCACAAATACGCTGATGATACCCAGTTGTCAAAGGGGGCTCCTGCCGATCAGTTTCAGTCTCTTCTCTGTGATATCCAGACCTGCATTGAAAGACTTGTAGGCTGGATGTACAGCAACAAGCTCAAACTAAATGCAGAAAAGACTGAAGTTCTTCCTGTTGCATCTACCTCCCGCCTTAGTTCGGTTGGCAGAGATAGCGTAGACATAGGTGGCAAGCGCATACCATTCAGATCTTCAGTTAGGAACCTAGGAGTTCCTCTCGATCAGACACTGTCTATGCAGCAACACATCAGCAGTGCAGCATACCTAGAAGAATAGCTTCAATCCGACCATACTTGACTCAGAGTGCAACTGCCCAACTCGTTTCATCTGCCATAACATCCAGGCTTGACTACTGCAATTCCATCCTTGCAGGATTACCCTTGAAGCAGATTTCACGCTTGCAGAGAGTCCAGAACAACGCTGCAAAACTTGTTCTTAGAAAGTCCAAATACGATCATGTGACACCACTCCTGCAAGAACTGCACTGGCTTCCGACGAAATTCTGACCACAGTACAAGATCGCCACTTTTTTCTACCGCTTTTTTGACGGCTCTCTACCAGGTTATCTTTCTCAGACTCTATGTGCATATGAACCAAAACGAAACCTTCGCTCATCGTGTGAGAAGTTCCTGAAAGTCCCAAAGTGCAACACCAAAACGTTCGGAGAGCGTTCCTTCAGATTTCTTGCACCTTCTGTCTGGAACTCTCTGCCATCCGGCCTCAGAAATTCTTCTACCCTTCCGCTGTTTAAATCCCGACTCAAAACTCACTTGTTTACGACAGCTTTCTGCCAGTAGGATCTCTGCAGTCTTCAGCCCCCGCCTCCCCCCCCCCCCCCTTCACCTCCGACCTCCCCCCGCCACAACCCCCCACACTAACCCCCCGCATGAATGTGTTTCCTGAGTGTTTTAACTGTCACGGTTGTTAAGAGAGCGAGAGTGAGAGAGAATGCAGGGAGCGGGAGAGATGGTGGGTGGGGAGAGAGAGAGTATATCTGCATGTGAGACAAAGAGGGGGGCAGAGGGAGAGGGGGGAGGAGGGGGAGGTGCGTGTGTGTGTGTGTGTGTGTGTGTGTGTGTGTGTGTGTGTGTGTGTGTGTGTGTGTGTGTGTATGTGTGTGTGTGTATGTGTGTGTGTGTGTGTGTGTGTGTGTGTGTGTGTGTGTGTGTGTGTGTGTGTGTGTGTGTGTGTGTGTGTGTTGTGTTGTGTTGTGTTGTGGTGTGTGTGTGTGTGTGTGTGTGTGTGTGTGTGTGTGTGTGTGTGTGTGTGTGTGTGTGTGTGTGTGTATGTGTGTGTGTGTGTGTGTGTTTAGCAGAGTTAATAATACTAATTGCTTAGAACACAGCTTTATAATTATGTACCTGTTTTAAATTATTGTAACGTCTCTATGTTTTATAGCAGTTTGTTTATGTGCCATTTTTCAAGTATTTGTTTTATATTAGTGTAATTTATTAAGTATGTATTATGAGATTGTTTGTATATGATATGTTAGTAAGTATTTGTTTTATATTAGTGTAATTTATTAAGTATGCATTATGAGATTGTTTGTATATGATATGTTAGTAAATGTAATATATTATGTACACGTATGTGAACAAGCGCGTTGAGCTCGCTCAGCGGGGAATAGCGCTATAGAAAATTTATGTATTATTATTATTAGCTCCACAGTTTGACCTTTAATGACCAGGGGTGTAGTAGGTGTCTTCTTCCTTCTGAAGTCAATCACCATCTCTTTTGTTTTCGACACACTGAGCTCCAGGTCGTTGTCCCCACACTAGTCAACCAACCGATCAACTTTACTGCGACAGACTGTCTCATCTGTGTTGGTGATCAGGCCTTCTGTGGGAGTGTCATCCGAAAACGTGAATACAAGTGTACTGTTGTTGTTAGATCTGCAGTCATTTGTGAAAAGGGAGTAGAGAAGTGGAGAGAGCACACACCCTTGAGGTGCACCAGTGCTCAGGATCAGGGGCTGTGACAGAAGGGTGTTGACCTTGACCACCTGAGGTCTGTCCAGGAGGACGTTGACAGAAGGGTGTTGACCTTGACCACCTGAGGTCTGTCCAGGAGGACGCTGAGGATCCACTTGCACATCCGGGAGTTCATGCTGAGCTGTCTGAGTTTGCTGAAGAGCTTGTCAGGAATGATAATATTGAACGCAGAGCTGTAACCAATGAAGACTATGCGGGCGTAGGTGTTGGGAGAATCCAGATTTGGGGACAGGAATGATGGTTGACATTTTGAAGCAAGTTGGAACTTTGCAGAGGCGGAGAGACTGGTTAAATATGTCACAGAAGACAGGGGCGAGTTGTTTAGAGTAGATGCAGAGATGTTGTCAGGCCATATAGCTCTGATGTCAGTATAACAATAATGCATAACACTTACATAGCGCCTAATCCAACGACACTGGTTCATAGCACTTCACAATTCAAAACAAGAATGAATGCCACAATGAAAACATCAAACATGCATACCTTTTTAACCTGATGTAAAATCATTTATCTTGCAGTTTTGTCCCCCTGGTACCATGAAATCTGCTTCCTTAGTTAGCCAATCACCTTATAAAATCGATATAAAATCAACGGTTTTTGAATCGCAAAAACTGTACTCCGGATTGTGTTCCTTTAACCTGTTCCAAGCACACGAAAAATGTCGCCTGCGAAGGATAGTTCTTTAATAATAAACACACACACACACACATACACACACACACACACACACACACACACACACACACACACACACACACACACACACACACACACACACACACACACACACAAGGGGGCTGGGGGGAGGGTAGTGTATGGTTCAGAATAGACAGAAGTAAAGAGAAACGTTTTTAAGACAAGTTTTGAAATGTGAGAGAGAACTGTACAGTTTTGCCAAAATATGATCAAGACTATGATAACGGAACTATAGTATATCAGCAGCTTAAACGCAATCAACATGTCAATGCCCTGCAATAATAAACGTTTTATTATATACGTCCATTGTTTCGGAGAAAATCGCAACTTGAATGTGAGATCAATGCACTAAATTCTGATAGCTCAGTGGGTGCTGCCAACAGTATAATGCTCATGCAGGTAATGAAAACAGTTCGGAGGATCGAATGCGGTCGTCGGTTTGAAGGTGACTCACACCTGCTGTTAGGTCTTCCACAATCGTGATCAAGGTGCCAGCAGCAGTCACACGTTCGGAGTGTCGTGTCATCCGACCCCCCCCCCCCCCACCCCCTCCAATCAAATACACTCACTCACACACACACACACACACACACACACACACACACACACACACACACACACACACACACACACACACACACACACACACACACGCAGGCACGCACGCACGAGCACACTCACACAGACACACAAACAAACACACACACACACACACACACACACACACACACACACACACACACACACACACACACACACACACATACACACACACGCGCGCGCGCGCGCCAAAAACACACATTTGTTACGACATGTTGGGCTGTTTGATATTGTTACTCCCTGACAACAATCAGACGCAAAATCACGTGTTTCCAAGCGTAACATCTTCGACCCGAACTGTTTGCACAGATTTTGTTGTTGTTGTTGTTTTGTTCGTTACCCTTAGAGACTAGGCTACAATGCCGACCGAATGAGCCTATAAAGTCCGACAGGACTTGGGAACGGCTGTCTGTGGCAGTTTTATTCCCAATCAAGGGGTTAGGCTTGATCGTCACTAAAATCACAACCTGTTGAATCACCTGGCACAAGTTTTGCTTGGTTGCTGCTTTGCTCGGAGAGAATGATACGGCTACAAACGATGATGCTCTGGTTTTGCTGCCTTGTCCTGTTCTTGCAAGGTAACCCTTTTTAAATAAAAAATAAAAATAAAATAAAAAGCCTTTGAAATAAGATTGATACCGATTTAGTAAGTGATTAATCTATTTAAATTGGACTTTTCAGTATTTCAAGTTACGGTTTTTGTGGAGAACGCGGGGGGTTCTTCTGAGAAAAAATCTGAAATGAGAATGACTGCTAGCGTTCCAAAGATCCAAACACATATAACCTTAAAAAGAACGTTTTTTTCTTCTTCTTCTTCTTCTTTTTTTTCTTTTTTCTTTTTTTTCTTTTTTTTCTTTTTCTTTTTTCTTTCTTTTTTTCTTTTTTGTTGTTGTTGTTTTGTTTTGACAAAACACAAAATGCCAATTTTCAGGATAACCCCCTTTTTTAAGCTACAAAACAACACTTAAACAACAGTTACACGGTGAAAACTGAGATGTAGGATATTTATCTGCTTTTGGTTGACCTGTTTTGTTATGTTGGTTATGTTTCTGAGCGTTTGAGAGAACAGTTTGTGGCATTTCATTTTGGTGTGATTCCCTGAATTAGTCTTCAGTTAGTTTTTTTCTGATTTGTGGTAAAATTTTGCATGGCCTGAACTCTCTCTCTCTCTCTCTCTCTCTCTCTCTCTCTCTCTCTCTCTCTCTCTCTCTCTCTCTCTCTCTCTCTCTCTCTCTCTCTCTCTCTCTCTCTCTCTCTCACACACACACACACACACACACACACACACTTTAATACGTGCTTCCAAAAAAACATACTTTCAAAATTTAGTCGCCTCAAAAAAGGATTCTCGCTCTATTTGGAAGGCCATTAACACTCTAACAAACAAAGATGCATCAAAACCTCAAGCCACAGTCAAAGAATTACCCCCCGATAAGCTAAACAGCCATTTTGCAAATGTATCTGACACAATCATTACCAACGATCAATCAAAACTAAATGATTTAAGCTTTTTAAAACGCTTTGGCGAATCAAAAATATCAAATTCTACTTTAACGATTCCACCAATTGCAATATATGAAGTGTCCAATGCTCTATTACAACTGAAACAGACAGGAACCCGAGGTCTGGATGACCTAGACGGCAAAATTATTAAAATGTCTGCACACGTCATAACTGAGACTGTTACTTACAGATATAATCTTTGCATAGACAAAAACTATTTTCCAAAAGCATTCAAACAAGCTAAGGTTATACCCATTTACAAATCTGGAGATAACAAAGACCCTTCAAACTATAGACCTATCTCCATTCTGTCTGTTCTTTCAAAACCTCTAGAAAAACATATTAACAAACACCTTTTATCCTATCTTAAAACAAATGAACTTATACACCCCAACCAATCTGGATTTAGGGAACACCACTCATGCCATACCGCACTTACAACATTAGTAGATACTTTTTATAAGAACATAAACAAAAATGAATTTACCGGAGTACTTTTTGTGGATTTTGCAAAGGCATTTGATGTCATTGATCATGATCTACTTTTGAGGAAATTAACTCTTTATGGATTATCCAGTGACACCCTGCACTTAATTTCTTCATTTCTGTCAAATCGAGAACAGCTTGTTTGTATAAACACAATTAAATCCGATTTTCTTCCCGTAAAATACGGTATTCCACAAGGTTCAGTGTTAGGTCCTCTTCTCTTTTCTCTCTACATAAACGACTTGCCCTTATTCATAAAAGCTTTATGTGAACTATTTGCTGATGACACCGCTATCCATTCTAGTCACTCAAACCTAAATAATCTTTTGCTTAGCTTACAGGAAAGTATAAATAAACTTCTTCAATGGACTGAACTAAATCACATGTCGCTAAACTCGTACAAAACCAAATACATGACCATAACAACAAGACAAAAACGCCAAAACATATCTTCTCGCATGCCACTTTATATTGGAAATGAGAAAATTGTCGAAGTAGCAACACATAAGGTTTTAGGAGTAACTATTGATAATAATTTGTCTTGGACAAATCACGTCTTACAAGTTTACACAATTTGTCTTGGTGTAAATGAACTAACCAAACGTGTTTCTCAAAAGCTATATCAACTCGCAAAAATTATACATTTTCTAAATGCTCATGCTCGAAAACTATTTTTTCATGCACATATTCAACCAATCATTGACTATGCTTCAACACTCTGGGACTCACATTAAAACCTCTTGTTAGTATTCACAACAAATTAACCCTTAAATTAACCCTTCTAAAATCCACATCTTTGACAGCTCACGACTATAAACTTTTAGACGTTCTTCCGCTAAAATTAAAATTAGAATTTAATAAAGGCATTATTATGCATAAAATAGTATCTGGTTATGCACCATCAAATCTAAAATTAAACTTTCATTCAAATCAGAACAGACATTCACACAAACTTGTAGTACCTCGTCCTAGATTAGATTTATTTAAATGTAGCTTGATGTATTCAGGGGGAAATCTATGGAACAATTTACCATTATCCATTAAAATTTTGTCAGATCACAAAGCATTTAAAAAAACATTTAAACAGTACTTAATGGAAAAAAATCACAATAAACATTGATTAAGGATATGTGCACTATTTCTTTGATTTTGAACAAGATTTGAACGTTTATATTCTCAATATTTGTGAATAATTATGATGTGTCAGAAATTTATATTATGCATACATGCATGCTTTTCATTTTACTGTCTGTCTGTCTGTCTGTCTGTCTGTCTGTCTGTCTGTCTGTCTGTCTGTCTGTCTGTCTCTCTCTCTCTCTCTCTCTCTCTCTCTCTCTCTCTCTCTCTCTCTCTCTCTCTCTCTCTCTCTCTCTCTCTCTCTCTCTCTCTCTCTCTCTCTCTCTCTCTCTCCCTCTCAATAGTTAATATGAGTTTTTGAGTTTATAATTATTTTGTTTTCGATTGTTTTGATGTTGTTGTTGTTTTTGTTTTTGCCCGAGGGCTGGATGAAAAAAAGTATATTGTACTTATTCCTTTACCCTCGTTAATAAAAAAATCGTTTGTTCGTTCGTTCGTTCATTCGTTCTCTCTCTCAAAGATTCTAGCATTTTGAGTCTCTACAAAGAGTGCTGACGTGATATTTTTGTATAGTATTTCTTGGTCGTATTTCTGCACGCCGTACAGGCAAAACTAATTCAAATCGACTCCCTTGATATGATCAGTAATGCAAAGCTTCTGTTTTGAAGGCCATCTCTCTACGTTTCCATGACAACTGTGGCAAGAAGATCAAGTTGAGCAACAATAACCAGACGGCTCAGAGGACGTCACTGGACAGATTCGACGGGATAGTGATGTCACGTGACCCTATGTTGACCAACATGTTGTACCAGGTAAGACAGATGTATTTATTTGTCTGTCTGTCTGGTTTAGGGGTGGGTACCGACCGCGGACTGACTGATTTCAGCAGCTGTGATGTTCGTGTTCTACGTAGATTTATACCATTTGTGCCTTACTTGTGCTGTCACTCACCTGTGCTTCAGCATGTTAAACTAATGGTATGTTTCAAGACAGTTTTCCTTAAGTATGCATTACCTGGTGTTTTATATCCGCAATGATTGTTTTCGGCGGTGGAAAAAGTCAGATATGAAACTTTACTTTGGACTTCAACCCCCACGAATATAATTCCAAACAACACCTTTGCTCCTACATATACACAGACTGGACAAGTGACATCATCAGTTAACACACATCTGACACATCAGCTCCTTGGAAAACAAACAAACGTCAAAGTGGTCCTTTCAACGTTTTCGTGGTCAGCAAATCGTTAACAGCAATGCATTGGAGCGCTATATTACAAACACAACAGCGGAAGTTAAGAGCAAAGTTTACGATAGGAAAAAGGGTTTGGGTAGGTGGGCAATTTGTCTGGCGCTGAAATTCGTGTCATTTTACTGGTAAGGGACAACAGGCGCACGACTAGCGCTACCCATTTCTATCAATGTGTGCACTATTTTCGTGTGTCCAAACAAAGGTATGGCTGCCAGTGTTTAGGATTTTTAACGTGCACACAGATGTTGATGCCAGCGATTGCACACGGGGGCTGTACGGACAACGTAAGGCACTGAAAGCTGAAAGTTGACTCTGGGAGAAAAAAAACTTTGCTGCACCAGGGACTCGAACCCGAGTCAGTACTGCGCCTGTATTTTCAGTCGGACGCTCTACCAGCTGAGCTATCCCCGCCCCTGTACACAATGACATAATCTCAGAAAGCGGGGGAGGTGGGCTGGGTGGTTGTGGAGGGGGGGGGGGGGCGCTGCCATGTCCCCTGACCTCCCTGTCAGCTACCGCCTTCGTGGCTCCATTATTCCTGCATGTCCAGATCCATCCTCGTCTTTTTCCTTTCTTTTTTCCGTTTCTTCTTCTGCTGCGTCTTCTGTCCATCGCCCTGCTGTTGGCTTGTTTGATCCTTGATATCCCTGTGTAGCTGTGTCTGTGTTGTCAGTCGTTTTGCTCACTCAGTTTATGATAATCTGTTGGCTGTGAACCACAGTCCTGTCCACCCACTGATTTCACACCGGTGTGTGTGTGTGTGTGTGTGTGTGTGTGTGTGTGTGTGTGTGTGTGTGTGTGTGTGTGTGTGTGTGTGTGTGTGAGTGCCTGTATGTATGTGCGTGCGTGCGTATGTGTATATGTGTGTTTGTGTGTATGCTGGTATGTGTGTGTGTGTGCTTATAATTATGTATGTGCGGGCCTCTATGTGTGTGACTGCGCGTGCGTGCGTGCGTGCGTGCGTGGGTGCGTGCGTGCTTGCGTGTGCGTGCGTGTGTGTGTGTGTGTGTGTGTGTGTGTGTGTGTGTGTGTGTGTGTGTGTGTGTGTGTGTGTCTGTGTGTGTGTGTGTCTGTGTCTGTGTGTGTCTGTGTCTGTGTGTGTCTGTGTCTGTGTGACAGGTACGCATAGATGAAACAAACACCCGTTATCATTTTGGAGACACATGGCTGGGTGTGGTGACCAGCAGTCCTGACACCGTCACCTTGCCTCAACATTTCTTTCGTCCCCCGCATCACGTTCTCTGTGTGGGGCCTTTTGCACGCTACGTCTTTGGTCAGAAGGTGAGGGCTTGATGCTTACTTAATTGGTTGCTTGCTGGATTGGTTCGTGGGTTGGTTTGTGGTTGGTGGGTTGGTGGATGGGATGTTCGGACAGCAGTGGTGGATTGGTTGTTTGCCTTTTTCTGTTTTATTCACTTTAACAAACGTAACACAATAACAGAACATAGATCATCACACCTGAGCCTAGCAATGGATAACAGACATAATTATACATAGATGTACTGTCTGTGCACACATAATAATTATACGAAAAGGTACACAGTCACGCAGACACAGGCACATACAGACAAGCAATCAGACAATCGCATTGTAGACAGTCACACTCAGACATTTGCCTTGGGCGATTCACTGTACTGACTGACTGTATGCCACACGTGTAGACTATTCAAAATCTAAAATAAATGACATCTACACTGAAGTTATCAGTTTTTTTCCTTCTCTGTCGTAATGGACACATACCAAAACCAGTTCATGATAAATGTGGACAGTTCGCCGCTGATGTTTGATTTGTTTGTCTCTAATTTGTATTTCATCGTCAGTTGTTGGAGAAAGCAGGAAAGAGTCGCCGAGCACTTTGTGTTTGTATATATACATTGTTAGCTTGAAGAATCACTCAGTCACAAGACTATGTCAGTTTTATGTCTGTGTCTATTCAAAAAAAGACACGGTTTTCAGTAAAGTTTACATTTATTGCCAGGGGTCGCGCTCATTGCAAAATTGTGCGTAAATATTGCATTTTCGGGTGCCGTACGCATTTTGGCCACATGGCTGCGTCACCGTACGCAAAATGACAGAACACCGATTCATCAAGTTACGGCTCACTGGTGGCTGCCGCGTCACTCAACACTAGATCTATTCAGTTGCAAACTCCGTGTGATCTCAGCCGTGGCTCCGCACACCTCCCCGGCACTAAAAGTCCAGTCAATGAAGGGCGGAATCTGGACGACGAAATAAACGCGCAAGCTGCCGTTATTTTGGTCTGTATGGCGACCCCACTCCCCCCACCCCACCCCACTGATCACTGATCTATGCGCGTTATAGTCGGTGGTAAAATCCAAGGAGACGGTCGAAAATTCGACAGAGGACACGATCCCAAACATGGAATCTGAAACAACCCAATGTGCCTAGTCTAACTGTCCGCGTGTATCAGAATTATTTACTCAAATGTAGACGTCTACGAAGCCGTAAACAAAACGTGCGTTGACATCAAATACAAATGAGAGAAAATGGCGGCAGCCTGGATTTCAACTTCATCTCGTTACCAAAACCCGCGGTAAACAAGAACTGGGTTTGCTGACATCGTCTGATCATCTTGGGAAAATGATGCCGCGTACGATGTTCCGATCTATTCAAACTCTTTATGAATGGCATATTTACTGAACGTTTCCACTTTTTCGTGCACGAATAGACTTTCGTTTGACCATTTTCGTCTGCTTACTTTATAGATCGTGTGCTCCATCAATTTCGCTTTCGGTGCACTAATTAAGTCCAAGGTGTATGCTGTAGGCTACGCATTTTTCGTATCACTGACGCAAAATACGTAATGTTTCGCGTCGGTTGACGCAAATCTCTGAAAGGCAGCGCGACCCCTTATTGCTGTATGAATTTTATTCAATCGATTCTTTTCCCAGTTTCTTTAGTATGCCAACCGATGTCCAAAATGTCCGCTACAGACAGATCTGCCTTTGTAGGTTGGTTGCTGGATTACTTGGTTGGATGGATAGCAGTGGTTGCTTGGTGGGTTGGCTGCATGGTAATGTATGGTTGGTTGGCTGCTTGGAAGAAGGTTGATGTAGCTAACTAGATGCAGATAGACTTGCTTTGTTTCAGCCAGATCGAAGATACGATCTTTTAATCGCGCGATTCTGTCCGAATAACCCGACTGACAGGAAGACATTGTGACGGAGAGAAACGCGTCATGGACTGTGTACTTACAACTCCAAGACTTGATGGATGTTTGAGTAGCACATTTAGAATTCCGGATAAAATTTGAATTATGTAACTGTTAAAACCGATGTGTGTGAATGAAGGAGTACATACATAAACGAATGCATCCACTGCTGAATTTTGGAAC
>OY757546.1:10931969-10954246 GCA_963584105.1 Alviniconcha strummeri
ATGCCACTGTGGTTTCAGCTCTCTGCTACAGATGTCTAATTTTGCTGCAACTGACCACCGTGATGACCGCTCTCATCTGGGTCTTCTGAACGACGTCTGAAATGGATGGTTCTGAACACCGTTACATCTCCTGGCCCATCTTGAAAAGCTCTATGCTATAGATTGTTTGGCATGAACAAATATAATGCGGCACTCTCAAAGACACTGAAAAGCAGGCCGGACTCTGTGTGTGTGTGTGTGTGTGTGTGTGTGTGTGTGTGTGTGTGTGTGTGTGTGTTTGTGTGTGTGTGTGTGTGTGTCTTTGTGTGTGTGTGTGTGTGTGTCTTTGTGTGTGTGTGTGTGTGTGTGTGTGTGTGTGTGTGTGTGTGAGAGAGAGAGAGAGAGAGAGAGAGAGAGAGAGAGAGAGAGAGAGAGAGAGAGAGAGAGAGAGAGAGAGAGAGAGAGAGAGAGAGAGAGAGAGACAGACAGACAGACAGACAGACAGACAGACGACAGACAGAGACAGACAGACAGAGAGAGAACATGTGTGTGCGTGCGTTCTCTTGGGATTGGCTGAAAGTGGCAGTATGAATCATTCTAAGATACATGAGTAGAGAAAGAAATAATTATAATAATAGAACATTCTTATACAGCGCCATTCTCTAACACGAGTTAAACTCACTGCGCTGTACACACATTTACATACATTTCCACAACCAGAATATTAGGTATAGTATTCTACCACAAACATAATCCATAGCAAACAATATCTATTTAAACATATATCTGCACACACATATGACAACCACACACCACACCTACACCCACACACACTATTAAAGGACAAGTCCTAGGTTCGGGGTGATTTTTGACACGATTTCCGTTAAAGTTTGCTGAGAACAATGATGTAGGTGAAATTCTGATCTGAAGGTTATAAATGCACGAAAACAGGCATTTTCTGTCGTACCGAAAGCATGACGCTGAAAATCATGTGCACATATGCGCACTACGTCAATCTGAGGAGTCGCTGCAAAATGGCTAGTAACCACAGGGTAGCCGACTTAAAAAAAAAAAAAAAAAAAAATCCAATTCTAATCTCCAAGGATGAGGCTCCGACGCCATTGTCAGTAGTTGGGCCTTTGTTTATTTCCTCCTTGTTATTTCATCTTTCGCGAGCCTTGCTAGGTACGTGGCGTTTCAGTCTTTTTCGTTCTGTTTACTCTAGCTTTCACAACAGGCTGGACCTCATCCGGGAGCCTGCCTTTTATTGGGTGTTTCATTTTATTTTCCCAATTTATCCTTGTTTGCATATGTAAAAATGAAAAAAAAAATGAAAAAAGTTTTGTTTGTTCTAGTTCAATAGACTAGCGATTTCGTGGCCTCCATGAGTTAGGGTTTGGGTTTGGGCTTGTTACCGGTTCTTGCAATTCACTGTTTTTTCTCTTGGCTTGCCCTTTTGTTTCTCGAGATATATCGTTCATTTACGATGTACGAGTGAGCGGGGTAGTCTCGATGTTTAACGAGACCGCTCATTCTTTCTTTGTGTGGGGTAGTTCGTGAGCGTCTGTTGCCCTGCCGTGTTGTTGTCACTGCTAAGTGAGGTGTATCGTGTACACGGATTACGTGTATCCAGTCTTTGTCCGTTGCTCGCTGACATTACTTGTGATTTGGTGGTGTTTGTGTGTGTGTGTGTGTGTGTGTGTGTGTGTGTGTGTGTGTGTGTGTGTGCGTGCGTGCGTGCGTGCGTGCGTGCGTGCGTGCGTGCGTGCGTGCGTGCGTGCGTGCGTGCGTGCGTGCGTGCGTGCGTGCGTGCGTGCGTGCGTGTGTGTGTGTGTGTGTGTGTGTGTGTGTGTGTGTGTGTGTGTGTGTGTGTGTGTTTTCCACCTTATGCTTGCAGGTAGGCAACCGTTTGGGGTTTTGAGGCGGTTTCAGCTGTTTTGTTTCTTTCATTTGGTGTCAGCTGTTTGCTTGCCGATTAGGACAGCCATTTTTCGTTTGCCACCAGCATTTATGGTTTTGTCTTTCTTTCCTTGTCACAGGCATTTGTGGTCTGTTCTTTCTTTCTTTGCCACAGACATTTGTGTACAGTCTCTCTCTTTCACGGCCTTTTCTGCCGTACGCATTCGTGTTAGACTTTTGGTCTCTGCCTTGTTAGCACTTGTTTGAGGGTATCAGGGTATCTCTCAGTTTTTGGTACCATGCTGTGCGCTTGCTGCTCGTCAGATTCATCCTTGGAGATTCGAACTGGAATTTTTTCCAAGTCGGTTACACTGTGGACAGCTCTACAAGTTCCGCTTTGAAGCAAACCCCATTTGGTATTCTGCCATAAAGTTTACGAAACCGCACTCAGCGAAGTGCTCGCTACACAAATGGGTGTGACTGAGGCGCTGCATCAAAGTCACCTCGTTTGAATTGTACAAATTTGACCCATTTTCGCCTCACAGCGTGTCGATTCTGCGCAAACTCGTACATAGTTAAGCTTTGGGTTGCTTGTGAGTTGTTACAGTTTGCTGCAACACAGTAGGCCGGCATGGTTAGAGATTTTTGTTGACCACATGCATACACATTTAATGAACAATCTAAGATGGCAACCGCACTGACTCCCCAGACTGATGCCACTTCCGAGAAAGTCACGTGTCTGATGGAGAACCCGAGACAGCAGTCTCGGCCAGCCTACAGAAAATAAAATCGATTAAAAACCAACAAAAACATTTTTTTTTAAATTCTTTTATTTCATTAATTCTCAAACTAGTGACTCATTTGTCAATCATTTCGATGGTCATTTTGCATACTTAAAAACCTTAGACTTTTCCTTTAAGGAAACACACAAGCGCACTAATTCATTTCCCATGGCCCCTAAATTGCGCATTACAGTTAGTGAATTACCAGTGATTCTACCGGTGTGGACACTCGCTCTGCTTTCGACAGTGTACTAGCTGCTACAAGGTGTGGTCTTTAGACAGGTTACTACTACTAGGTGTGGTCTTTAGACAGTGTACTACTACTAGGTATGGTCTTCAGACAGTGTACTACTACTAGGTATGGTCTTTAGACATTGCACTACTACAATGGGTGGTCTTTAGACAGTGTACTACTACTAGTTGTGGTCTTTAGACAGTGTACTACTACTAGGTGTGATCTTTTGACACTGTACTATTAGGTGTGGTCTTTAGACACTGTACTACTAGGTATGGTCTTTAGACAGTGTACTACTACTAGGTATGGTCTTCAGACAGTGTACTACTACAAGGTGTGGTCTTTAGACAGTGTACTACTACTAGGTGTGGTCTTTAGACATTGTACTACTAGATGTTAAATTAATTAGTTACCTAACATTTACTCAGCAGGAAAAGCAGCCATGCTGTTATTGCTAAACCTTTAACCATTACCACTACTAGTGTTATTTAAAAAAATCTTTTAAATGTAATGATACCGTTTATAAAACTAGAAATAGTAGGACTAGATAAGAGTAAACTAAAAGTAACTAAGTACTAGTCAAGTTACCAATAACAGTGTAAAATGATTTTCTGGCACAGACAGAGCTGCTAATGGTCAGCTTACACTGGGTCAGTCAGAATATCATTGTATGGTGGTTGAGGGTACTGGTGACATAATCTGAACTGCTTTGGGGTAGAAACTATTTTTGAAGCGAGAAGTTCTCGTTTTGATAGTCGTGAAACGCTTCTCAGCTGGAAGACATTGGAGAAGGTGATGAGCAGGATAATGTTGATCGGAGGTGAGGCATCTTACTTTGCGCTGGGTACGTGTGATGTATAAGGACTCCAGTGACGGCAGTTCACAACCCGTGAGTTTTGATGCAACCCCGACAATGCCATCAAGTAGGTTTTTGTCATGAACACTGGCACTGCCATACCAAACAGTGATTGAGAATGTCAGCACACTCTCAATAACTGCCCGATAGAAATGAATGACGATCTTCCTGCTGACTCCAAACTTCCTCAGATGGCGAAAGAAGAACAGAAGTTGTTGGGCTTTCTTGGCGATTGATGTTAATTTGTCCTCCCATTTCAGGTTTTTGTTGATTGTAGTGTCTAAGAACCGAAAGGAGTCTACCATCCCCACAGTTTGACCTTTAATTACCAGAGCTAACTTGAATACAAGTGTACTGTTGTTGTTAGATCTGCAGTCATTTGTGAAAAGGGAGTAGAGAAGTGGAGAGAGCACACACCCTTGAGGTGCACCAGTGCTCAGGATCAGGGGCTGTGACAGAAGGGTGTTGACCTTGACCACCTGAGGTCTGTCCAGGAGGATGTTGAGGATCCACCGGCACATCTGGGAGTTGATGCTGAGCTGTCTGAGTTTGCTGAAGAGCTTTTCATGAATGATAGTATTGAACGCAGAGCTGTAACCAATGAAGACTATGCGGGCGTAGGTGTTGGGAGAATCCAGATGTTCAAGGACTGATGAAGGCCCAGAGATACTGCATCTTCCACTGACCTGTCGGCTCTGTAGGCGAACTGAAAGGGGTCACGTAGAGAGTCGGTAGCAGATTACAGGTAGCGCAGAACAAGGCGTTCAAAAACTTTCATTGTGATGGATGTGACAGCAACGGTTCGGTAGTCCTTTAGTGATTTTGTTTTCGGTTTCTTGGGGACAGGAATGATGGTTAACATTTTGAAGCAATTTAGAACTTTGCAGAGGCTGGTTAAATATGTCACAGAAGACAGGGGCGAGTTGTTCAGTACAGTTCTTTAGAGTAGCTGCAGAGATGTTGTCAGGCCATATAACTCTGATATCAATATAATAATAATGCGTAACACTTACATAGCGCCTAATCCAACGAGACTGGCTCAAAGTACTTCACAATTCAAAACAAGAATGAACACCACAATGAAAACATCAACCATGCATACCTTTTTATCCTGGCGTAAAATCATTTATGTTGCAGTTTTGTCCCCCTGGTACCATGAAATCTGCTTCCTTAGTTAGCCTATCACCTTATAAAATCGATATAAAATCAACGGCAGTTCAATTGCAAAAACTGTACTCCGGATTGTGTTCCTTTAACCTGTTCCAAGCACACGAAAAAATGTAGCCTGCGAAGGATAGTTCTTTAATAATAACACACACACACACGGGGATGGGGGGGGGGGGGGGGGGGGGGTAGCGTAAGGTTCAGAGTAGGCAGAAGTAAAGAGAAACGTTTTTTAAGACAAGTTTTGAAATGTGATAGAGACCTGTACAGTTTTGCCAAAATAAGATCAAGACTATGATAACGAAACTATAGTATATCAACAGCTTAAACACAGTCAACATTTTAAATAATGAACGTTTTATTATATACCTCCATAGTTTCAGAGAAAATCGCAACGTGAATGAGAGATCCATGCACTGAATTCTAATAAATCAAGCTCAGTGGGTGCTGTCAACAGTATAATGCTCATGCAGGTATTGAAAACAGTTCGGAGGACCGAATGCGGTCGTCGGTTTGACGGTGACTCACACCTCCTGTTAGGTCTTCCACAATCGTGATCAAGGTGCCATCCCGGTTTGAAAGCAGTCACACGTTCGGAGTGTCATGTCATCGAATCCCCCGCCCCCTGTCCCCACACAAATCAAACACACACACACACACACACACACACACACACACACACACACACACACACACACACACACACACACACACACACACACACACACACACACACACACACACACACACACACACACACACACACAGCGCAGACAGAGATAGAGAGAGAGACAGAGACAGACAGACAGACAGACAGACAGACAGACAGGAAGACAGATCATAGAGGTCATAGCACAGAAAAACGACAATATGGCATGCCTAAACAAAAATGAATGAGACAAAAACCAAAATGGAACACAAAATTGTCCAGACATTCAAGTGACACACGTGACAAATTGTATTATTTAAAATACATACACATAAAAAGGAGACAATCATTTTCATTTATTTTATTTTTTTTATACAGAGGCTTAGGCAACAAATCATATCACTGATAAGCTTTACTCTGAAACACGCATATATAGTTAATGGGTAAAGACCCGAGACAGTTTGCGGTAGGCCATTTGAAGCATGATAGCTTTTCCGCCCTTTAGTTGTTCACTGGTTAGTGTATATGTATATCGTATTGTCATGAGTCTTCCTAATGCATTGTTTTCCGCCATTGTCATACATTATTACTACAGTAAAGCAGTCCCTTTTCTCTTTTGGCGATGACGTCTTTGTCGCGTAGAATACGATTTCGAGAAAAGGGGGTGGGAGGTGGAGGTTGGGTGAAGAGTGATTCGATTAGCTAATTTTGGTTTGTTCACCCGCCGCTATCGTATTCGCGAATTAGTGTGTGTGTTTTTCTTCCTCTTTTTCTCCCTCTTAGTTCCCTACTGTTGCGTGTTTTTGTTAAACTAATCTGTCGGGTGTTTCCTTTTTTATATCACAGTTGGCACACGCTGAAGGCAGCAGGCTTTCAAACAACGATGATTTAAGGGAATCGGGTATAGTTTGGAGAAGCATTCGTCCTTCAGATTCTGTGCAATGTTTTGGTGAGACAAGGATAAATAAAGCCAAACTAAGAGTCAAAGGGCAACCGATATCATTGTGGCTTTAGTGAACAACATGCTGTCTACCCCCTCCCCCTCTAACCCCCACCCCCTGCCTATGGGTCTATGGCCTAATCAGTAAAATGTCAGACTTCTCCGTCACTCACACCTACCCCCTTCTCTCTCTCTCTCTCTCTCTCTCTCTCTCTCTCTCTCTCTCTCTCTCTCTCTCTCTCTCTCTCTCTCTCTCTCTCTCTCTCTTCCACCTCTGTACACTCTCTATCTTCTTCTCTTTCTTCACCCCTGCCCCTTCCCACGTCATTTCCTGTTGTCGTCAGACTGAAGGTTCGATGGCACTCGTCGGCTAACCTTTGATAGTGGATATCACCGGTTTTGATTCTAAAAGAGGACAGTCTTACTGAGCTAGAATTAACTCAAACTTTGCTTGTCTGGCATCGATTCAGTAGCCTAGGCAGGAAACGAAACAAGCGATTATGGTGATAATGATGATGACAGAGATGTTTTTGATTGCAGGCGTCGACTCAAGCACTAACACGACTGCAGCTCCAACTAATGAAACAACGACTGCACCGGACTCAGGAGGTAAAGAACTTCGAACATATGTGAATCTTAGGCCATTATTATGCTCTGAGAGTGAGTGTGTGGGGGGGGGGGGGGGGGGAGGGGAGGGGCCTTCTGTCGACACTCTAGATCCGTAAAAAAATAAAAAGCAATAGTCAATGACGACATCTTGTGAGTTGTGACCAGACCAACTGAGTGAGCACGCCTAGCGAGTTGTGACCATACTAAGTGAGTGATCACACCTAGCGACTTGTGACCATACCTAATGAGTGATCACACCTAGTGAGTTATGACCACACCTAGCGAGTTGTGATCATACTGAGTGATCACACCTAGTGAGTTGTGACCACACCTAGCGAGTTGTGATCAAACTAAGTGAGTGATCACACCTAGTGAGTTGTGACCACACCTAGCCAGTTGTGATCATACTAAGTGAATGATCACACCCAGTGAGTTGTGACCACACCTAGCGAGTTGTGACCATACCTAGATAGTGACCACACCTAGCGAGTGGCCACTAGTCGGTTGATAGTGACCACACCTAATGAGTGACCACACCCAATGAGTGACCATATCTAGTCAGTAATTACACCTAGTGAGTTATGACCAAAACAAGTGAGTTGCACACCGCATAAAGAAGAAAGAGTGTCCACACATAGATGAAGAACTGCGAGTGTTTGTTTAAAACGCAGTGCATTTCTGTCTGCCTGTGTGACTGCTACAGATTGTAGCTTGTGGTTTTACTGAACCCTCCGGTTGGCTGATGGCAAAGACAGGCTTTCAGAGAACGTAAATGATAACTACTGACTGTCGAATTACGATATATATGCTATAGTTTCTTTTGAAATCTGTTTTGTTGTTGCTGTTGTTGTTTGTTTGTTTGTTTGTTTCTTCCTTCTTCTTTTTTCGGGTTAAAGTTTTTCAACGGGCATGACATTTCAGTTTGCTGGGCGTTAACAATCAGTTAAACATCCTGTTTCTCTGGTTTCAGCTCTCGGCTACAGAAGACTAATTTTGCTGCAGCTGACCACCGTGATGTGACCACCGTGACCGTGACCACCGTGATGTCCGCTCTGATCTGGGTCTCCTGAACGACGTCTGCAATGGATGATTCTGAAAACCGTTACATCTCCCGGCCCTCCTCGAAAAGAAACTCTATGCTATAGACCGTTTGGCATGAACAAATCTAATGCGGCACTCTGAAAGACATTGAAAAACAGTTAGGCTCTTTCTCTCTCACCCATCCCCCCCCCCCCCCCCCGCCCCCAGCTTTCAGTCTCTCTTAGGCTGTTGATCTCTCTCTCTCTCTCTCTCTCTCTCTCTCTCTCTCTCTCTCTCTCTCTCTCTCTCTCTCTCTCTCTCTCTCTCTTTCTTTCTCTCTCGACCCCCTCCCCGTCTTCAACACACCTGTTGCTAACTACTCATCACTCCTGAAACGCGACAATGGCAACTTTCATGTTTGTTATCATGACAATTGGAGTATCATCACTCTTTCAAAGACACATATCATAAAACGACGTATAATGAAAGCATACACAACAAAGGACAACCAACCAATCGACCAACCCAATACTCACATAAACAACAGCAATCAAAAACAGTCGAAGAAAGCGGATGATAACCCAACACGAATTCGACAAACGTTAAAGGAGCTGTGCTTCGTCACTTTCGGGAGTGGATGATGATTCGAACGTTTCCAACTTGTGTTGTTTCTCTTGAAAAAAGACTCCCGTCATTCCGCCAAAAGTGTAGGTGGCAGATTACAGCTAAACACGCATACGCATTACGTATGTGGCTTTGCATGAAGTGACATGGTGCACACAGAACGCGCCTAGATGGCTGTTAGGGCCCTCGATGGCTGCAGTTTCATGTAGCACCAGCAATGCCAGCGCTGTAAGTACACCACTTCGGTGGATATTCAAAAACGCGCTATAAAAACAACAACAACAACAACAACACACACACACACACACACACACACACACACACACACACACACACACACACGCACGCACGCACGCACGCACGCACGCACGCACGCACGCACGCACGCACGCACGCACGCACGCACGCACGCACGCACGCACGCACGCACGCACGCACGCACGCACACACACACACACACACACACACACACACAAACCCACAACAACAACATCTCTTTATTTCTTACTGCTTATCATTATAGCTTGGGTGTATTTTTCCCAGCCAAAGATACAAAAGCCAGTGCCATAGGAGGTTGCCAAACCTGAATGTCCCTTACTTTGAGTGTCACTGAATGCATGTCCAGCTTAGACATATATGTCAGCCTCAAACCTGAAGCCATCAAGATTCTCAAGCTCTGTGTATTATTGATAGTTATCTTCCTTTTGGGGTTGCTCCACCTGGATTTCAACCAGGTCTTGCGGCATGAAAAAACAGTCTGTCCAGTATACCTCCCACTTTTCCATTCACAGTATGCAAGCCATGGCCATCTGCTCGAGGAATGGTTTTAGTTGACTTCACTGCGGAATATCAAGAGTGCTTGAAAGCTGGCCCTTTCGATGTGCGTTATCAATGCGTCTCTGCATGGTGGCATTGTGACTGTTCAACAAGGATGAGGTGTGTTGACACATTTTGTTGACATCTATCACTTATTTACCCCTACAGAGAAGATGCATGGAATGTTCCAGTTTCATTATTTTTCCTTAACGTGGTAATCTCTTTATCTCTAAACGATTCTGCCCATAACATACTGAACGATGTACTGAAGATAATGTTTATATGGTCTTGTTGGAAGCTTGCTCTTCAATAGTTTCAGTGTCTTTGACGGTTTCCTGGTGTCTGTCATCCTCTCAAGTGTAATCTCTCCGACAGGTGGCATGGTAATGAGCTTCTCCTCAGCAGTTTTTGACACACATTTGACTAATGTTTTCAACATGTTGTTTTCTTATATTCAAGTCTTTTCACAAACAAGACATCTGTCACTGGGCAACAGCTAGCATTGTGGTTGCTGACGGATTTGCTGTTCTCGCTTTTTGGAGAATCTTACAGCACTCTCTTCCGACGGCTTCTTTAGTTTAAAAAAAATTCTGCAGTCATTCATAAAGTAGCACAATGTGTGATTCCAATGCAGATTCGGTATATACTCATATATTTCATCCACCATATCAGGACTGGACCATTGCACATGCTTAAGTTATTTAGTTCTTGGATTTGTATACCTCATCAATCGCACAAGGTCACTTCAGGACAAATCGCAGTCACAGTTTCTTACGAGCAAAAAGCTGGCTCATTGTTCTACACAGAACACAATCAGTAGCAAACATCCCAGCCAAAACAGTCAATAATTAGCACATATCACTATCTACAACTGCAAAAGATACTTCCAGACAGATTCCCGTAACAGCATTCAGTACAAAATTGAAGAACAATTGATCAGATCACAAGTATGTCTAAATCACCTTTTGGAGGCACAGTAACACACGTTTTGGTGCCTATTTATATTCTGCAGGCACTCAACATGAGAACCTGCTTAAATCAATTGACTATGAGCAGTGTGACCTATTTTATTTCGCAGGCTAACACGGGAATTCGCTTCAGCCAAGACTAACGCAACTGAAAAGTATAGAGAGGATTTGGAAAAAATGAAGGTGAATGGACCGGGGAAGCAGAAATTAGGACAAGGAAGAAATTATGGCACTGACTATAAGCATATTTGGCTATATTCTGACCTACTCCGTGCTTTTAAGTTGAAAAAAATCATCAGCTCTGGGGTTTTAACAGAGGGGACGTTAATATTTCTGCGTCCGCAGTGCCCAATAACAAGGACACATTTAAGACAAAGAGAAATGGAAAGCTACAACATGTTAAACTATTCCAACAATAAAACAGTATATGCAAATGGCCTTTTTTGTCATAATAAATGAGTTGCTAAGAGACAATTAGGTCATCGCAATTTGGAATTCCATATAGTGCGCTACACTGTAGATCACTACACTACACGGGTTGGGAGGGGGAGGGTTTGATCGGGATGTGCCCCCACACTAGATTTGTCTGGCAAGACTAGCACCTACCTCTCGCTTGCGACGTTTCGCCAATGCTCCCCTCTCTGGCCCGGTCTGTTCTGGTCGTTTTGTTGTTGTTGTTTTTTGCAAACAGAGTTGGTACAGCCTCGTCTTTCAGCTGAGCACTGTATTTCAGTATTGAAGTTTTCAAGTTCGAGTTCTCTCTCGTTTTCCTAATGTTATTGTGAGGTACTGCAAAATGTCTACTTCTAATGACTCATGGCCGACCAGAGATGTGCTCAGATGTGCTCACCTCAACATTAACCATGCTATTAACAAATTAACAGATACAGCGTCAGTTTCGTTCAACTCTGGCAAGAAGTACAATATACGTGGTCTGTCCGAATCAAGGCTGTCCACTCATATCTCCAATTCCGATATTTCCATACCAGGATATAGCAGTGTACTCATGGACCCAAAACAACACAAGGAAACAGGCTTGGTGATATATATTCACGACTCCTGGTCCAGTCATGTAAAAGTACTTTCAAGAAAATTTATCAGTTATCTCAAACACTTTCTTAGCCTTCACGCCACAAAAATTATTCTTTGATGTCCGTATTCAACCCATTATCAACTACGGATCGCCGCTGTGGGAATCAGCAAGTGCAAATACTAATCTTTGGCTAGTTTACCTAAGAGCAAGAGAGCTGTTAAGACAATTCTCCTCAAAACACAACTTTAGCGATTTCAGACTATAACTTCTGTCCAGTCTTCCTCTCGAAGAAAGACATCGATAACTATAACAAGGGAGTTCTGATACACAAAATTATGTCCGTTAAAGTCCCACCCTCTCTTACGGACAAATCTTCCTTAAACCAGTTACTGCCTTCTGAACAGCTCAATAAACCAATCACTGCATTCTGAACAGCTCAATAAACCAATCACTGCATTCTGAACAGCTCCATAAACCCATCCCTAGGGCTGACCTTCTCGAGTCTAGCCTAGTTCATTCCTAGCCTAGTTCACTCCTAGCCTAGTTCATTCCTAGCCTAGTTCATTCCCAATCTTCACCTTGTCTGCATTAGTCAGACAGTCCAGCAATCATTTCAGACTGTTCTCTCCATAAGACAGACAGACCAGCAATGATTACAGACTGTTCTCTCCATAAATCAGACCGATCAGCAATCATGTTGGACTGTTCTCTCTATGAGACAGACTGACCAGCAATCATGTTGGACTATTCTCTCAATGAGACAAACTGACAAGCAATGATTTTAGACTGTTCTCTCCATTAGTCAGACCAGCAATCATTTCAGACGGTTCTCTCCATTAGTCAGACCAGCAATGATTTTAGACTGTTCTCTCCATTAGTCAGGCAGACCAGCAATGATTTTAGACTGTTCTCTCCATTAGTCAGACCAGCAATGATTTTAGACTGTTCTCTCCATTAGTCAGGCAGACCAGCAATGATTTTAGACTGTTCTCTCCATTAGTCAGGCAGACCAGCAATGATTTTAGACTGTTCTCTCCAGTAGTCAGACCAGCATTGATTTTAGACTGTTCTCTCCATTAGTCAGGCAGACCAGCAATTCATGCCAAAAATCAAAACACATAAAACGTTAAAAAATATCTCTGTTTATTAGGATAAAACACAATCTGCAAATCAGAGTATGGTTCAGAGTAGGCAGGAGTAAAGAGAAAAAATTTAAGACAAGTTTTCAAATGTGATAGAGAACTGTGCAGTTTCGGCAAAATAAGATCAAGACTATGATAACGGAACTATAGTATATCAACAGCTTAAACACAATCAACATTTTAATGCCCTGCAATAATGATCCCTTTATTACGTACCTCCATAGTTTCAGATAAAATCGCAACATGAATGCGAGATTCATGCACTGAATTCTGATACATCCAGCTCAGTCGGTGCAGCCGAACGTATTATGCTCACGCAGGTATTAAAAACAGTTCGGAGGATCGAATGCTGCCGTCGGTTTAAAGGTGACTGACACATGCTGGTTGGGCGAAGTCTTCCTCAGTCGTGCATAAGGTACCACCCTGGCCTCCTGTTTTCAATACCTGCGTCTGTCTGTGGCAGTTATATTCCACTCAAGGGGTTGTTGGTTCTGCCTAGGCGACTCGTCACTAAAATCACAACCTGTTGAATCACTTGGCACACGTTTTCTGTTTGGTTGCTGCTTTGCTCGGAGAGAATGATACGGCTACAAACGACGATGCTCTGGTTTTGCTGCCTTGTCCTGTTCCTTCAAGGTAAACCTTTTTAAATTAAAGAGAGAGGAATTTTTAAATAATATTGATAGCGATTTGGTAAATGATTAATCTGTTTAAATTGGACTTCTCAGTATTTCAAGCTACGGTTTTTGTGGAAGACGCTCCCCTCCCCCCCGCCCTCGGATCTTGAAATACTGAGGGGGTTCTACTGAGAGAAAATAAATATAAATAAACTGAAACAAGGACTGTTAGCACTTGAAACAAGATCCAGACACATATAACTTAACCCTTTCACTGCCATGCTTGCCGCGGCGTCACTCTGAAAACGACCAATAAAAGTGCCAAATTTGAAATCATTAAAGCTTCCCCACCCCTTCGCAAGAGCACGTGAAAGGATTTCTATCAAACTGCACAGTATTGAAAGTAGATTTGATAGAGGACCATCAGATATACTGTTTGCTGGCGTGTATGTGTGCACCTTTTAGCCCGGAAATTCTACAGGCTGGGGCAGTGAAGTGGTTAAAAGGAACGCTTTTTTTTTTTTTTTTTTTTTTTTTTTACAAAACACAAAATGCCAGTTTTGGGGTAATCTCCTTTTTTTTTTTTTTTTTTAAACTACATGTCGAAACCAACACGTAAACAGCTAAACGGTGAAAAATGAGATGTAGGATTTTTATCTGCTTTTGGTTGACCTGTTTTGTTATGGTGGTTATTCTCCTGAGAGTTTGAGAGAACATTTTTTGGAATTCCATTTTGGTGTGATTCCTTCAGTTAGTCTGACTGATTTGTGAGATCTTCGATCTTTTGTAAAATTATGCATGGCCTGAACTCTCTCTCTCTCTTTCTTCGTCCTTATAATATCTGTAGTAATGTCGTGCTTATTTGAGTTTGTAGAGCAAGGACAGGCTGTTAGGGCCCTGACACTGATTTTGACCGATTTTAGCTTCAGATCTCGTCTTTGGTATATTCCACCGACTAAATGTTTTAACGCCCCGTGCTCAGTAATAATTTCATATTTTTCAAGTGTCTTAGATGTTTATCAATAGCAAAACAAGACCAATATGTCACGGCAGAATGGGCAAGGGAAATAACCGCTGCAGCCGCGTGATCGCGCGTGTAGTCCATGGGCCAGGTATCGAAACCCTCCCCCCCCCCCACACACCCCCACCCCTCGGGGAGATTTTTGGAGACAATGATTTTTGGATAGCTCAGTATGTGTCTTTTCAATATCTGCTTGTCTGCAAGATGAACTACTCTGCTTTTAGGGATTATCTGAGATGGTACATAGGAGCTTAATGGCATGTATTAAAATGGGCGTGTCCCCTACAAATCCCAAACAACAGGCAGCTATGCCATTCTTTGGACACACAGAAATACTGCACATGCTGGTATCAATGGGTAGCACTGCTCTTGCGGCTGCTGTTGTCTTACCCAGGTATGGTGGCCTGAATTACGCGTGTGGGATTAATGAAGATTAAAAAAGAAAAATGTCACGTTGCATAATTTTGTACAATGCTCGTGTAAATAATTGAACAAAAGTGCTTCATTTACCACCAAATATATCATGGCGACTGAGAGAGTCACAGAGAATGTTTGATTAACACCTGCATTAATGGATGACGTCACGGAATAGAATATACTCAAGTTCAAAAGTTAAGCAACCTTTTACAAAAAAGCACATATGTTCAGATCTCAATAAACTACTTCCACAAAACCGGTATAGGTGCTGTTTTATTCACTGGTCTATCTCCATTTAACCTGAAATCATTTTCACAGTACTCTATACCCCATTGAAGATAGGTGAGAAACATGCCCGATGTATTAACGGGGGCGGGGATAGCTCAGTGGTTAGAGCGCCGGACTCGTGATCGAAAGGTCGCGGGTTCGAATCCCTGCAGGAGCGGCGGAAGAATTTTATTCTCCAGGGTCAGCTTTCTGTGTTGACTCTTATTTCAGTATCCGTTCCACCCCCGTTTTACTGCAGTAGCACGTAAAAGACCCCCGTCATTCCGCCAAAAGTGCAGGTGGCAGATTACAGCTAAACACGCACACACACATTACGTATGTGGCTTTGCATGAAGTGACATGGTGCACACAGAACGCGCCTAGATGGCTGTTAGGGCCCTCGATGGCTGCAGTTTCATGTGGCACCAGCAATGCCAGCGCTGTAAGTACACCACTTCGGTGGATATTCAAAAACGCGCTATAAAAACAACAACAACAACAACAACAAACACACACACACACACACACACTCACACACACACACACACACACACACACACACACACACACACACACACACACACACACACACACACACACACACACACACACACACACACACACAAAAACCCACCACAACAACATCTCTTTATTTCTTACTGCTTATCATTATAGCTTGGGTGTATTTTTCCCAGCCAAAGATACAAAAGCCAGTGCCAGAGGAGGCTGCCAAACCTGAATGTCCCTTACTTTGAGTGTCACTGAATGCATGTCCAGCTTAGACATATATGTCAGCCTCAAACCTGAAGCCATCAAGATTCTCAAGCTCTGTGTATTATTGATAGTTATCTTCCTTTTGGGGTTGCTCCACCTGGATTTCAACCAGGTCTTGCGGCATGAAAAAACAGTCTGTCCAGTATATCTCCCACTTTTCCATTCACAGTATGCAAGCCATGGCCATCTTCTCGAGGAATGGTTTTAGTTGACTTAACTGCGGAATATCAAGAGTGCTTGAAAGCTGGCCCTTTCGATGTGCATTATCAATGCATCTCTGCATGGTTGCATTGTGACATTTCAACAAGGATGAGGTGTGTTGACACATTTTGTTGACATCTATCACTTATTTACCCCTACAGAGAAGATGCATGGAATGTTCCAGTTTCATTATTTTTCCTTAACGTGGTAATCTCTTTATCTCTAAACGATTCTGCCCATAACATACTGAACGATGTACTGAAGATAATGTTTATATGGTCTTGTTGGAAGCTTGCTCTTCAATAGTTTCAGTGTCTTTGACGGTTTCCTGGTGTCTGTCATCCTCTCAAGTGTAATCTCTCCGACAGGTGGCATGGTAATGAGCTTCTCCTCAGCAGTTTTTGACACACATTTGACTAATGTTTTCAACATGTTGTTTTCTTATATTCAAGTCTTTTCACAAACAAGACATCTGTCACTGGGCAACAGCTAGCATTGTGGTTGCTGACGGATTTGCTGTTCTCGCTTTTTGGAGAATCTTACAGCACTCTCTTCCGACGGCTTCTTTAGTTTAAAAAAAATTCTGCAGTCATTCATAAAGTAGCACAATGTGTGATTCCAATGCAGATTCGGTATATACTCATATATTTCATCCACCATATCAGGACTGGACCATTGCACATGCTTAAGTTATTTAGTTCTTGGATTTGTATACCTCATCAATCGCACAAGGTCACTTCAGGACAAATCGCAGTCACAGTTTCTTACGAGCAAAAAGCTGGCTCATTGTTCTACACAGAACACAATCAGTAGCAAACATCCCAGCCAAAACAGTCAATAATTAGCACATATCACTATCTACAACTGCAAAAGATACTTCCAGACAGATTCCCGTAACAGCATTCAGTACAAAATTGAAGAACAATTGATCAGATCACAAGTATGTCTAAATCACCTTTTGGAGGCACAGTAACACACGTTTTGGTGCCTATTTATATTCTGCAGGCACTCAACATGAGAACCTGCTTAAATCAATTGACTATGAGCAGTGTGACCTATTTTATTTCGCAGGCTAACACGGGAATTCGCTTCAGCCAAGACTAACGCAACTGAAAAGTATAGAGAGGATTTGGAAAAAATGAAGGTGAATGGACCGGGGAAGCAGAAATTAGGACAAGGAAGAAATTATGGCACTGACTATAAGCATATTTGGCTATATTCTGACCTACTCCGTGCTTTTAAGTTGAAAAAAATCATCAGCTCTGGGGTTTTAACAGAGGGGACGTTAATATTTCTGCGTCCGCAGTGCCCAATAACAAGGACACATTTAAGACAAAGAGAAATGGAAAGCTACAACATGTTAAACTATTCCAACAATAAAACAGTATATGCAAATGGCCTTTTTTGTCATAATAAATGAGTTGCTAAGAGACAATTAGGTCATCGCAATTTGGAATTCCATATAGTGCGCTACACTGTAGATCACTACACTACACGGGTTGGGAGGGGGAGGGTTTGATCGGGATGTGCCCCCACACTAGATTTGTCTGGCAAGACTAGCACCTACCTCTCGCTTGCGACGTTTCGCCAATGCTCCCCTCTCTGGCCCGGTCTGTTCTGGTCGTTTTGTTGTTGTTGTTTTTTGCAAACAGAGTTGGTACAGCCTCGTCTTTCAGCTGAGCACTGTATTTCAGTATTGAAGTTTTCAAGTTCGAGTTCTCTCTCGTTTTCCTAATGTTATTGTGAGGTACTGCAAAATGTCTACTTCTAATGACTCATGGCCGACCAGAGATGTGCTCAGATGTGCTCACCTCAACATTAACCATGCTATTAACAAATTAACAGATACAGCGTCAGTTTCGTTCAACTCTGGCAAGAAGTACAATATACGTGGTCTGTCCGAATCAAGGCTGTCCACTCATATCTCCAATTCCGATATTTCCATACCAGGATATAGCAGTGTACTCATGGACCCAAAACAACACAAGGAAACAGGCTTGGTGATATATATTCACGACTCCTGGTCCAGTCATGTAAAAGTACTTTCAAGAAAATTTATCAGTTATCTCAAACACTTTCTTAGCCTTCACGCCACAAAAATTATTCTTTGATGTCCGTATTCAACCCATTATCAACTACGGATCGCCGCTGTGGGAATCAGCAAGTGCAAATACTAATCTTTGGCTAGTTTACCTAAGAGCAAGAGAGCTGTTAAGACAATTCTCCTCAAAACACAACTTTAGCGATTTCAGACTATAACTTCTGTCCAGTCTTCCTCTCGAAGAAAGACATCGATAACTATAACAAGGGAGTTCTGATACACAAAATTATGTCCGTTAAAGTCCCACCCTCTCTTACGGACAAATCTTCCTTAAACCAGTTACTGCCTTCTGAACAGCTCAATAAACCAATCACTGCATTCTGAACAGCTCAATAAACCAATCACTGCATTCTGAACAGCTCCATAAACCAATCACTGCATTCTGAACAGCTACATAAACCCATCCCTAGGGCTGACCTTCTCGAGTCTAGCCTAGTTCATTCCCAGCCTAGTTCATTCCTAGCCTAGTTCACTCCTAGCCTAGTTCACTCCTAGCCTAGTTCATTCCTAGCCTAGTTCACTCCTAGCCTAGTTCACTCCTAGCCTACTTCATTCCTAGCCTAGTTCATTCTTGTAGTGTTCTTTGGAACTCACTCCCCATACAGCACTGAGACGTTTAAATCACGTTACACGTTATACATTATGCGTTCATTGGTTGTCCTTGCGTGTTAAACTTGGTGATTGTAATCCGCCTGCAACGTTCTACCGTATCGTGTTTTCCGTTCTTCACGCATTTACCCACCAAATAATGTTTGCTACTGACGATTTCAAAGCCCTATATATCCACCTCCATTCCCGCCTGTCTTATATCATGTTTGATGTCTATTATAATCGTGATTTATTCCATATATGTACCGGTTTGTCGTGCCTAAGAAAATGTGTACATGTATAATTAAATCTAGAACAGTCCCTTGTTTGGGAGAGGGCTGTATGTAAAAAAAGCATACATGTTTATCTATTACTCTATTCAAATTAATATTTGTGTGTGTGTGTGGGTGGGGGGGGTCTGTGTGTGTTTGTGTGTGTGTGTAAACACACATTCAGACCGACTATCTATATATCTAACCTCAGCACAGAGAGAGAGAGAGAGAGAGAGAGAGAGAGAGAGAGAGAGAGAGAGAGAGAGAGAGAGAGAGAGAGAGAGAGAGAGAGAGAGGAGAGAGAGAGAGAGAGAGAGAGAGAGAGAGAGAGAGAGAGAGAGAGAGAGAGAGAGAGACACACACACACACACACACACACACATACACACACACACACACACACACACACACACACACACACACCCACACACCACCCACCCACACACACACACACACACACACACACACACACACACACACACACACACACACACACACACACACACACACACACACACACACACACACACACACACACACACCACCCACCCACACACCCACCCACCCACACACACACACACACATACACACACACACACACACACACACACACACACACACACACACACACACACACACACACACACACACACACACACACACACACGCACACACGAAAACAACAGCAACAGGGACAATAACAACAAAATAGCACTACCACCAACAACAACAAAACGACAATAACAACAGCAGCAGCAGCAACAACAACATACCACCATCAACAATAATACAAACAAAGAACAAGTAATAATAACAAAAGTCATTTATCAATCTATCGATTAAAAAATTCTTTTATAAATATTATTATTTATTTATTTTATTTTTATTTTTAACCAGCCCCCCACCCCCCACCCCCCCACCCAAAAAAACACACACACACACACACCCATTAACAGCAACAAAAAGAAAATGATAATGGTGATGATGATGATGGAGATGTTTTTGATTGCAGGCATCGAATCACAAAAGGACTCTCCTTCAGACGCAACTACTGCAGGCCCAGCTGCTACAGATTCAACTGCTGCAGGCCCGGCTGCTACAGATTCAACTGCTGCAGGCCCGGCTGCTACAGATTCAACTGCTGCAGGCCCAGCTGCTACAGATTCAACTGCTGCAGGCCCGGCTGCTGCAGATTCAACTGCTGCAGGCCCGGCTGCTGCAGATTCAACTGCTACAGGCCCGGCTGCTGCAGATTCAAATACTGCAGGCTCAGCTAATGAAAACTCCACAGTGACAAGAACCCCACCGGACTCAGGAGGTGAAGAACTTCGAGTAGATGTGAATCTCAGGCCATTATTATGCTCTGTCTGTCTGTCTGTGTTTCTATCTCTGTCTGTCTCTCTCTGTAGGTTGTGTGTGTGTGTGTGTGTGTGTGTGTGTGTGTGTGTGTGTGTGTGTGTGTGTGTGTGTGTGTGTGTGTGTCTGTGTGTCTGTGAGAGAGAGAGAGAGAGAGAGAGAGAGAGAGAGAGAGAGAGAGAGAGAGAGAGAGAGAGAGAGAGAGAGAGAGAGAGAGAGAGAGAGAGCGTGGATGGGTGGGTGGGGGGGGAGGAGGAAGGGGGGGATAACTGTCCCTTCTGCTGACATTCCAGATCTGTCAAAAGTCAGGTTCCCTCTTTTATACATAGAGCGGGTCAGAAAATAGTTTTTGCCTCGGGAATTGTAAGTAAGTAACTTGGTGTTTTACGCCCAGTCAACCACTACGGTTATAACAGGGCGATTTGGGAACTGTAAATGAATGGCTAAAGATATATATGTATGCAGTGTCAACCGCGCCAGGAGAGCACAGACAACCTCACAATAAAGCTACAACCACAAACACCTTTGAACAACAATACACCCCCACAGACAACTCCCCTTGAAACCCCGAGATGTACCTAACACGAGTGTGCACAGTAGAGAGATAAATGGTAACGGTACATTTTTACAAATGGTAACGGTACATTTTTACAGACTAATGTTTTTAGCAACAGCAAACAAACAAACAAATAACAACAACCCTCACCCCACCCCCACATTTTATAGACATGTATTTCATCTGAAGTGTATGTAGCCTGCATACATGCGTATACCTTTTGTTACCCAATAATTATAGTCTTTCATTTCCTTTTTATGCCACTGTGGTTTCAGCTCTCTGCTACAGATGTCTAATTTTGCTGCAACTGACCACCGTGATGACCGCTCTCATCTGGGTCTTCTGAACGACGTCTGAAATGGATGGTTCTGAACACCGTTACATCTCCTGGCCCATCTTGAAAAGCTCTATGCTATAGATCGTTTGGCATGAACAAATATAATGCGGCACTCTCAAAGACACTGAAAAGCAGGCCGGACTGTGTGTGTGTGTGTGTGTGTGTGTGTGTGTGTGTGTGTGTGTGTGTGTGTGTGTGTGTGTGTCTTTGTGTGTGTGTGTGTGTGTGTCTTTGTGTGTGTGGTGTGTGTGTCTTTGTGTGTGTGTGTGTGTGTGTGTGTGTCTTTGTGTGTGTGTGTGTGTGTGTGTGTGTGTGTGTGTGTGTGTGTGTGTGTATGTGTGTAACCTCTACCCCGCCTCCTCTGTCTTCAACACACCTGTTGCTAACTACTCATCACTCCTGAAACGCGACAATGGCAATTTTCATGTTTGTTATCATGAAAATTAGAGTATCATCACTCTTTCAAAGACACATATCATAAAACGACGTATAATGAAAGCATACACAACAAAGGACAACCAACCAATCGACCAACCCAATACTCACATAAAAACTGCAATCAAAAACAGTCGAAGAAAGCGGATGATAACCCAACACGAATTCGACAAACGTAAAAGGAGCTGTGCTTCGTCACTTTCGGGAGTGAATGATGATTCGAACGTTCCAACTTGTGTTGTTTCTCTTGATAGGATCAGACAAACTGAATAATAGAAACCAGTCTTGTTGGCATATAACGGCTCTGCTGACCAACGAAGGAAGAGTCAGAAACACCATCAAACCAAAATGAAAAGCAAAGAACTAGAAGCTATCGTGGTTGCGTCTCATTTTAAGTAGTTTGCACATTCCTAAACTAACTCACAGCCTCTCCCCCCCCAACACACACACACACATCACTCCCACATCCTTCTCCCCATCCCGTCCATTGCCCATTCTTGATACAGCCAGGAAAAGCGATTGTACATGAAGCAAAGGACAGAAATGTGGGAGATAAACATGATGGCTTATATTTCAGTTGCTAATTTTGTATCTATTTAATTTCTTGCTGTGTTTGTGT
>OY757546.1:10954446-10967194 GCA_963584105.1 Alviniconcha strummeri
GAAATGTACTGCGTTTTAAACAGACACTCGTTCTTAAAGTAAAAGTCCAAGGTTTTTAAGTAAGCAAAATGACCATCGAAATGACTGACAAATGAGTCACTAGTTTCAGATTTAATGAAATAAAAAAATAAAAACAAAAAGTTTAATTGGTTTTTTAATCGATTTTATTTTCTGTAGGCTTCCCCGGAAGTGACGTCAGTCTGGGGAGTCAGTGCGGTTGCCATGTTAGATTCTTCAGTAAACTGTGTATGCGTATGGTCGACAAAAAGGTTACCTATGCCGGCCTACTGTGTTGCCGCGAACTGTAACAATTCGCAGACGGCTCCAGGTATAACAATGCAGGAGCTCCCGCGCAATCGACCCTCAGTGAGGCGAAAGTGGATTAAGTTTATACAATGCAAACGAGCTGACTTTCTTGCTGCGCCGCATCACGCCCATTTGTGTAGCGAGCACTTCAGTGAGTGCGATTTCGCAAACCCCATGGAATATCGCATGTCGAAGCTGACACGATGTTCCGGTACTCTTTCAAAATCCTGCCGGACAGGCTCAAACTGATACGGCTGTATCCTTGTGGGTCTCTCGGGCAAAGTATTAGTTTCGTCTTCGGAGCTCGAGTTGGCCATTTTGCAGCGACTCCTCAGAGTGACGTAGTAGGCATATGGTCACGTGATTTGGGCGTCAAGGCGACGCTTTCGGTACAACAGAAAATGCCTTTTTTTCGTGCATTTATAACCCTCAGATCACAGTTTCACCTACATCATCGCTCTCAGCGAGCTTTAACGGAAATCGTGTCAAAAATCACCCCTAACCTTGGACTTGTCCTTTAAGCTATTTCGACAGTCTTTCTTCTTTACGCGGTGTACAACTCAGTTGTTTTGGTCATAACTCACTAGGTGTAATTACTCACTAGTTAAGGTCACAACTCGCTAGATGTAGGCACTCACTGGGTGTGGTCACTATCAACCCACTAGTGGCCAATCGCTAGGTGTGGTCATTCACTAGGTATGGTCACAACACGCTAGGTGTGGTCACAACTCACTGGGTGTAGTCACTCACTAGGTATGGCCACAACTCACTAGGTGTGATCACTCACGAGGTATGGCCACAATTCACTAGGTGTGGTCACTCACTACGTGTGGTCACAACTCACTAGGTGTGATCACTCACTTGGTATGATCACAACTCGCTAGATGTGGTCACAATTCATTAGGTGTGATCATGATCACAACTCGCTAGGTGTGGTCACAACTCAATAGGTGTGATCAGTCACTTAGTATGATCACAACTCGCTAGGTGTGGTCACAACTTACTAGATGTGATCAGAACTCACTAGGGTGGTCACTCTCTAGGTATGGTCACGACTCACTAGGTGTGGTCACTCACTAGGTATGGTCACAACTCACCAGGTGTGGTCACTCACTAGGTATGGTCACAACTCACCAGGTGTGGTCACTCACTTGGTCTGGTCACAACTCACAAGATGTGGTCACTGACTATTGTTTTAGAATATTGGCAGAAGGACCCCCAGACCCCTCCCCCCCCCCACACACACACACACTCACTCTCAGAGCATAATAATGGCCTAAGATTCACATATGCTCGAAGTTCTTTACCTCCTGAGTCCGGTGCAGTCGTTGTTTCATTAGTTGGAGCTGCAGTAGAATCATTAGTTGGAGCTGCAGTAGAATCATTAGTTGGAGCTGCAGTAGTTGGAGCTGCAGTTTCACTAGTTGGAGCTGCATTAGTTGGAGCTGCATTAGTTGTTGGAGCCTTCAGTCACGGTAGTGTTTGATTCGACGCCTGCAATCAAAAACATCTCCGTCATCATCATTATCACCATAATCATTTTGTTTTTCTTGCCGTCGATTTATTTCATTTTGGAGTAAATACAAACAAAACAAAACAAAACACCAACAACAACAACAACAACAACAACAACAACAACAACAACAACAACAACAACAACAAAAAGTCAGTAAAATGAATTGTCCCCGTTATCGTTATTATTAGTTGTTTGTTTGAAGTGTTGTTGTTAGTGCTAGTGGTGGTATGTTGTAGTTGTTGTTGCTCTTGTCATTTTTGTTGTTGGTAGTGGTATTTTGTTGTCGCTATTGTTGTTGTTTTTCGAGCATGCGTGCGTGCGTGCGTGCGTGCGTGCGTGCGTGCGTGCGTGTGTGTGTGTGTGTGTGTGTGTTTCTGAGGCGCAGGTTCACTGCGTAGCTGAGTGCGTTCTGAACTCTCTCTCTCTCCCTCCCTCTCTCCCTCCCTCTCTCTCTCCCTCCCTCTCTCTCTCCCTCCCCCCTCTCTCTCCCTCTCTCTCTCTCTCCCCTCCCTCCCTCCCTCTCCCCCTCTCTCTCCCCCTCCCTCTCTCTCTCTCCCTCCCCGCTCTCTCTCCCTCTCTCTCTCTCCCCTCTCTCTCTTTCTCCCCCCCCCCCTCTCTCTCAGCCTGAAGTAGGGCGAAGTGTGTAGTCTGGTTTCGTTTTCCCTGTTTATTAACGAGCTAGCCAGAGAAATCGTCCGACGAAAAATATTTTGATATCTAACTCAGTGTGTGGGTTGAAAACCCAGTTGATATATTTTTTTATGAAACGGCAAATACACCTTTTTGCATTAAGAAATTTTTAAGAGAGAGAGAGAGAGAGAGAGAGAGAGAGAGAGAGAGAGAGAGAGAGAGAGAGAGAGAGAGAGAGAGAGAGAGAGAGAGAGAGTACGGAATACGGAAATTACATTCAATAAAGCCATAGCCCCATTTCTAAGCTACGACACACCTGTACATACACGGAATAAATGAAGAAAGACATCAAACATGATATGAGACCGGCGTGAGTGTTTGCTGCTTAACGTCCACGGAGGCGAGAAGGCCTATTAGGGACGGGGACGAGTGGGAAAAGGGGACAGAAGAGTGAAACCTCGAAACAGACGCCAACCCGGAAGACCAAGGCTGCCGTGGACCGCCGCCACAACAACAGGATGTTAATTAAAGGCAGTGTCCGTCCGGCATTGAGCAGCGACCACCGCACCACGCAACTGCTGTCCCAACTGCTATGCAGAACAGAATCACAAAGACAATGTCCGTAGCTCCGCCGTTGGGAAACAACTGAAGCAAAAGAAGTCCATCTCTCTCTCTCTCTAGCCCAGCACCACCTCCCTGCTCTTGATCTCTTCTGGGCTAGCTTCTTCGTGAGAGTCCAGCTCACCTCCCTCCTCTTGATCTCGCCTGGACTCTTTTTTAGGAGACAGGCGGGAATGGGGGTGGATATATAGGGCTTCGAAATCAGCAGCAGCAAACCATAGTTCAGGAGCTATGTGAGAGTCGAGGTGGACGTCCTGGGCTGTCCGTCCTAACGAGCCTTCTGGTTTCCGTGGACGTAAAGATTTATTGCACCGTGCTTCGGCATTGGTCACAACTTGTCCCTAATATGTCAACTGACATCTGAGGACATTAAGCATCAACTCATCATCATCATCAGCAGCAAACATTATTTGGTCGGCAAATGCGTGAAGAACGGGAAACACCATAATGTAGATCGTTGCAGGCGGATTACAATCACCAAGTTTAACACGCAAGGACAACCAATGAGCGCATAATATATAACATGGAAGGTGATTTAAACGTTTCAGTGCTGGCTGGTAATCTAAGAGCGTGAGGGAGGGAGTTCCAAAGAACACTACCAGAATACACTAGGCTGGACTTGAAAAGGTCAGGCCTAGGGACTGGTTTTATTGAGCCTTTCACAAAGTAGTTTAATGAAAATGTAGCCATGTGGGACTTTTCCGGATGTAATTTTGTGTATTAGAAGTCCCTTTGTTATGGCTAAGTTTTCATTCGAGTGAAACGACGGATATGAAGTTATAGCCTGAAATCGTTAGAGTTGTAATTTTGAGAAGAATTACCTTAACCGCTCTCTTAGGTAAACTAGCCAAAGTTTTGAGTATTTGCACTTGCTGAGTCCCACAACGTGGATCCGTAGTCGATGAGGAGTTGAATATGGACATCAAAGAATAATGTTTGTGGCTTGAATTTTAAACATTTAATTTGAAATAACTGGTAAATTTTCTTGGAAGTACTTTTACATAAAACAGTCGCATGACTGGACCAGGAGTCGTAAATATATATTACCAAGCCTTGAGTTGTTTTTAGTCCATGAGTACAATGCTATATGCTGGCATAGAAATACCAGAATTGGAGATATGAGTGGACAACCTTGATTCTGACAAACCACGTATATTGTATTGTAGTTCTTGCCAGAATTGAACAAAACTGACGCTATATCTGTTAATTTGTTAATAGCATGGTTACTGTTGAGGTGAACACATCTGAGCCCGTCTCTGGTCGGCCATGAGTCATTAGAAGTAGACATTTTGCGGTACCTCACAATAAAATGAGGAAAACGAGAGAGAACTCGAACTCAAAAACTTTAATGCTCAAGGATAGTAGCGTTAGGTCCATTTGGACCTAACATTCTGTCCTTGCTCTACAAACTCAAATAAGCACGACTTTACTACAGATATTATAAGGACGAAGAAAGAGAGAGAGAGAGAGAGAGAGAGAGAGAGAGAGAGAGAGAGAGAGAGAGAGAGAGAGAGAGAGAGAGAGAGAGAGAGACACACACACACACACACACACAGACAGACAGAGACAGAGACAGACAGTACGGAATACGGAAATGTTATTCAATAAAGCCATAACCCCATTTCTAAGCTGCGACACACAAAGGCCCAACTACTGGCAATGGCGTCGGAGCTTCATCTTGGAGATTCGAACTGGAAATTTTTCCAAGTCGGTTACCCTGTGGACACCCCTACATACATCTCAGTTTTCACCGTGTAACTTGTTTAAATGTTGTAGCTTGAAAAATGGAGTTATCCCGAAAATTGGCATTTTGTGTTTTGTCAAAACAAAACAAAAAAACAACAAAAAACGAAAAACAAAACAAAACGAAAAACCGAAAAACATAGAAAGAAATAGAAAAACAACTTTTTAAGCTTATAATTATTATGTGTTTGGATCTTGTTTTAGAACGCTAGCAGTCATTCTCGTTTCAGATTCTTTTTCTCAGAAAAATTACGCGTCCTCCACCAAAACCGAAGATTGAAATACTTAAAAGTCCAATTTAAATAGATTAATCACTTACTTAATCGGTATCAATGTTATTTCAGAGGCTTTTTTATTTTATTTAAAAAGGTTTACCTTGCAAGAACAGGACAAGACAGCAAAACCAGAGCATCATCGTTTGTAGCCGTATCATTCTCTTCGAGCAAAGCAGCAACCAAGCAAAAACTTGTGCCAGGTGATTCAACAGGTTGTGATTTTAGTGACGATCAAGCCTAACCCCTTGACTGGGAATATAACTGCCAGACAGTCATTCCCAAGTCCTGTCGGACTTTATAGGCTCATTCGGTCAGCATTGTAGCAACTAGTCTCTAAGGGTAAGGAACCAATCAATAAAGAACAATCTGTGCAAACAGTTCGTGTCGAACATCTGTTACGCTTGGATACGCGTGAGTGTGTGTGTGTGTGTGTGTGTGTGTGTGTGTGTGTGTGTGTGTGTGTGTGTGTGTGTGTGTGTGTGTGTGTGTGTGTGTGTGTGTGTGTGTGTGTGTGTGTGAGTCCGACCGCGTGCGTGCGTGCGTGCATTTGATTTGTTGGGGGGGGGGGGGGGGGGGGGGAGTCGGATGACATGACACTCCAACTGCGTGACTGCCTTCAACCCGGAACGGCACCTTGATCACGATTGCAGAAGACATAACAGCAAGTCTTAGTCACCTTCAACACGACGACCGCATTCGATCATCCGAACTGTTTTCAATACCTGCATGAGCATTATACTGTTGATAGCACCGACTGAGCCGGATGTATCAGAATTCAGTGAATGGATCTCACGTTCACTTTGCAATTTTGTCTGACACTATGGACATATATAATAAAACATTCATTATTGCAGAGCATTTAATTATTGATTGTGTTTAAGCTGTTGATATACTATAGTTCCGTTATAGTAGTCTTATTTTGTCTTAAAAAAAGTTTCTTTACTTCTGCCTACTCTGAACCATACGCTACTCCCCCCCAGCCCCCCTTGTGTGTGTGTGTGTGTGTGTGTGTGTGTGTGTGTGTGTGTGTGTGTGTGTGTGTGTGTGTGTGTGTGTGTGTGTGTGTGTGTGTATTATTATTATTATTGCTAAAAAAACAATCCTTCGCAGGCTACATTTTTCGTGTGCTTGGAACAGGGTAAAGGAACACAATCCAGAGTACAGTTTTTGCGATTCAAAAACCGTCGATTTTATATCTATTTTATAAGGTGATAGGCTAACTAAGGAAGCAGATTTCATGGTACCAGGGGGACAAAACTGCAACATAAATGATTTTACATCAGGTGATTAGAAGAATATATGCTGAATACCGAATCGGAATATAAATTGAAGTTGTCTAAATATTTGATTTTGATTTTTGACGTATCTAACCCCTCGCCAAGAAACGGCCGCCAAGTACGGAAATATACATATTTAAATGAAAATTGAAGCTTTATTTTGGGATCAATTGAAGATTGCCTGTTGTTATCTTAAAGTATTAAAGCACACGCACCCACACATGCATGCACACATACATGTATGCCCCCCACCCCACAACACATACACTCTCACTCTCTCTCTCTCTCTCTCTCTCTCTCTCTCTCTCTCTCTCTCTCTCTCTCTCTCTCTCTCTCTCTCTCTCTCTCTCTCTCTCTCTCTCTCAAGAATCACACACTTTCCAGTCAAAATTCAAACTGGATATCATTTGATCAAAAAGCACATATAAGTGTACAGTTAATAATTAAGATAGGTCAAGAACTGGACCCTGCTGAGCTTCAGTTCTCAGACAAGAAATGTTTTGTGAACCTGCAATGATGTAAAGGAGGGTGAAAGAGATTGAAGGTATATTGTAATGGATAGATGCATGTTTCTGAGTAAATGTCCCACAAAGATGCCCCTCTGTCCCGTTACTACTCAACTGAACATATATAATGCTATCAAGTAATACCAGATTGGCAGTCAAGCCATCAAAGTTCGATCATGATGAAATAAATATACACTAGGGTCACCACACCGCTCAGGAAAATGAAAAATGGAAGTTGTGGCATACACGGAGTAACAATCAACTAACAGAGATGTAGTCATACTCACTGAGAACCCTAATCGATTGTATAAGGCGGGTATTTATAACGATTTGCATACAAATCAACATATACAAAATGCAACACATACACAATCAATCCTGATTCGCCCTTTTACTTGTACATACCAAGCAACTTTCCCGAGGTTAATCAACGTATAATTGATACTTCAACGTCTCTTGAGCATGTCTACCAGAACAATCCATACTCAATAGATGCCACATCCAATCCACATAATCAAAAGCAATTATGCAACCTACGTATATTTACCTCAACTCAACAAAACATCATCAACAATGAACACACTACAGGTCCATGCAAAAGGAAACAAGCTAAATCATAATGGCTACTGCCATGCAAGGTATACACTAGAAATAGCAAGACAGTTAAGTTACATGCTAAATCTAAACCGATGCCACTAAGTTTGCACAAGTTAAGGACCCTTAAGGCAACCCATTAACATACAAACACAAGGCATTACCGAACGACCATACCAAGCATCATATCCCCTTCCTTTTCCCTAAAGCATGGCACCACAGTGCACCTCTCGTAGATGCTGATGTAGCCCCTGACCTCTCCTGGGACATCAGGCCGAAGTGAGCTGGGAAGAATCAGCTGTTGAAGGGCACCACGACGTTGGTCAGCCTGCCCACGACGGAGGATCCCATTCTTCGGGAACCGTCGAGGGTACTGCTGCACCAACGCCCGCGTGGAGCGTTCCTTGATGTTGGAGGGCTTGGCTGTCGAGGCTGCAAGCGCCGGATCCTGTTGCTGTAGTTGTAAAGCAGCCATCAGTGTAGGTGAAGCTCGGTGGTCAGATCCCCTCGAACTGCCTCAGTGCCGGACAGCTCCGCTACACTGCCCAGTGCCCCCCGACAGCTCCTCTACACTGTCTGCCGGTGCCTCCAGACAGCTCCGCTACACTGTCTCCTGGTCGGTCATGACTCTTCTACTTCCAATCCTGCTCGCAAGCGCCAGCTTTTGTAGGGGAGTGGGGATGGGGGGTTTGAGGGGAAGCAGGCTGGAAGCATGGATGAAGTCACAAGTCAGAGGTTGCTATAACATAACTTTTATTTGTACACCAACCAACCAGGAAACAGTGTCTGTATTGGAAAAGACACAAGCAAACAAAACATTTAGAACATGAAAGCAAATGTAAAGTATAAACAACAGCAATTACTAATCTAATAAATACAGTAACCATGTAGTTTACCTGTGGGTTACTATAATACATGATGGTAACTGCGACAAAATGATTAATTATCAAGCACATAAATCGTGTGCTTGACTTACACTTAAAACCCGTATCTCACAGAGTCACAGTGCGTATACAAGAGACGGCCAGTCAATTAACTGATGAACTCCCAGTATAATAGTATACAATAAAGTAACAGTGAAAAATACGGATTACCAAGCTCATTCGTAACTAAACAGGAAGAGTGAGATAATCGTTACAGCAGATCCACTTAAACACACAACGAGATGGATAGTGACACGGGTGGCAGTTGGGACCATGCCGTAAGCGGGAGGAAGTCAGTCATAAACTGACCGGCTCCAGCCTCGTCAAGTTACTCAAAGCGTTACAGCATGTTACTGTTACTGACTAGCAGAGCATATCCGGCTGTGAACAACGTCAAGCGTCTTACTGACGCGGCCGCAGCAAGAATCTAAATTGTTGATCTAGCTGCTGGATTAGTGAACAGAAACAAAGACCTAACTGCCACCACTGACGCGCATCACCGGCTAGTTCGGGTACACGCACCAAGACCCAGAAAGGGTTTACAAGCTAAGCAGAGTGAAAGTCTGCGCGCCCAAAACTAGGCCATAGAAAAGCCGGATCAAACAGAAATAACATGTCTCACAGTTTATACAATCATCCCTATGTACTACACCATATTCAACTAGTAAACTGAACATTCCACAATTATGAAGTCAACATCTTCCAAGTGTTAGCTATAATATACCACCGATTTCATGTAGAAACATAGATCGGTAGGAAACCAAACATATAAGTTATGCCGCACAGAGATCTGCACGGCCACGCTGACAAAGTATCCATACTTTAGAGGGATAACTTTGCATCGGCAAAGCATCACTCAAACTGAACATCCAGCAATGGCAACATAACATACTAGCTACATATCAGCTAACCAGGATTAGCTGCATACATTTTGGAAATACCAGTCATCCTGTGGCATAAAGGCTTAACATTCGAACGCACAACCAAGGTAGTCTGACGCCATAGCGGCTGCAACCAGGCGGCAATCTAACGCCGAAATTACCCACGTGTTCAAGAACCAAAATCAAGGCACGTTGTGAACATAACATTATAAACATACATTATTTACATCAATAAGAAACAACAGAACAACAAGCCATAGAAAAATAACTACTTACAGGCTCTCCCCTGAGATGAACACCGGCCGCAACAGTTAAACAAACAACCTGCCTCTGCAGGGACACTGGCGGAAAAGGGACGCTACCGTTGTTGGTTGAAGTGTTGCTTAGTGTCCTCAGATGTCAGTTGACATATTAGGGACAAGTTGTGACCAATGCCGAAGCACGGTTCAATAAATCTTTACGTCCACGGAAACCAGGAGGCTCGTTAGAACGGACAGCCCAGGACGTCCACCTCGACTCTCACACAGCTCCTGAACTATGACGCTGCCGGCCCAGCACACAACTTTTAACGCCTTAGATAACTGGGCCATAAAAACCCCACCCAATCAAAAAGGAAAAGGACCGGAGGAAAAAAAAGGTTATAGGCCGGGTCATGGCCCGGAACATGTATACAATACACTCGGTTACATGTACACTAAGATAATCTTCAAAAAATCAAAACACCTTGAGGCATTTTGAAGTAGAAACTGTCAGAGAACGTTCTGAGGTCTGCCAAAGTCAAAAATGCTTACTTTGTCTGGTATCCTAAGATGTTCAACATGGCCGACAAAATGCTGTAAAAAAATACTATCAGCACAGTGTTCTGATATTCGCTGGACTTTCACAACACTTTTCATGCCTTTTTGTTGTTTCATAGCATTTTCGAAACATGTGAAGCTTTATTTTAGATCTCTTTCAGGTTTTGTTACACCCCTCGTAAAAATGCTGGAAGGGGGGTGGGGTATACTGGAATCGCCGTGTCTTTGTGTCCGTCTCTATGTGTATCTGTCTGCCGGGTTTTGTCCAGCAGATATGCTCTGAACAGCTCAACCTTTTGTATCCAAACCTGATACGGTGGTGCATCGTCCTGACCTGGTGTGTCATGCACAATAATTGGGAGGATATCTTCAAGGTCAGGGTCACAATAAGGGCTTATATAATCACAATATGACTGTTTCAACTATATCAATGTTATATCTTTCTGTGTGTGTGTGTGTGTGTGTGTGTGTGTGTGTGTGTGTGTGTGTGTGTGTGTGTGTGTGTGTGTGTGTGTGTGTGTGTGTGTGTGTGTGTGTGTGTGTGTGTGTGTGTGTGTGTGTGTGTGTGTGTGTGTGTGTGTGTGTGTGTGTGTGTATGTGTGTGTGTGTGTGTGTGTGTGTGTGTGTGTGTGTGTGTGTGTGTGTGTGTGTGTGTGTGTGTGTGTGTGTATTTCAAGAACTTTGTTGGTAGACCATCATAAGCCAAAACATACTTTGAAAATGTGCTATTGTTGTGTAAAAGGTAATTGTTCAAAATTCAGTTTAATATTTGTCCGGATGGTACCTTCTGAACCGCTGAAACTTTAGTAACCGAACTTCTTAGTGTGATACATCATCATGGACCACAGTTACCAGTGTCTTATGGAATATGTGCTTTGCTGTGTTCAAGATCAAGATTAGGGTCACAGCAAAGGTTCAAAATGTCATTGACTGTTTACCCGGATAATATCTTCTGAACGATATAACCTTCTGTTGCCAAACGTAGTATGGAAATGCATCATTATGAGCCAGTGTCATGTGAAAAATACTTCACTATCTTCAAGACCAAGGTCACAGTATGGGGTCATATTATCGGTCATGTGATCTTCCTGAGATGCAGAACTCTTTATTTGTCAAATACAGTGTGCGAAAGTGAGACACTGTCAACATAGTCTGGTCAGTCATGAGTTGCAGAGCCCATAATTTATGCCAGAAATTCTGCCCCCGACAAATGATGCACTCTTTTCACATCAAACAGGCCAACTGTCAGACAACAGTTTGGCAACAGTGTCATCTGCAGCACCCACAACTCCCTCCACCTGAGACCATGGAATGGAAGCTTGAAGACAGTGTCTTTGTGTCAGTTCTTAAGTCTCTTCCATCAGGTCCTGATGCATGTGCTGACCTCATCTTCCGCGTTTGCACAGAGCAATGTACAAGAATTAGCTGCAAATGCAGAATGTTTCGTCTACCATGCACAGTAACATGCAAATGCCATGACACTGGCAATATCTGTTACAACGGTTGAAGAATGATGAAATGCTTCATCGACTGACGCTATCTATTAAGTGGCTGCTAATGTCGTGTCACTCTGATGAGCGCCAAATACCGACACTTCGTACATCTGTTAGGTTGTTAAAGTCATGGCTTTCGGAGTAAGGTGATTATTGCATCAGTACTGTTCAGCCCTTAAAAAAAGAAAAAAGAAAAGAAAAGAAAAAAGAAGAAGAAAAAAAGCCCCCCCCCCCTCTCTCTCTCTCTCTGCCTTCACTTCCGCCCATTTTTCATTTATAACCACAGTAGTGTGTATAATTATTTTCCGTGATAACAATCATGTTCAAAATGATTTTCATTTTTGATTTAATCATACAGAAACGTTAGTTTTCCCTCCTTTGTCAAACATTCAGCCCTCCCCCCTCTTTCTTTCCATTATTAGTCTCCCTGAAACAATGACGTGTCCATAATTTTTTTCTTTTTCTAACGATTATTTTGAAAACATCTGTACACTGAATTTGGCATGGAAGATGTGTTATTTCATGCTACTCTAATTTCAGACATAATTGATCATTCAGAATTTATGGATAAGGAACTTTGTTTACGAAGCTTTCATGTTCTTGACGCGGCCTTGTTGTTGTTGTTGTTGTTGTTGTTGTTGTTGTTGTTATTGCTGCTGCTGTTGCTTGTTGTTTTTTTCTGTCAGATTCTCAGATCGACAATGCCGAGCAGCGGTCATTCGCCCTGATTATCAGTTAACTGGGCATAAAAAATACAACTTCCTTCCTTCCCCTCATTGGTCAACTTTATTCCTTCTACGGATTAACTGGTTAGGTTGCAAATATCACCACAAAGACATTAGACAATATAAAAATTTTTTACATGTGCTCTTATACCGTAAATTAGGAAGGACTGAAGTTAGTAATTATTGAAAATCCTTTTGTAAAATTTCGGACGCATGATTTCGTCAGCGATTGTTAGTGTTTTTGGCAGCCATTTTGAATATTTAATTTTACAGCACAAAATACGCATATGACACCTTGGCAGACACCAGAAATGGACAGAGCACACACAAAAATCCTTTAGAAAAAGTTGTCTGCCCACTTCTACCCCCCCCCCCCCCCACACACACACAACACACACACACACACCTCACTCTTGTCAGGTTTTTGGCACAAATCAGCGGGTTTTGTTCTACGCGGAATG
>OY757546.1:10967394-11004894 GCA_963584105.1 Alviniconcha strummeri
TGCACCTTCAAAAAAAAATTAAAAAAATTGTCGTTGCTAAAATACTTTGTCGTCAGTTTCGGCCCTGACCGCTACGCTGATTTTGTCGCTGCAAAAGCGGAGGGCCGATCTTCGGAAATCCAGGGGACTGCACTCGGTAAGAGCCTTCGGGCATGTTCCAGGCGAGATCAAAAGATTATGTGATCTTAGAGGAGGGAGGTGGAGCTGGACCCTCAAATTTAGTTGCCCAGAAGCGATCATGAGTAGGGAGGTGGAGCTGGGCTGAACAAGTTGGACGTCTTTTGCTTCGAGTTGTCCAAGTTGTTCATCAACAGCAGTGCAGCGGACATTGTCTTTGTGACTCTGTCCAGCACAGCAGTTGAAACAGCAATTGCGCAGTGCACAAGTCGCTGGGCAATGGCGAGGGGACACCGCCTTAACACTTCCATTGTTCTGGCGGCGGTCCACGGTCTCTCCGGTCTTTTTCGGGCGGTTTCCGCGGTCGAGCCGGCCTTCACTTTGTCGACCCCTTCCCACTCTGTCCCCATCCCTAATAGGCCATCTCGCCGACGTAAAGCAACATGAAAGCAAAAGTGTAGCGCAGAGTAGGCACGCTTTTGCTTTCATGTTGCTTTACCAGGGATTTACGGAAATCTCCGGGAATGCGTTTACAGCGGTGAACACGTGGGTAAAATGACGGATACCCGTAAACAAAAGGCAGAAAAGGCATGTCACCAGTAACAACGTGAAAACGCATTCCCGGAGATTTCCGTAAATCCCTGGTATAACCGGACATTACCGAAAATGCCTACACAGTTTTAGTCATTCTCGGTAAATAAGTGAAAAATGGAAACAAAAATTTCCCTGACTGCAGCATTGCATGCGTGAACTCGCGAAGACTATGTAAATCATGTGCACAAGGACTGAACATCGGGCACTTACTGGAAACTGCTCTCTCCATTACAGAAACCAATACTCATTTCAGACTGTTCTCTCCATTAGTCAGACAGACCAGCAATCATTTCAGACGGTTCTCTACATTAGTCAGACATGGAGAGAACAGTCTGAAACGATTGCTGGTCTGTCTAATAGAGAGAACAGTCTGAACGATTGCTGGTCTGTTTAATAGAGAGAACAGTCTGAAATGATTGCTGGTCTGTCTGACTAGTGGAAAGAACAGTCTGAAATGATTGCTGGTCTGACTAATGCAATGGAGAGAACCGTCTGAAATGATTGCTGGACTGTCTGACTAATGCAGAGAACCGTCTGAAATGTTTGCTGGTCTGTCTGACTAATGGAGAGAACAGTCTGAAATGATTGCTGATCTGTCTGACTAATAGAGAGAACAGTCTGAATGACTGCTGGTCTGACTAATGCAATGGAGATAACAGTCTGAAATGATTGCTGGACTGTCTGACCTCAGATCGCTAGTCGGTGATATTTACCGCATTGTAAAGAGTCGATCTCATCGCTAGTCGGTGACTACTGCATCGTTATTTGGACCTCATCGTGACTTAACAGACAAAGGGAGTTAATCAGCGCTCGAGAGACGTCACATGAACACAACAACAACAACCCTGGTCGCCTGCAGTAACGGTCACCTGGGCTGAAATAAACACAAGGCACACAAACTCCACCACTGAAGGTACATCCTCAAATAGGACCTCGCGGAGGGTGAACGCTGTCAGCATAGCTTGATTAGTCATAATTACTGGCTGTTACTGAAAAGTACTATGAAGAGAGAGGGAGGGGGACCCTAAACAGGAGGCGGTCCAAATTACACTGTTACTCTGCCTTATCGAAATAAAAGACGGCTTGGCAACATGCCTACTTGTTATTGTACCTATATAATCACGACAGTCAAATCCTCCTTCGTACCGGTTTACTGGACTGAGTGCCCTCCATTGTAACGGTTCACTGGGATGTGATTGAGTGCCCTCCATTGTAACGGTTCATTCGACTGGGTGCCCTCCGTTGTAACGGTTCACCGGGTGTCCTCCATTGTAACGGTTCATTGGATTGAGTGCCATCTATTGTAAGAGCATCGGATTCTGCATGGTAACAGTTACCTAGTTGCTTCTTGCCGACAAGGTGGGACTGATTTCATACGAGGTGATTTGGCATATGGTGAAGTCAAGGACACCATCATAGTATCGATCGCCCGGAAGAGAGAGGCGTGGAAAGAGGAAGCGCTCGATGATCTTCCTTGAAAGGACCAGAGAAAGACGAAGATATACAGTAACTCTCTCAAAGGCAACGTTGGGAAAACTTCTGAGACGGGGTGGAGTTTTTCCGAGAGCATAGATGCCATCTTGAAATTAACCGAACTGCTGCAAGAGACTTATTCAGACAGATGACCTTGACCATGTTGCTTTACGTCCACAGAAGCGAGGTTGCTTATTAGGGACGGAGATAGGGGAGGGGGTGTGATGGGGGTGGAGAGGACGAGAAAGTGAAGGCTCGACCGCGGATACCGCCCGAAAAAGACCGGAGAGACCGTGGACAGCCGCCAGAACAATGGAAGTGTTAAGGCGGTGTCCCCTCGCCATTGCGCAGCGACTAGTGCACTGCGCAATTGCTGTTTCAACTGCCGTGCTGGGCAGTCACAAGGACAATGTCCGTTGCACTGCTGTTGAGGAACAACCCGAAGCAAAGAAGTCCCAACTTTCGCAGCCCAGCTCCACCTCCCTGCTCATGATCTCTTCTGGGCTACTTGAGGGTCCAGCTTCACCTCCCTCCTCATGATCTCTCCTGGAACCCTGTGTCAGACAGATACAAGCAGAGAACTTATCTGTAAACTGGACTGTATCACTGTATGTTTTCTGCTATTTTCTGCACACGAATGGACCGTGCCTAATGAGCTCAAAACATTCAAAAGATGAAAAACAATGCTAACTTTAATTTGACAACAAAAAATGCGCCAATATTTAGGGTAAATCACTTTTTGAAAAGAAACAACAACAACAAAACGATGATTAAATGAAAGTTGACTACTTATTTGGTTTCAGTTACTGCTGGAGATATCGTTCACTATGAATATTCGTTAAAACAATCAACAACAAAAATCACCGTCCTCAATGAATATTCAACAAAAATGTCACCGTTCCCAATGAATATTCACGAGGAGTCGAAGTCACCAAGGAAACCATGATCAAAAGCAAGGTTTGTAGTGTAGGCTACCCCGGTGCAGACGACAAAATATCCACACGATCTCACCGTTTTTGCACACCGTAATTTCTGCTACAGCCTCACTTTCGCTCTCGTGACCCTCCGTGACCTAGAGCTCTTTAGGGAATGGTTCTTTGGGTAATATCCAAGGGGACGATCGGAAATTCCTGGGACACGCCGTTGTGGGTCACAAATATCATCAGAATCATTGAAACAGGGTCATATCTAGCGAATGAAAACAACATTTACAACAAAAATGAGTTTGATACACTGTAAAGGAGTTCACCATTGTTTTACCGACACCAGCACTGAGGTGGGGGAGGGGGAGGGGGGAGGAGTGCAGTTATTCGAAAACTAAAACTAGATCTAGTTCAAACTTCAAAGGAGCATCATCATCATCATCATCATCATAATAATAATAATATGAAATAATAAAAGTGAGACACAAATCTGAACAAACTCACTTTTTTGTTGCAAATTTTGGGCTCATTCGCTTGATACGACCCTGTTTGAGTGACTGATTCACTATAATCTGATGATATTTGTGACCTAAAATGGCGTTTAGAATATCCCAGGAATTTCCGACAGCCTTCTTGCACTGAAATACAGACCTACGCAGGCGACCAGGGTGGTTGTCTGTTGGCCAGTTTGACCTCAACGGACACAGGCAAAGGTTTCAAACGGCAATTTTCAAACGGCAGTTCAAACGGAGTCTATACACCTTCATATGAGTGAAAGATTATACAGGTGCGCATTAGATTTAGAAAATATCGCCATAGTTGTCATACGGTACACTGGTCAGTTAGATTTGTTGTTGTTGATCCTTTTTTATGGAGCATAATCCTCCGTTCTCGAGCAGACTCACTGCGCTCTTATATGCGATTTAAATGAGTAAATGTAGCCGTGTTTTATGTTGTTTTTTATATTGCGCGTTTAATATATATATATGATATATATATTAAACGCGCAATATAAAAAACAACATAAAACATATATATATATATTAAACGCGCAATATAAAAAACACACATAAAACACGGCTACAGTCACTCATTTAGAATTGCATATATATATATATCTTATCCACCGAAGTGATGTAGGCAACTTACAGCGCTGCTTGTTTGTTACATGACTTGTGCCACGTGTACACCATACAACCATGCACCAGATTACAGTGTCACTTCATTCCAAGCCACATGCGTAGGGTGGGTGCATGTGCGTTTAGGTGTAATCTGCCACCTGCTCTTTTGGCAGAATGACAGGAGTCTTTCACGTGCTACTGCGGTAGTTGATGGTGTTTATTGCAAAATGTTGGACTCTTGTGTACAAGCTCATTCTCCACTCCTCCCCCCCCCCCTCCCCCTTCACAAACTTGACCTTATTCATAATGATCAGCATACTACAGAGAGAAACTTGACACAGAGAGTGTGACAGACAGGCGGAGGAAAAACAGGTTTATATTCGAAGTATATGTTGCTAACATAGTTTGAGGTTGCGTTTGTTGCAAAGTGTTGGACTCTCTGTGTAAAGCTCTCCCCCACCTCACCCCATCCTACTTCATATTACAGAGAAAAACATGATGCAGAGAGAGAGAGAGAGAGAGAGAGAGAGAGAGAGAGAGAGAGAGGGTGGAGTGGGGGAGGTTTGTATTCAGTATACTGACACAGTTTGAGGCTATGTTTGTTGCAAAATGTTGGACTCTCTATGAACCCCCCACCCCCACCCCACCCCCTTATTACAGAGGAAAACAAGATGCAGAGAGAGTGAGACAGACGGGGAGGGGTTGGGGGTGGTGGAGGTTTGTATTCAGTATACTGCTGACACAGTTTCAGGTTATGTTTGTTGCAAAACGTTAGACTCCTGCATATAAGTTCTTTCTCCCCTGTCTCTTTATGTTTCTAGACTGCATAATATCTATGCAAACTTGTAGGTTAAGATAGCAGCAGAGCACACTTAAAACAAAAACAAATTAAAGAATTTACTGCAAGAGTAATTTCCAGGTCAAAACTGGATGTGGGCAGTAAGAATATGGCAGAATATAATAGAAATATTTGAACTCATGAAAGGCACCAAAGCATGAGCTCTTGCAATCTTTGAAGCAAATTGGTCCCCACTTTGTAAGGGTGCCCCCCCCCCCCCCCCACACACACACACACTCCCCCTTCCTCTTTTCATGCACTTACTTATATCATGCAAATCAAAAAGGACACTCTTAAAACTGAAATTCTTTTGCACATGTTATTTATTGAGTCTTTCAAATAAGGAAAGAAAGGAACAATAAATAATAATTCAGTCACTTTTGGGAACAACAGGTTAATGTTGATCACAATATTACATGGATGATGATCAGAGGTGTACATTTGCTTTGAAAATGCAGTCAAACCGTTCGGAGGAAAATACAAGAACCGTCAACAATAGTTTTGCTTCACATTAGAAACACAGACTTGAAGTCAGTGGCTGATGGGAGAACACATGAAGAACATAATGGTCATCAAAAACAAAAGCATAAAATGAGCTTGGAATGGCTACATATGTTTTCTACACTCAGAGAAATATAACAATAACATGAATACATATTTACTCTCACACTTGAAACATTCACTCTTTCTCTCCTCTGCATACCCCCCTCCTGTCACCCCCAACCCGTTCAAACTGTACATGGATAATCACATTATTGAGGTCACTTAGTGTTTAGTTCAGGAAAATCACACACAAATGAAGTTTAATTATAAAAAATAAAAGAGAGAGAAAAAAAAAAAAAGAAGAGAGAGAGACAGTCAGAGAGAGAAGAAGAAAAAAGAAAAGAAAAAAAGATATGAAGAACAACTGCAACTGATCAGAATCATTTCAAGATGTTCTGTATATGCACGATCATCCATGACCATCCAACAGAAATGCCACAGCTTGATGCCAAGCTAAAAAATGAACTGATGACGCAGGCCACCACTATGCAATCCAATTAAACAAGCAGTTCCCATTAAAGAAGTAAAAACAACAACAAACAACAACAAAAATGATGCAGAAAACAAACATCAGAGCCATTAAACCTATTACACTTTCTACAAAAATGAAAAACAGTATTAACTCTAAACACATTTTTCACAACAGACACTGGCACAGTTTGATCAACTAATCACAACAAAAGATACCATTGGCACAGTTTGATCAACTAATCACAACAAAAGATACCATTCTATCACTAAAAGAAAAAAATACAATTAAAAAATACAAGAACAACCACCAAAAATCTAATTTCCCAACAAAAAAACACACACACCTTCCCATAGTCTTAATATTCATATTTAAAAAAAAATTATGGTACACCAGAGAAAATATTCACCAAATGTGAGCATCTAGCATGTGAACCAGTCATTTAAAAAAAAAAAAAAAAACCCAATGAACACGACTGAAGACTCATGAGCAAACAACTCTTAAATGCATTAAAGCTTTACAAATCAAAGCGTTGAAAATGCACACACATGCAAAATGCAGTGGATTTGTATACAACAAGTTGAACAACACAAATGTATTTCATACAGGGCTCTACATTCAGATCTGCATGTAGGGCAACCATGCTATGCTTTGTTCAACAAAAGAATCAGGGTCATAATTATGCTGCCAAAAATGTCTCTACACAACTTTATCACATTGGCTTAGATTCGTAACACAAAAAGACTTTTTTTAAATCTGAATGCAGTTGACCCATTTCTAATTACACTGCACACTTATGGGACATTTAATTTATTCATAAATAATATTAACAACCACCAGTGTAAACATGTGAAACACAACACATCAATTATTCAATAGTTCATACCCAGCAACAGCTACCATACTCCTATTCTAATTACAATACTAGTCTAAGCATTGTTAACGTTGTAAAACAGAAAAAGATGGAAAAAGCAAAATGACACAGGAATCAGGTTGCATTCAACTGATTACCATTCTAGTCCAATCACAGCTAAGATTGTAATATGGGGAAAAACATGGAAAGTAAAATGACATACACATAAAATGTGTAGTAACAATCCCTGTGAAACAGATGTATACATCAATGAAGATATATGTGACTGAAAAAACAACAACACATATGTATTAATTCACCCCAATAGTGGCATCATTAACCCCTTCACTGCTTTAACCTGTAAAATGTCCAGGCTAAAACATGCATGCATACATGCCTGCAAACAGTATATATAATGGTCGTATAACAGATCTACTTTCGATACTGTGAATTTTGATAGAAGTCCTTTCACGTGCTTATGCGAAGGGGTGGGGGGAGGGACGGAAGGGGGGGTGTGGGGGGGAGCCTTGGTGATTTCAAACTTGCCACTTTCACTGTTTTATCAATGAAACCATGATAAGTATGGCAATGAAAGGGTTAATAATGATTATAGAGTTGGTGATCCTGAAGCAAACTGAAATCAGTCCTTCTGATAGAAAGTTCTTTACTGATGTGTTAAAGGAATTCCAAGCAAGGATGCAAGTTGGCATAAAAACACAAAAAGAAAAATGTGCACATTTCAATTTGCAGACTTCATATTATGGTTATTCTATAAACATTTACGCAACAGAAGTATTTTTGTTTTGTTTTGAATATGAGCTCCTTAGGTTGCAACAGTCCTAAATCTTTACCAATGAATACCAGAAAAAGGTTTGCTCATGTAGTCATGACATTAAAAAACAAAAAACAAAAAAAAACTTCAGTAATTCCTTTTTTCAGAAATCTGGGTTGTCTTCCCTGATGAACAAGGCTAGAGAATTTCTGCCACACAATACTCTGACCTTGTCCACATTTCACACCTTCAAATGTTTATTTTATATAATTCTTTTAAACAAACTAAACCATGAATGGACTGAAAAACTGCCATGATTGTTTTAAGAAAAATTCAATCTCCTATGCAGACAGCACCCACAATGCTTCTTCAGTTGGGGTTAACTCTAATGTTTTTAACACAAGTCAGGATGGTTTATGCTGTTCATGCTTTCGCCAAAAGCCTTCAATGATTCAGTATGACTTTGAACAGACTAATCACATTTTAAATCAGTTTTAACAAATTTATTTCCCCCAGTTGCCTGTGGAACTGTACCTGTCAGTGCAGTGCACAGTCATCAGTAAAAATACAAAGCATACAAGCTCTTGGACATAAAGCGTCTGTCAAACAGTGCTCCACGGGTAGTACTTTGAAACATGTACAGTATCTTTCTTCTGAGAAAGTGCTCTAAGGGCAGTATTTCGGAAACATGTACAGTATCTTCCTTCTGAGAAACAGTGCTCTAAGGGCAGTATTTTGGAAATACGTACATTATCTTTCTTCTGAGAAACAGTGCTCTAAGGGCAGTATTTTAGAACATGTACTCTATCTTCTTTCTGAGAAACAGTGCTCTAAGGGCAGTATTTTGGAACATGTACACTATCTTCCTTCAGAAAAACAGTGCTCTAGTCTAAGGGCAGTGTTTTGGAACAGGTACACCATCTTCCTTATGAGACAGTGCTCTAAGGGCATATTTTAGAACATGTACACTATCTTCTGTGAAACAGTACTCTAAGGGCAGTATTTTAGAACATGTACACCATCTTCCTTATGAAAAAGGGTTCAAATGGCAGTATTCTGGAACGTGTACACTATCTTCCTTCTGAGAAACAGTGCTTTAAGGGCAGTATTTTAGAAAAGGTACCCTATCTTCCTTCTGAGAAACAGTGCTGTAAGGGCAGTATTTTAGAACATGTACACTATCCTCCTTATGATTTTTTTTTTCCTAAGCGCAATATTTTGGAACATGTACACTATCTTCCTTGTATTATGGAACATGTACACTATCTTCCTTGTAAATACAAACTAACAAAGCCAAAGGATCAAATTCATCATAGAGACTCCTGCATGTGACCATATCAATGCAGTTGTTAATCTCACACAGTATATTGCGAATGGTCAGAAGGGTACAATGCAAGGGTAGCAACTGTTTGCAGACACACTCATTTCTTCAGGTAGGAGGTGCGCTAAAAATAACCCAGCATGCACTAAAAATATTATTATTAAAAATAGGTTATGAAAAAAAGGAGGTTAGTAAGTCTGCACCCAAACAATGAAAAGTGCTGTATAAAAGCAATCAATAATACATTTGTAACGATCATTTCTGTGAGGCATTTTATTTTCTGAGTGGAAATAATCATGGCTAAGTTTATTGTTGTCTTCAGTTTGATTGCTCTTATTGTTGTTTTCAACTGCGCTACATGTATTATACTCCACAGGTTGCAATCATTTTTATTTTTTTCTTCTACAAAATGTTATACGATGGGTATATTTTTTCTTCTACAAAATGTTATACTCAATATGATATATTTAATTAATGCCAAGTCAATTAACTGCAACATTACCTGTCTGAAACATAATTCATCAGACCATAACTTAAATTTGATTAAATAATCATTTTCTTTCACCTTTGTGTCCTTTCATCTCAAATCAGATTTATTAGTCATGTCACATACCACTTGAGGTTTGAAGAGGATCAGGAACAAATTTAGTTGAATGGACTAGGTGGGGGCTAAAATTAGCAAGGCATTCTTGGCGAAAGGGGAAGCATGCTGGGCTTCAGTCTGACCTACTCTATACTTTAAAGAGGGAGCCTCTGATAGCTCTTGTGAGTGAGCCAGTTTGGCCTAGCAGTAAGGCATTAGGCTGGTAAGCAGAGGGACTTTGTTTCGAATCCATTTTGGCTCTCATTTCTCTTCAAAAGTAGTGGTCTGTGGACACTGTCTTGTGACTTTGTCCATCACAATTATGAAACATTAAAATGTCTCTCACTGCTGCCCACCTTAATGCAGAAGTCATTCCGGTGGTGACAGTGTAGCGATAGGTATATAATCTCTCTCTCTCCCTCTCCTCACATCCATACCCCCTTCCACTCATCCCTAATAAGCCTTATGGTTTCTGTGGACATTAAGCACCATGTTTACTTATATTAGCTCTTGCGCTGTTGATTCCCTGATCATGTTAGCAAGATAACTTCATACACAGTATGTGTATGACAACCCCCACAAAAAACAGTCAAGTCCCATATCGGACAGCAAGACAAAATCCTTGCTACCCAAAAGTACAAAATGCCACAAATTCATGGCAACAGGATATGATTCTGAAAAAGTATCCACTAAAAAGAGAGAAAAAAAGTTTCAAAGAAAGAGATGAAAACAATACTTTCAATGTATAAGAGCAAATGATACGTTTCACAAGTTTTGGCCATAACAAACAATGTAACTGGCTGCAAAGTTTGATGCCAAAGTAAGTTCCAGGGGGGGTAAAACACATGGAAAAGACATTTTAACAACACAGTTTTTCCTACATCCAACAAAAACAAGCATGAAACCAACACATTTTCTCGACTAGTGAGATATTGGGTTTTAAATGTCCTGTCAGCTGTATGAGATCAGCTCGGGATGAAGACGAAGAAAGACACTTTCATAACAAATAACAACTGAAAACCCAAACAAACAAAATCAAAAAACACCCAAACTGAAGGTGAATTAATTAGTGGATTTCAACATCCCATCAACCACACAGGGTCACCTTGGGATGAAGAGTAAGTTGGCATACTGGAGGAGTCACAAACAAACAAAAAACAGCCTTCCTTAAATGGGCACTGATTCAAACACACAAACTGGCCTGAGAATATGGAAAATGTGCCAATACTTTTACAAGATAAATCAAGTGGAAAAACTGCTGTGTGGACATTTACAAAAAAAAAAATCAAAAAAAAAAATCACTCTCCTATTAATATGTCCTGTGGTGCCACTTCAGTTCAATTCCCCTTTAACAGGTATGAGGCCAATTCAACTGCCTTCAAATTATCATTGCATGCAGAAGGTTAAACACACTTCAGTCCTGTGAAATAATGTCAGCCGAAGCCCATGGTCATTCGACAGTTACTATTTTCGTCAGGTTTCAAAGCTATTTTTCTATGAATATAAATTATGCTATGTAATTTTACTTTTACTCATTGGTAGCTTCACAAGTTTAGACAGGTTTTTGAGAGTTCTAGTTCTCTTTGTTTCTTTCTTCGTTTCTTTCTTGGTGCCACTGAACTTTTTAAGCTTCAAGCCCACCATGATGCTTCTAGAGCTCATCCTAAAATGAGGCATTAAGAATACTTGCTATTATCATCATTTATTTATTCATTTTATTTTTATTATTCAGATAACATGCTATTCAAGAAGAACCCGGAAGCCAACTGTTTAATTCAAGTCACCTTCACATCTCTTTCCTTCTTCTTTCTGTTTAAGGCAAACTTTATTACTATTAAGTCAAACGCTAGCAGTTGCATTGTCATTTTTACCCAACATTTTGGCACAGTGAACACAAAGTCTGACTGGCACAGTGCACACCAAGTAGTCCGTCTGATTGGCACAGTGCATAGGCCTGACCGGCACATACAAAGTCAGATTCTCAGTCCACCAGACGGATGACTCACCACAATACTGTACACGTGGGACTCTTGTTAGCCAATGCTAAAAATGCCCATGTAATTAATGCAACTCTAACATTCACAGCAACAACAAAATCAGCTTCCACCGAAAAATTCGAACAAAAAATTTGGCAAGTTAATGATTCCCCATGATCAGTCCTAATGAGTTTGGCAACAGCTTCAAGCAAGGTAGATTTGTGTTTCAAGTGCTGTAAGCACTGGGCCATGGCTTTTTGTGGTATTACTTACAACAGGAAGCTGACACACAAAGACACAGACCAGACAAAATAATGTTGTTACAGTGGGTCTTCTTCGATTTAGTTTTAAAGGAACTCTCCTTTCCAGGCTAAATTTCTCAGGTGATTGGAGAGGGTTAAGTGAACATGATCCATAGTAGGAGTTTCGTGATTGAATGTGCCGTTGATTTTATATCAATTTTATAAAGGTGACTTTTCTGAAGACTGTAACTAACTCTTGTTTCACGAGCTAGTTACCCCATTGTGCACTCTTTTCCCACTTTATCTGAAACCTTCCCTTTCCCATGAAAATACACAAAGGATCAGTACTAAGACATTTTCTGAAACCTTCCTCTTCCTATTTCCATGCAAATGAACCTTTGCCCAAGGACCACACCTCTGTTAAGACCACTTTTTTCTGAAACCTTCCCCTTTCTGTTTCCATGAAAATACACCCCTGATCAGGGACCAGCTCTCTTTCAACACAACTTCTGTTGGGGTGTTATTGTTGTTTCAGTGTGTGTGTGAGTGTGTGTGTTTGGGGGCGAGGTGGAGGGGGGGGGGTGTCTTTAATGAGGGGTCCACTGTTTCTAAACTTCTGGTTTCAGTTGCAAATCAAACAACAAAATCTCAAAGCCAGAGAAGTTTAACACAATATTTCATGCCACATACAAGGACAAAACAGACAAGATGCTGTTCAACATGATTCAACATTTAGGATAGCCTACAATCATAGACCAGTGATAACAGACAGAGAGAAATAAATATAGTCCCCGAGGAACAGTCCATGGTAATAGTGCACATTGTCTCTTCAACGGGGATCCCTGACATTGGATATTGGCAGTGCAGTCCCAAACACACACACACGCTATCCTCTCTCTTCAAGCTGACTGTGGGAAGGTTCTTGAAGGGAAGAACACTTGTAGACTCATACACTTTTTGTGTGTGTGTGTGTGTGTGTGTGTGTGTGTGTAGTATGTGTACATGAGTGCATGTGTGTTTGTGTGTGCTGGTATGCATATGTGTACATGTGTGTGTGTGTGCATGTGTGTGTGTGTGTGTGTGTGTGTGTGAGTGCATAGTATGTGTTTGTGTCGATGTGTGGGTTTGTGTAGTATATGTGTACATGTGTATGTGTGTGTACGTGTGTACATGTGTGCGTGCATGCATGTACGTAAGTGTGCATGCGTCCACAGGCTCAGTCTTTCCCAACACCATAACAATCTCCTTTGCAACTCTTCCTGTGACGAGACAGAGACAGTCTCCTTAACCTCACACTTGAAGTTCGTAAGTAAAACAATGACAGTTCCCATGTGACTTGTAGGTGTGCAGAAGTGCCGTGAAGTAACTCCATCAACAAGAAGCAGTAGTGTGTAGAGCATTGCAGCCAAACAAGAACATGTGACGACAAAAATCAGCTGAGATACAGAGAGCAGTGTTCAGTCCGATTCTGGAATCAATGTTCCAAAAGGGTAGTCCCAAAACTTGCTGGAGATTCCAAAGCCTGAAAAAAAAAGAGAAAAAAAACTAACGTTAGAACAGCTCTAGAGAAATGTACTCACCTATATGACCACACATAAAGAGCAATTATAAAGTTAGCAAACAATGAAATGCGAGTTAAAACACATCCATACACATGCATATACATGAATGGTATGAATGAAAATATGTGAAATGAACTGCTCCTAAACCAATCTTAACCTCCCCACCTGTTAGTGATGACAACTTCTTCACCTACCAATCACAACCTCCCCACCTACCAACCCCACCCCCCTCCCCCTAAACCATAACCTCCCCACCTACCAATCACAATCATACCTACCACCCACAACCTCCCCACCTACCAATCACAATCATACCTACCACCCACAAACTCCCCACCTACCAATCACAATCATACCTACCACCCACAACCTCCCCACCTACCAATCACAATCATACCTACCACCCACAACCTCCCCACCTACCAATCACAATCATACCTACCACCCACAACCTCCCCACCTACCAATCACAATCATACCTACCACCCACAACCTCCCCACCTACCAATCACAATCATACCTACCACCCACAACCTCCCCATCTACCAATCACCATTTCCCCCCAAACCACAACCTCCCCACCTACTGAACACAACCTACCCCAACCCACCAGTCACAACCACCCTAATACATCCCACCTACCCAACTACCAACCACACCCTCCCCAATACACCCTGTCAACCCACCAACTAACCACAACCTCCCCAACACACCCTGTCAACCCATCCACCATAACCTCCCCAACACACCCTGTGAACCCACCCAACTACTAACCACAACATCCCCAGCACACCCTGTTAACCCACCCGCCTACTAACCACAACCTCCCCAGCACACCCTGTCAACCCAACTACTAACCACACCCTCCCTAGCACACCCTGTCAACCCACCTACTAACCACAACCTCCCCAGCACACCCTGTCAACCCACCTACTAACCACACCCTCCCCAACACACCCTGTCAACCCAACTACCAACCACAGCCTCCCCAACACACCCTGATAACCCACCCACCTACCCATGACAACTGTGAACCTCCCCAACACACCCTGTTAACCCACCCACCACAGCTGTGAACCTCTCCAACACACCCTGTCAACCCACCCACCTACTAACCACAACCTCCCCAACACACCCTGACAACCCAGCTACTAGCCACAACCTCCCCAGCATACCCTGTCAACCCACCCACCAACCACAACCTCCCCAACACACCATGTTAACCCACCTGTCTACCAACCACAACTGTCAACCTCTCCAACACACCCTGTCAAACCACCCACCCACCAACCACAACCTCCCCAACACACCCTGACAACCCAGCTACTAGCCACAACCTCCCCAGCAGCAACCTCCCCTCCCCACCCACCAACCACAACCTCCCCAACACACCCTGACAACCCAGCTACTAGCCACAACCTCCCCAACATACCCTGTCAACCCACCCACCAACCACAACCTCCCCAACACACCATGTTAACCCACCTGTCTACCAACCACAACTGTCAACCTCTCCAACACACCCTGTCAAACCACCCACCCACCAAACACAACCTCCCCAACACACCCTGTTAACCCACCCGCCTACCAACCACAACTTTCAACCTCCCCAACACACCCTGTCAAACCACCCACCCACCAACCACAACCTCCCCAACACACCCTGTCAACCCACCCACCACAACCTCCCCAACACACCCTGTTAACCCACCCACCAACCAACCACAACCTCCCCAACACACCCTGTCAACCCACCCACCTACTAACCACAACCTCCCCAACACATCCTGTCAACCCAGCTACAAACCACAATCTCCCCACCACACCCTGTCAACCCAACTACTAACCACAACTTCCCCAACACATCCTGTCAACCCAGCTACTAACCACAATCTCCCCACCACACCATGTCAACCCAACTACTAACCACAACCTCCCCAACACACCCTGTCAATGGAACCACTACCCACAACCTCCCCACCTACCAATCACAACCTCCCTAAAGGCCGTTCTTAACTGGGTGAATGTTTCTTTGCTAACCTAGTTGGAAGTATTCGTTGAAGCTATATTCGGGGTCCAAAAAGCTTCGCTCAACATGTTCTGGGAACATTTGCCCTATTGGACGATCATTGCCTCTGATTGGCTGAGAGCAGAGCTCTCCTGTGGATGAAGAAAAACCAAAAATAAAAATGGATGACGGTGTCGCTAGGTTCTTCACTCGCTTCGGAGGGAATTTGCTTATCTGTTGACTTGTGGGAGGCGCAGCCTTGTCTCGGAGACCCAGAATGAGATAGTAGTTAGTTGAATTACCCTGTGAGGGATGATTAAAGTATATTGACTTGACTTTAGTCTACATTTTCGATCATACTGTCTGCTGCGCGTCTGCCCCCCCCCCCCCCCCCCACAACCTTTAATAAAAATAATAATAAAAACACACACCTGTCAACCCATCTACCAACCACAACCTCCCTACCTACCAACCACAACCTCCCTAATACCTCCTACCTACCAACCACAACCTCCCTAATACCTCCTACCTCCCCACCTACCAACCACAACCTCCCTAATACCTCCTACCTCTCCACCTACCAACCACAACCTCCCTAATACCTCCTACCTCCCCACCTACCAACCACAACCTCCCTAATACCTCCTACCTCTCCACCTACCAACCACAACCTCACTAACACCTCCTACCTCTCCAACTACCAACCACAACCTCACTAATACCTCCTACCTCCCTAACTACCAACCATAATCCCCCCCCCACCCACCCACCCCAGACCTGCACCCAAGTACCCACCTAACTGCTGGTGCTCAAAGTGATGCTTGACGTGGTAGCTCTTGAGACTCCTGAAGTAGGAGGTGATGGGAGTGCCATGGTGGATGTAGTAGTGGGTCAAGTCGTAGGCCATGTAGCCCACCAGCGTGCCTGCGAACATTGCCTGTGCCACCGGCCACGGTGCAAACAAGCTGTAGAAGCCCAGGATCAGCGTGGCGAAAATGGTGGCTGGGACGGTTGGAAAGACGAGCCTCATTCGGTCCATTGGCGACTGTTAGGTGGAAAAGAGGAGAGAAAAAAAAAAAAGGTTGGTACTCTGGTCTATGCAAGAATAGGGTTGTGCGTGAGTGTGTGTGGAAGTTTGTGTGTGTGTGTGCGTATGCGTGCATACGTGTGTGAGTGAGTGTGTGTGCATGCGAGTGTGAGACTAGCTATTTAGGCACATAACAACTGTATATGTGTGTGTGTGTGTGTGTGTGTGTGTGTGTGTGTGTGTGTGTGTGTGTGTGTGTGTTTGTGTGTGTGTATTTAGGCACATAACAATCACATTTAAACTGTAAAGTCAATCAGACAAGACCTTAATGAAAAAACACTTACCACTCCCAGAAACAGGGATTTTGACAAGAATTGTCTCCCTTGAACAATATCAACAGACGCAGCATTTTTGTAAGTTGTATGATGATGGCAACTACAACGTCCAATGTTCGACAGTGATGGCAATAACAATGTCAACAACAACAAAACATTAAGCATTAACAGGGTTTGCGATAACCAATAATATTTGGTATTTTACCAGTTAAGATCAGCGTAATACTGGAACAAAAATCAACAATCAGCTTACTGACTGCTATTTTGTTTGACCAGTTTTCAAAACAAGTGTGTGAGTGTGTGTGTGTATGTGTGTGTACAAGTGTGTATGTGTGTGTGTGTGTGTGTGTGTGTGTGTGTGTGTGTGTGTGTGTGTGTGTGTGTGTGTGTGTGCATGTGCCCATGCCAGTATGTGTTTGTGTGTGTGCGTGTGTGTGTGGGTGTGGGTACGTGTTCTAGATGGGGAAGGGAGCATGGTGTTTACTAGCACAGCTCTAGCAGTATAGACGGCCGTGCATCTGACCAGTTACAGTGATTATCTCACAGCTTTCCGTGAACCACTTTCACCACCTCACAGATGTCACACCAGTTTGAAAAATGTCTAGTGCGATCACTGATTAAGCCACAATCAGCCAGACACACTGCTTGAAAACTGGTTTCAATGCCCAGTCAATTATACGGCCTAAGGGTCAGCTGGTTAGTACCCGGATTTTAACATTGGGCTGATTTCACAGGGTCACCTCAGGGTGAAGAGAACGCCATCAAATTAAGTCAAACTCTTCTAAATCTGAAACTCTGCTCAAGCCAGAGCTGCAAACTTAGTCCACACACAAGTGCAACACGGAAAACCCTCAACAGGCCAGAGTGGTCACACACCCTTATCAAGTGGTAGGACTGTGAGTGTCTGGCTAGTTATTTAATTCTTGGATTTAACTGTTCAAGGAGCAAGTGGGGGGGGGGGTGGGGGGGGGAATTATGGGTAGGTAATAATATAATGAGATTTTTTTCATTCTTATAATTACATTGCTGCTTCTTATATGGTATGTGTACATTATTTTTGTTGCGTGTATATAATTATTGTTAACTGTCATACAAGTATTGGTACTATTACTCTAATGAACATGTTACCTTTGATCTTTTTTTCACTTAATGTAGAAAATGAAGGAGAATGTTGTAAAGCACAATTAGTTTGTGTACACCAGAGAACAACACTACACGAAAGTTATCTATTATTATTATTAACATATTGTTCTTTCTGAGCAAGCCTCAACCCTGAGTTGCTCACTTTGTGGTGCTGGCCATGCAGAATGAAGTGCAGGAGAACCAGGATGGGCACATTGGAGGGCGGACACATGTGGAAGAGCCAGCGGTGGATGGTGTACTCACAAAACGTCCACAGCACCAGACCCATGATGACCAGAGGCAAAATGAATGCAGGCGTAACGGTCACTTCTGGAGAAGAAAGTCAGTGCAGGTCAGTTTGTTAGTTGGAGGACACTAACAGGTGGTAGTGTGTGCATGTGCATGCACACTTTGCATGTGTGTACATTAATATGCACAAATGTGTGCATGTGTGTATGCATGCATGCACGCACACACACACCTACTCATACACGCACGCGCACACACACACACACACACACTACCACTCTTTTGACCAGAATCACAAAGAAACCAAGTAAACGGAGCTGTGGACCTGGTAAGTGTACTTCAGGACTTCAGCAGTAGGAATAGGCTGTCATCTTCCACTTCCCATGCAATCCCCTCCCCTATCCTTCATTCTACACCTCCCCTCACTCCTCCCCTTCCAACTGCTTCACCCCACTACCTCTCCACTGACTGGAACCAAAGACAGCCAAGGTGATGAACCTCAGAGGTGTACACCAGTAAGTAAGTCACCCCTCCCCTTCTTCCCCAATCACTCACCCTACAACCCTCACCCCTGACCACCTCTCCACTGACCAAAACCAAAGACAGCCCAGGTGATGGGAACCTCAGAGGAGGTAATCATAGTAAAGAACATCAGCAGTAGAAAAGTAATAAGCTGCCCTTTTCCCTCATCCTGTAGCCCTAATCCTGACCACCTCTCCACTGACTGGAAGTGGAACCAAAGAAAGCCCAGGTGACATGAACCTCAGAGGGGGTGATCATGGCAACCCTAATCCCAACCACCTCTCCATTGACTGGAACCAAAGAAAGCTCAGGTGGCAGGAACCTTGGAGGAGGTGATCATGGTAACCCCAATCCCGACCACCTCTCCACTGAACAGAACCAAAGAAAGCTCAGGTAGCAGAAACCTTGGAGGAGGTGATCATGGTAAAGGACCTCAGAATCATACAAGAAATAAGTCCCTCCCCTACTACCCCCAACCCGTACCCCTCACCCTAAAACCCTGACCACCTCTCCACTGACCAGAACCAAAGACAGCCCAGGTGACATGAACCTTGGAAGAGGTGATCATGGTAAAGGACCTCATCAGCGTATAACTTACAAGCAATACTAATTAGTCACCCCTCCCCTTGCCCCCACCACCCCCTTCCCCTACCCCTCATCCTACAACCCCCACCCCTGACCACCTCTCCACTGACCGGAACCAAAGACAGTCCAGGTGATGGGAACCTCGGAGGAGGTGATGGTGGTGTAGGACCTCAGCAGCATGAAGATGGTCACTGGGACCCAGACGATGGGCACCATGTACCAGGGGCACTTGGAGAAGGTCTCCACAAAGTCGTAGTGGAAAAGCCGCAGGGTGGTGTCCACAGGCTCGTGGACCCACTGGTAGTAGTTCTCGCCCAGGCTGGGGATCTGGCTCAGCACCGGCTTGCTCCAGTCTATCAGGGGGTCATCCTGGGAACAGGGAGACACCGTTCACATCTTCATCATAATGTTTACCCCTAAAGATGAGACTGGGCGTAAAATACCAAGTGACCCTACGGATGAGATACAGTACGCTTGCACTTGCAGACAAAAACAGTCAAATCAGCAAGAAAAGAGGAAGAAGTATTGCAAATTGTGGCCCCTTTGTTGCTGCCTACATAGTTCTGTACTCTTGGCAACAATTTTGATGGTGTGTTATTTCTTTTGGTCTATCCTTCTCAACAGGTGTTTCACCCTTGTCTGTTTTGTGATGCTGCCGTTTCTGCTTTTCAGCCATTGTTGCTTTCCCACTGGAAATGCCGTCATCTGAGTGGTGTTAAGACAGAAAACTACCCCCACCCTCAAAAAAAGAAGGGGGAGGAGAGAAAGAAAAAAAAAGGGTGTTTTTTCACCAAAAAAAAAATGTAAGTGGTATAAATACTCATCTTCTGATCTTATCCAGTAAAATACCAGAAATTACCAGTTAACAACAACATGAACCCTGTGTAATACTGATTTATAGTGTGCAAAGAATTTTCATCGGCTGTGTATTTCCACAAAAGAATTTCATCTGCAGGATATTTACACAAAAGAAACTCAGTTGCTTTTCTTGCTTCATGTCTGAGCACCCTTTGGTGCAACGCTTGTGGCCATGTTTTCATGACTTTCAAACACTGATTTTTCAATAACTTGATCAGAAATTGAGTGAAAAATCTGCTCTGTATACTACATATATACATATATTGTTACTCCATTCCTATCAGCGATGCATCTTCAATACAGTTCCACTTTATTACAGCATGATGTCACTTTTCAAAGTGCCCTTGGAAACTTCACATCATAAACATAGGCTTTTCTTTGCTGAAGGTATGTTTTGCAGTGTTGTTTTGCAAGCCGAAGCAGACCACCAGTCCATTCTATTGGCTAATCAGTTTACAATGTCACCATATCATTGCCCATTGATTAAGATTATAACAGACTCCATGGGCAGAAAACAGAAGAAGAATAAATTGGTAACGCTGAGTATGCTATGTGAGGTTGATTTTTTTTATTGATCTCTGTGAGCACCAGCAGATGCTGTGGGACCCATCTGGTCCCAGTTGCAAGAACAGATATAAAAGAAGGGATGCGCACACATCTGCTCATTGTTGCTCCAGTCATTTGCCAGGCTGTGTGCATGGACTGGCCATATATATATATAATATAAAATAGATAACTTTTTTATAGCGCTATTCTCTGGTGTACACAAACTCACTGCAGTTATAATAATAAAGTTATGTTGTCACGCTGTAATAAAGTCATGCTGTAATAAAGTGGAATAATACAGATATACCCTGACCACCAACACCATTCATCCTCATCCAGCAAGATCCAGTCCTCATCCATTCCATGCCAGCAACACAGACGGATGGACATACAGACATACAGACAGACTGACTGACTGATTATCACTTTTATATAGTGCTATTCTCTGCTCTGGAGCAGACTCACTGTGCTCTTGTGGCATGTGACATGAGCAAGTGTAGCTTTTTATAATGAGTTTTTTTTTTAATATAGACTGATACGTATTTAGTTATTAATGCCCAGACAACCATGATGAGTATATCAGGGCAACACACAGACATAGGAGAGTCTGTATATATGCACCTACAATAGTCTCTTCAGACAAGATTTTGCACGGTATAAATATTTCTATCATTATCATTACTAAAGTCAGGACAGGTGGAACTGTTGAATTCACACACACCTTCATGCTGTAAAAATGCACTTTTCCTCTGCTCTGTGCCACGCCATTCTGAAACAACAAGAAAAAAACAAATCAATTCTCACATGGCTATCGCTTGTACTGATGACAAGAAAAAAAAACAAATCAATTTTCACACGGCTGTCAGCTATCGCTTGCACTGATGAACAGAGATTTATCAATTATGAAATAACCTGGGGATGAGGAAAACCAGCACAAACAGACACCAGGGCGGCACAGGTGTGAGGTCTGAGAGTGAAGTGAATGGTGGAGTTGGCTCATCTTTTTTTATAATACAGTTGAATATGACTGCCAACGGGCAGACAGACATTCCCACACACACACATGCACACACGCACAAACACACCCACACCCAAACATACACACACAACAGACTGATACAAATGCATGCATGCACACGCACACATGCACAAAAACACTAACAAGAATGCATGCACACGCATGCATGCTCTCTCACACACACACACACACACACACACACACGCATACACACACACAGATTCTGTAAGAATGTAAGCAAAAACAAGCCAAAATCAATCAAAAACACTAACAAAAATGCATGCACATGCACGTGCGTGCATGCACACGCATGCATGCTCTCTCTCACACACACACACACACACACGCATACACACACACAGATTCTGTAAGAATGTAAGCAAAAACAAGCCAAAATCAATCAAAAACACTAACAAAAATGCATGCACATGCACGTGCGTGCATGCACACACACACACACACACACACACATATGGACAGACACAAATGCATGCATGCAAACACAAACATGCACAACAACTCTAACAAGAATACATGCATGTGTGCGCGCGCTCACACACACACACACACACACACACACACGTGTGCACACTGTACACACACAGAGATTCTGTCAGGGGATAAACAAAAACAAGCCAAAATTGATCAAGTCAAAAGACAAACAGCATGGCTGCTGGCTCGCAGAATGATGCATTCCAAGAATAACACCACCAGTGATATATACTTATGTTTTTTTACAATACCCCCCCCCCCCCCCCCCCCCCATATATTGCTATGTTATATTGCTATGTACAGCTGTGCCCACAGTTATTGCTCCTCTTTGCCAATGTCACTGTGTCATTTTTATCCACCACAATGTTTTCAGTGCTGTGTGTCCATGCATGGATGCTGCCATGTTTGGCCTTGGCAGAGTTATCTCAGGCTTTCTCTCTCCCTTGACTACTTTTCTGGATGTACTGCTCTAGAGATGGAAAGACTCCTTCAACCCATTGTTCAATGCAGTTCTATAATCAGTGTTATGGGTCAGGAACATTTTGTGAATTCAAAGACTGTGTGTACTTTTACTGCTGACAACAACAAAGTACTGTGACCGTGTTACGGTTACTGATGGCGATAGTTTTCGTGTGATTAACCGACTTACTAGTGAACTAAATCATAGCAAATAATTTTGCTATGTTTCCAGGTAATCAGGCGATGGACTGAGTGGCTTAGTGTAAAAGCGGTGTCCTCCTCTCTTATTTTTATGTGTGTGTGTGTGAGTGTGTGTGTGTGTGTGTGTGTGTGTGTGTGTGTGTGTGTGTGTGTGTGTGTGTGTAGAAGCAAGTGCACAACACTCCTCAAAATAGAAAAAGATAGGCACGGGGTTTAAACTTGGGGGCAGAGAAAGCGAGAAAGAGAAAAAGCAGAGGGAATGAGAGAGAGGGTGGGCGTAGCGACACACACACACACACACACACGCACACACACACACACACACACACACACACACACACACACACACACACAGAGTCACACAAACAAACAGGAGCGCGTCTCCGCACCGTAAACTGCTACACTCTCATAAACCAGCCCGTAACTAGCGTGTTTACAAGGCAAACTGCTAGCAACAGCAACGATCCGCTGCATCGTAATACTTAATCAACTGCAGGCTGCACGTGCTATGGACCTCAGCAGTGAGCCAGGAGTCTGGCTGAAGGAGCAGCAGCTCGAAGATCGGATCGCAGGTGCATTACGTGCTTGTTGGTACCGCATCTCACCTAAGCTGCTTAGCACTCGAGCACCAAAACCCGCGCAAACACCGCTGTCAGTGTCAGCGGCAGATCTGGCTGTGGCGGTGGTGGTGGTGGCGAAGGAGGGGGGGGGGGGGGGGGGGCATGCGGCACGGCATAGAGGAGGAGGCGGTGGGGTGGGGGTGGGGGTAGGAGTTGGAGAGTACCAAGGGTCACACAAACACAGCAACCGGAGCGAGTTATTTTTACCAGCGTGTGTGCAAGCTGCGTGTTGGTGGAGGCGGGGGAGGAGGATTTTGGCGATGGATTTTTTTGGTGGTTGCGAGACCTTTGCTGGTTCAGCACGTTCAAGTTCAATGTTGCTTCACGTCCACAGAGACCGTAAGGACTGTAAGGGCCGGGGAGACCCGGACAGCCACCTCGGATTTCACACAGCCCCTGAACTCTGAACTGGTTTCAATAGTTCAAGTTCAAATACAAACTGGTTTCAGTTGTTCAAGTTCAATGTTGCTCTACGTCCATAGTGACCGTATTAGTCCCTATTAGGAGCGGGAAACCCAGGTAGGCCATCTCGGCTTTCACCAAAGATTCATAAGCGTATTTATAACCTTTGCTTTTACACAGCTTCTGAGCTCTGAAAGGTGGTTCAGTTTATAACCTTTGCTTTTACACAGCTCCTGAGCTCTGAAAGGCGGTTCTTTAGTTCAGTTCAGTGTTGCCTCAAGTCCACAGAGACCATAATATAAGGACTTCTATGGACGGGGAGCCCAGGACGTCCACCTGAACTTTAACACTGCTCCTGAGCTCTGACTGACAGCAAGTTCAGTGTTACTTTACGTCCACAGAGACCAACAGCAAGTTCAATGTTGCTTTACGTTCACGAGGACTGTTAGGGACGGGGAGCCCAGGGCGGCCACCTCGACGTTCAGACAGCTCAGGAGCTCGTGTGGTTCAGTAAATAAACACGGTGCTTTACGTCCACAGAAACCGTAAGGCTGATTAGGGACGAGGTGGCGGTTCAGTAGGCTATGCGCATGCGTATACATTATCCTCATCGGAGCGGAAGTCAGGGCTAAGGTTCACTGGGCGGGCGCTCCTCACGGACCAGTCATTCGGCCTTCGCATCTCCAGCGATTACCGTTTGCTGTCTGGCTTACAGGTGTAACGTTGGTACTGGCAGACTTCTAAATACTATCCCAGTTGAGTCGTGTGGTACGATGCATGCCGCTTTGCGGTGCACAGCGGTAGAAATAACGGCATGAGCATATTGCTTCTGCCCAAAGCACGCGTACGTAGGCTATAAGTGCGTCAGTTTCTGCAGCTGGCATATTTCCATACCGAGAATTTAGGTCATCGCTACCACCACCACCACCCCCGGAAAGCGAGCAATAAAGAGCCGCGCCGGCACTACCCAGTCCAAGCATATCTATTTAAGAGGAAAAAGAAAATACAAGATACATACAGAAAGTCGTGTGTGTGTGTGTGTGTGTGTGTGTGTGTGTGTGTGTGTGTGTGTGTGTGTGTGTGTGTGTGTGTGTGTGTGTGTGTGTGTGTCTGTGTGTGTGTGTGTGTGTGATATCGATTATCAGCCTTATTCATTTCGTGGTCTCCCCCCTCATCAAAATTTAATTTTATAATATACTAACTGTTCTCCAGAGAAAGTCGGTGCGCGCGCACCCCACCCCCCCCAAAAAAAGTTCCGAGCGCATTCTGCATCTTGAAAAACATGATGACATGCATGTTGAATCGCAGTGACTGTATTTCAGTTTAAACTCCAGTGGTGGATTGTATTTCAGTCTCATGGCGGACAGTATTTCAGTCCAATGGTAGATTTTATTTCAGTCAGTTACTTAAGAATTGGAATTTAACGTCCTGTCAAGCACACAATGTCAGTTCAGGACGATTTTTTATTTTCGTATTTCAGCACCAGCCTACATCGGGAATAGGAAGATGGGGTGGCCGGAGGAGGGGGGGGGGGGGGGGGGAGAGAGAGAGAGAGAGAGAGAGAGAGAGAGAGAGATTTGCCAACGACACTGTTCGCAGTTCAGCCTCAGTTCTGTATCTTCATCAAGCTCTACTAACTGAGGGAGACAGATTTGCCAACGACAGTGTTCGCAGTTTCAACCTCAGGTCTGTATCTTCATCAAGCTCTACTAACTGAGGGAGACTGAGAGATAGATTTGCCAACGACAATATCTCAGTTTCAACCTCAGTTCTGCATCTTCGTCAAGCTCTGTACTAACTGGGTCAATCAGCATCTGATGGCGGCAGCGATCGCGATCAAAGCGTGGCTGTTGACGCTTTTAACGCCTTCTGTTATTAATTAATCAGAGCGAGCACAAAAGCGTCAATTCAGTCTATTCTAGTCATGATTTCCCCACGCCGGCCACCATCCGTTGTGTACGTCCGTTGCACGCTCTATTGTTTGGTACTGACAGGTCAAGATTAAATTTCGGGGTACGGTTCACTGATCTAACATTACACCAGAGGGTCACCAAGGCCAACACAACTGATTACAGATTAGATCTGGAGCAGATTGTCAACGTCGATTTTCGGGCGTATGGTAAGAGACGTTTTCTTTCCTTTTTTCTGTGTGTGCTCTGTAAAAACCTGACACAACTCAGGGTTACTGGAAGGTTACATAGAATAAAATGTTGTTGTTGATCTTGTTGATGTTTGTTTGCTTTTAAACTGTTATTTAAATAGGAAGTGTTTCGGAGTGGCAAACAGAGAAGGGGAGATTGTTCCGAGCTACAGGAGGATACTGGTAAGATTAAGCGAATGGTCTTTGTTCAAAGTTACAGGGCCCTGATAAGATTAGGAGAATGGGCTTTGTTCCAAGTTACAGGGCCCTGACAATATTAAAAGAATGGTCTTTGTTCCAAGTTACAGGGCCCTGACAAGATTAAAAGAATGGTCTTTGTTTGTTCCAAGTTACAGGGCCCTGATAAGATTAAGGGAATGCTCTTTGTGTTTGTTCCAAGTTACAGGGCCCTGATAAGATCAAGAGATTGGTCTTTGTTCCAAGTTACAGGGCCCTGATAAGATTAAAAGAATGGTCTTTGTTCCAAGTTACAGGGCCCTGATAAGATCAAGAAAATGGTCTTTGGCTGGAGTGTTCTTTTTGTGCAGTGGGCTCTTCAAATTACGTTTGTCCGCGGAAGACCGCAGGGCACGTAATGGTGTGGTCTGGAGAAGTTCAGCAAGATAAGATTAAAATAAGTATTATCCGACACTACGGTTGTTAAGGACAATCCCACAGCCATAACTGCATTAAGCAGTAAAATCAGGCTAAGTGCTATTGGCATAAGGGTTGTTCGTATGCTCTCAGAGCCCAGCAGCTGTGTGAAAGTCGAGGTGAACGTCCTGGGCTCCCCGTCCCTAATAAACCTACGGTTTCTGTGGACATAAAGCAACACTTCAGCCGTATGCTCTGACTCTTGAGGATAATTCGAAAACCACGGAGGTGTTAGGATGCTGCCTATTAAGGCATTATTTTATCCGTGAGAGAGTTAATCACTGTTGCGTTGTAGTCTATACGTATGACATAATAATCAGATTGACAGTCTAAAAGCTTTTAAATCTGGTCGTTGCCATCCTGAAGCTACGCCAGATAATCAACTTTCAACACACGGGTTATAGACCTATAAGCCACTTATCTGCACTTCGCGAGTAACTTGACAGCTATAAAAATTGAATACGCTCTTAAAATAATAATAATAATGGATTTTTTCTTCTTCTCAAAACGCTGAACAAACAAAACGCATGATGTACATCGAGATGGAGAAAGTTATCTGCAATTTAACAACAGCTAACACGTAATGTGTATATCAACTAGGGTTCAAGCATAACAATGTGCAAGATGCACACACACACGCACGCACGCACGCACGCACTGTACAGACGATAGGGGTGAAGGACAATGTTGCTTAACTGAAACATTCGGAGAAGGCAAACGTCTGGAGTTTGCTTTTGAAGGAAGAGAGAGTAGCAAAGTGCCTGATATCTTGGGGGAAGGTTGTTCCAGATGTGAGGGTCGAAGTGTGAGGAAGTGCGAAAGCCATGGGTTTTGCGGTCGAAGCGTTGGAGTTTGAGCTTGCGTGAGTCTGACGAAGAGCTGAGAGAGAGAGAACGGGAAGGACCGTAAAGGCAAATGATGCGAGTCTACTTTCGCAGACAATTTAAGCTAGCGGGAAGTGTTCACTTTGAGAACTTTGTTTCATTATGAGAATGCATGACGTCAGACTTCAAGTTCAAGGCGAAGTCATGAGCTACGCCGTTCGATGGGAAAATTGGAAACCTTTGCCAAAGGCATGTGACAAAATTCCTTTGGACTGAGAAATGGTTAATCAGACGACAGACTCCTCCTCAGGGCTTTGACTGCAGCTAATTTTCATGTCATGAGATTGTTCACGGTAGACAGGAGTCACTGCATTATGTGTGATCCCGTATTTATTCTAGTAATTAATGCGTGGACGTGAGTCTGTCTCTGTGTCGCACGTGTGTGTACGCGTGTATGCGTGCGTGCGCGCGCGCGTGTGGTGCGTGTGCGTGCGCGTGCAACAACCATTACAATCGTAGAATTTCGTTGTGTCTTATACCCCCCCCCCCAAAAAAAAAAAAAATATATATATAAATCTTTTCATTATCATACCACCGGTTTGGCCTAGCGGTAAGGCGTTAGGCTGGTAAGCGGAAGGACCTCGGTTCGATACCACTTCGGCTCTCCTTTCTCTTCAAAAAGGTTGTGGTTTGTGGACACTGTCTTGTGACTTTGTCCATCACTTCCTACTGAAACATTAAAATGGCTCTCATCGCTGCCCATCTTAATGCAGAAGTCATTCTGATGGTGACAGTGTAGCGATAGGTATATAATCGCCCTCTCCCCCCACCTCCATACCCCCCCCCCCCCTTCTCCCCGTCCCTAATAAGCCTTGTGGTTTCTGTGGACGTTAAGCACAATGTTTATTTACTTACCATCACATCTTCACCAAAGCTAAAATTTCGCAGAACTGACAGTGCTTTAATCAGCTTTACCTTTGTCTTACCTAAAAGTAACAACAATCCTTTCCCTCATCACATCTTATCAACTAAGCCGACATTCACAGTGTTGTTGACAATGCTTTTAAGGTATTACCAGCTTTATCTCTAAACTTCTGCTAGAACGCACCAAAGAACCAGTGTGTTAAGAGCTACTTAAGTTAATATTCAAAACCAAAGAAAACGTGCTGGTTAGAGCAAAAGACAGTGTAAGGAAACAGCAAACACAAAAGTTCTTCAAAAAGAAAACAAAAACAGAAAAATTAAAGGAAACTGTTTGCGCCCAGTCAGCCATGGCGGATTTATCACGACGAATCCACAAAGCTACAATCTAAACCAACAAAAATCTTAACCACTAGTGCAAGTCAACAATGACACGCCCGGTTGACAAGAATCACACTTGATCACAAAATGAAACTGAATGAACCGTGAATCCAAAGAAGAAGAAGAAGAAGAAGAAGAAGAAGAAGAAGAAGAAGAAGAAGAAAAAGGCAATTCCTACAAGAAGGAGAGGCATGTAAATCTATAAACAGTATTGTGACAGAAGAAAAGAAGAAAAAGGCAATTCCTACAAGAAGGAGAGGCATGTAAATCTATAAACAGTATTGTGACAGACCCACTCTAGCCTCAGAGCTCAGGAACTGTGTGAATGTGGAGGTTGCTAACGTGGGTTCCCCGTCCCTAATAGTCCTTATGGTCTCTGTGGACGTAATGCAAGATTGAACTTGCTGTCACTCAGAGCTCAGGAGCTGTGTGAAAGTCGAGGTGGCCGTCCTGGGATCCCCGTAAGTAAACATGATGCTTAACGTCCACAGAAACCACAAGGTTTATTAGGGACAGGGGGAAGGGGGTATGGAGGTGGGAGTATAGGGTCGCTACACTATCACCACCAGAATGACTTCTGCATTAAGATGGGCAGCGATGAGAGCATTTTAATGTTTCATTAATTGCGAGGGACAAAGTCACAAGATAGTGTCCACAGACCACAGCTTCTGAAGAGAAAGGAGAGCCGAAGCGGATTCGAACCGAGGTCTCTCTGCTTACCAGCCTAACGCCTTACCGCCAGGCCAAACCGGCTCACAAGTGTCAACAGACCACAACTTTTGTAGAAAAAGGAGAGCCGAAGCGGATTCGAACCGAGGTCCCTCTGCTTACCAGCCTAACGCCTTAGCGCTAGGCCAAACCGGCTCCCCGTCCCTAATAGTCCTTTCATACTGTGGTCTCTGTGGACTTAAGGCAACATTGGACGGAACTGAACTACAGCAACACTGAACCTGAACTTTAGGCTCAACAGAAGGAACCTCTGACACCCTTGGTTCTCTCAGTAGCGCGGGGTGGGGGCAGGGGAGGGGGTGATATGTGCAGCCAAACTCCAAGCACTGGTTTACGACATCCTTCCTTCAACCACTGCTGTATTTAGATACGCCATAGGGTCCAGAAAACTGTCAGCTAACGAGCAGTTTTTGGTTGGTGCTCAAACGGTAGTAAGTTAGTTACAAACAACTCAAATTATATCAGATGTTTGTTTTAGAACTGACCATGTTGCTTACGCCAGCTCGAACCAAAATCGTTTGAATCGAGACGGAACTCTTCTTCTTCTTTTTTTTACCCGGGGTGGATGCGCCTCTTGTTTACGTGCGTGCTTTGGCGCTAGGTTGCTTCTACAGTCATAATAGTACCCGAACCTTTCGGAGGGCGCTGACCGCGTCGCTGGACAGCTGCGCGGAGATAAAGAGTGCCCCTTCACTGGTGTAACCAAATTTGGCAGAGTTTGGAGGAAGGTGTCGGAAAACGATGCTCGGAGTGTGATGTACAGTAACTGCGGTTGGCAGCGGGAGTGGGGGGAAGGTGGGGGACGGGCAGAACTCCGCAGCAGGAATCTCAGTATCGACTGAAAACGTTCTTCACGATGTGGCCAACAGGAAAAAGTGAACGCAGGCTGGCACTGTGACAAAGCGTGCTCAATCAAGAATGAATCTGATATTATTATTTTATTCGCTCGCCGGCAGGAACCGGACAACCGATTCATTACGAGGATTTATTCATTACACTCCACAGTTCCAAAAGGCATTTTTCTCCGATCCCCGTGAAACGCCGGATCGCCTTTTTTTTCTTTTTTCTCCTCTCTCTTTTTTTCCCGTCTTTTTTTCTTTTCTTTTTTCCCCCCTACTTTTTTTCTTCTGACGAAAGCCAGATGTGGCCGGGGCCGGAACTCAACAACATCGCACACGTTGCTAGAGTTGCCACACAATTTATACTTCCACTTGGGTAATGTCCCCAAGAGTCCCATTCAATTGAGTTCATCTTGCGCGTTCCATCAGAGTGCGCGCGTGCGCCCTCACACATGCATGCACATGCATGACTGAACACACACACCACAGAGAGAGGGAGGGAAAGAGAGAGAGTGAGACACAGAAGGGGGGGGGGGGGGGGGGCGAGAGCCACACACACACACACACACACGACTGCTGTAGACAAGATGAAACGATCCGGAAATAAATGAATCGATACCGGCGCTGCATGCATGTGTTGATCCCCTTATGACTTAATAATCGTCTGAATCAATACTGGCGACTAACGCAAACCACTCTCAGTGCAGACCTCTCAGTTTCCAAGTTTTGACTGCTCCCTAATCCTGCCTCCTCTTGTCCAATACTCGTCTGAATCAATACTGGCGACTAACGCAAACCACTCTCAGTGCAGACCTCTCTGTTTCCAAGTTTTGACTGCTCCCTAATCCTGCCTCCTCTTGTCCAATACTCGTCTGAATCAATACTGGCGACTAACGCACACCACTCTCAGTGCAGACCTCTCTGTTTCCAAGTTTTGACTGCTCCCTAATCCTGCCTCCTCTTGTCCAATACTCGTCTGAATCAATACTGGCGACTAACGCACACCACTCTCAGTGCAGACCTCGCTGCGTCCAAGTTTTGACTGTGTGCCCCCAACAAGTGCAGTCCTCTCTGTGTCCAAGTTTTGACCGTGTGCCCCCACCAGTGAAGACCTCTCCGTTTCCAAGTTTTGACCGTGTGCCCTCCAGCGCAGACGTCTCCGTTTCCAAGTTTTGACCGTGTGCCTCCATCAGTGTAGTCCTCTCTGTTTCAATTTTTTAACCCTGCCTTCACCTATTCAATAACCGTCTGAATCAATACTGGCCACTAACGCAAACCGCTCTCAATGCACACCTCTCTGTTTCGAAGTTTTAACCCTGCTTCCTCCTATCCAACATGGTTCCCAGGGACTTGGACTAGAGCCAAATAAGGACCTTATAAGGACTTGTAAGGACCGGTATCAGATTTTGTAAGGACCATCACAACAGTAAGGAACACGAAAAATGAGCTGAATTTCGCTTGCCATGCATCGAGTGTAGTGTTTGTCCAGCTTACCTTTTAGAACCCACTCCTGGCATGCACTGTCCTTTAGCCAGCGGTCTTGGAGCGAACATTTTCTCAGCATCTTTGCTGTTAGTTCAGGTTTCTTGTTTTACAGGGCTGGTTTTACTAACTTTTTACAAGACATGCTCTCTCTTGCTTTGCCCTGCATTTTAATTATATTCTTGAAAGCTGTTTCTTTCAGTAAGTTCCCTAGGCGTTACTAGAGTAGTCAATCTTACCCTTTTGTAGATCTTCCCCATTTCCAACACGTACCTTTACACAAGGACACAGAGTGCGAAGCCATCTGATAGACAGAATACTAGAACGGGAAACACACTGAATGACATACGGTTTCAACACATACTTGGACAGACATGACTTTCACACCATGAATCACTGAGATATTGTCATACAGTTTACATGTTTTATTCCATACACGTTGGAGTACATATTCTAAAAGTTAATAAAACGTATCACTCAATATAAGAATAAAAGTGATTGATCATACCTGTTCTTATAGATGGAAGAATGGTAATCCCAAGTGAAATATTAAAAGGAATCCCCAGGAGAATATTATTATTATTTTTTCTGGTCTAAAAGCAATCCAAAGAGTCACTCAACAAAACGTGTAAAGCGTCCAAGAATCCACAGGAAGAAAATCCAAGAATTCACGAAGTCAACGCAAGTGTTTTAGAATCCGAGAGAAGTGCCGTCGTTAAAACAAATTCCGTCTTTTATAGTGTTTTAGTTGTTATGTGACGTCAATGTGACGTTGCTTTCCTATCAACCTTCGTTCTTCTACTATTTCTGCGCATTTACCAAAACCTAAGTACAAACTTTCCTTCATTATTTCTACTAAATATTACTACGCAGGGTGTACGCCATCATAGTCCCTCAACTACCTCCTTGTCATTACTATTCGTCCGCTGGACGCGTGAGGAGCTCCTCGCGCGGCGCTCATTTCATTACCTTATATGGACAGTGGTCCCTGGCAGTCTCGACTCCTTTTCCCTGGCTATTTCGCCTATCGTTCCTGACCTACACTGTTCTGTACCAACCTTCGCTTGGTCCTGTTACTTATTAATTCTGACCAACCTTGCTCTGTACAAGCGCTAACCTGTACCCGTAATCTACAAACCGGAGTAGGTCTACCTCTCATATTCTTTTTATTTTATTTTATATATTACCATCCCATGTACCACAACAATATTTGTGCTCTGTAATACTTGCACAGTTCGAATTTTGCAAACAAATGGCTGACCCGAAAGTTATCGCGTAATCTTGCAACCGTGATTTTGGCTGCACGTGATCTAAACGAAGAGGGAAGAAAGCATCGTCTGCTTCAGACATCATCTCAATCTATGTCCAAATGATTTCAAAATTCAGTAAATATGTAAAACCATCCACTGTCGCTGACTTATAAGGCTTTTATAACTGCTTTTATAACTGCCTATGTGCATTTTCAGTATTAGCTAGACTTGTAAGGACCATGATGCACATATAAGGACTTGTAAGGCCTTACTTCTGTGTGCGTGTGCGTGCGTGCGTGCGTGCGTGTGTGTGTGTGTGTGTGAGTGTGCGTGTGCATTTTCTGCATAATTATGCTTGAACACTTGTCGATATATATATATAATCTATTTTTTGGGATAACATTTTCCATCTCGATGTACATTATGTGCGTATTCTTGTTCAGCGCTTTGAGCTGCAGAGTAGGCGCTTTACAAATTTCCATTATTATCATTACTTGGCAAATTCAATTTGTAAGTACTTGTAAGCACCTGTAATGACCTGGGAACCTTGTCCAATAACCGTCTGAATCAATACCGGCCACTAACGCAAACCGTTCTCAGATCCGTTTTCAAGTTTTGACTGCTGCCTAGACCTGCCTCCCCCTACCCGCGTATCTTCCCAACCAAATAGACTCGTAGAAAAACAGAGACATGTCCACTGTAATACCTAACTGAGCAGCTGAGCTATCGGGATATTAGATCTTATCACGCTGCCGCCACTCGGACAGATCGCCAGACAGAATTCGCGCCTAAATCTGTCTCTGTCTCTCTCTCCGTGTATAAAATGTCATCTATTTGGTGCTTTGCGTGTGTGTGTGTGTGTGTGTGTGTGTGTGTGTGTGTGTGTGTGTGTGTGCGTGTGCGCGTGCGTACGTGTGTGTGTGTGTGTGTGTGTGTGTGTGTGTGTGTGTGTGTGTGTGTGTGTGTGTGTGCGTGCGTGCGTGTGTGAGACGGAGGAGGGGTGTAGGGTGTATGTGTGTAACTGTGTACTGTATGTACACTGCGGAGTCCTAGACATGGTACTGCAATTTGTAGAACGGGTTGAATGTTTGGTTGAGAGTGACTGGGGAGCCCCGGGGAGTGTCAATGTGAGTGTGTGTGTGTGTGTGTGGGGGGGGGGGGGGGGGGGGGGGGGGGTAAGTGTACTGTACACTGCAGAGTACTAGACGTTGTACTGCTGTTTGTTGAAAGGGTCATTTGTGCTCCCATCTCTCTCTTTATTTTTCCGCTCCCATCTCCCTCTCTGTCTCCCATCTCTCTCTCCCCCTCTGTCTCTGTGTACGGCAGAGAGACGTGATCTCTGTGTACGGCAGACAGACGTGATCTCTGTGTACGGCAGAGACGTGACCTCTGTGTACGGCAGAGAGACGTGATCTCTGTGTACGGCAGAGAGACGTGATCTCTGTGTACGGCAGACAGGACGTGATCTCTGTGTACGGCAGAGAGACGTGATCTCTGTGTACGGCAGACAGACGTTTGATCTCTGTGTACGGCAGAGAGACGTGATCTCTGTGTACGGCAGACAGACGTGATCTCTGTGTACGGCAGAGAGGACGTGATCTCTGTGTACGGCAGACAGACGTGATCTCTGTGTACGCAGAGAGACGTGATCTCTGTGTACGGCAGACAGACGTGATCTCTGTGTACGGCGGAGAGGACGTGATCTCTGTGTACTGCAGACAGACGTGATCTCTGTGTACGGCAGAGACGTGATCTCTGTGTACGGCAGACAGACGAGAGTCAGCTCGCCTGGCAGTCTTGCCCCCTACCTGACTTTGGTGGTGGCTGCAGTAGATACAGAGAACAGGTGCGGTGCAGCCCACTATTCAGCACTGTGATGCCGATCTCTGACACTGATAGCGCTACTTAAATGCTACCCGCTCCCCTTCCAGCCCCCCCCCCCCCCCCCCCCACCCCCCCCACCCAAGCCTTCTCCTTGCGTTTGATCTGCTTGGCGCCGAACTCACCTGGCCCCACGGCCCCTCCCGATTGACCTTTACGCACCCCCCCCCCCCCCCCCAACACACACAACTCCCCCCCCCCCCCTCACCCACCCCCAAACACCCTTTCCTCCTCGTGAGTCTTGAAAAACAAAAAAACAAAACAAAATTAAAACAAAATCTTCGAATCAACAAATAAGGGAGTTAATTAGCGCTCGAAAGACGTCACAGAAACACAACGGACAGAGAACCTGATCCGAGTCGCCTACGGTGCCTCTCACCTGGCATGCGAGTGAAATATACAGGGTATATAAACTCCACCCGATGTACCCTCAAAATGATGATGATCGCTTTTATATACATACACCTTAACATTATACATAAAGGTAAATACACAAGGTACATAAACTCCACAATGGCACAGCCTCACAATAATACACACGCCCTTTTATTTCTCCAAGTTAACAACACGTTTTCGCGGCTTTTCGTCCAGAACTGCATGCAAGGCGTCCACCTCGAGAGCCGATATTAAGCAGGCTGCGGTCACGAGACAACGCACGGACCACAGCCGACTCAATGCCCACATGTTCAAGAAAATGAAGCTGGCACACCACCAATCTGCAACCTGCGATTTTGAAGACCAGACGGGCCGAACATGTACTGCAGAGATGCCCACTTCTGCAGACGGCAGAGAACAGATGTGTGGCCAACAGCAGTCCAGCTACACACGAAACTCTACGGCAGCAAGGAGGAAGTGGAGAAGAGTTAAGACAGTCACATTCGTCTTACAGACGGGAGTCTCAGTGTAGCGGCGATCGAGAAGAAGAAGAATTATTTAACATCCAAAAATGAATTTCGATTCTTCTTCTTCCTCCGCTGTTCGCCGCTCTTAGAGATTATCCACACACACACACACACACACACACACACATACACACACACACACACACACACACACACACACACACACACACACACACACACACACACACACACACAAAGCGCACGGGCGCGATTAAACGACGGTGTTGTGCGAGATGGATGCCAATTAGACAACAACCGCTTATCGAATTACATTTTACGTTAAGTTTGTTTGTTTTTTAAAGTTCTATCACCGTGCTTTAAATCTCTGAACGATTCTGGGCCTCAATACATTTATGATCTTCTTCAACTCTATACACACCTTCCCGGCAGCTTCGATCTTCTTCCGATATACGTCTTTTGGGAATTCCATCTTTCCGCACCAAAACTTCTCGACGACGCTGTGTTTGTTTGTTTTTATACCTAAGTGCCCTCTATCAGGAACCAGCTGCCACAACCATTAAACATGCTATAAACTCCTTCCGGTCTTTCAAGGCAACCCTAAAAACCTTTCTGTTCTCCTGATTTTCAGTTGTTCGTACCACAAACGTTTTGTCTACAAAAAACTTCCTGTTTAAATCAAACGTTCTACGTCTTTCCTCCTGTTCTCTCTCTCTCTCCCTCTCTTCTCTGTGCGTGCATGTGTTTTGTAAGCTTGCTACTGATGAGAGGAATCCTGTAATGCCGTGTTCTGGTTTATGATTACTGTGTAGTGGTGTCCTGGTGTGCGCCCTGTAGGATTGTCAGCATTATGCACGCGCTTAGGCTTTGTTATAAGGTTACAGCACACCGTCACTGACACCAGCAAGAACACCGAGGCTACATACAGCGAAACGTCATGCGCTGCATTGCAGTTATGTAGGAGCTGTCTTCAAGCCACGATAAGCTTCTTTCATAACAGCTAGCATCGCCTCCCTCTCCTGACCTAACCCCCCCCCATCCAGAAATGGAGATAAATCCTCCGAAGACGGCGCGCGCGCGGCTGCCCATGCGCGGGATGATAATTAAAACAACAAACAAAAAAACTACGAAAACACGGCCACACAGGCAACCGTCTCCTGCGGGAAGTATTTGTAAACAATTTTACATACATGTATGTTATACATACAAGGCAATTCCCCCAAAATCTGTCACCCCACGGAATGTACCTGTAAAGAATTTATATACGTGTTATGTTATATATATATATATACAAGGCAAACCCCCAGAAACCCCAGCAAACAATTATATGTACTACGCATACATATAAGGCGGCGCCCCAAGCCCCCCCCCCCCCCCACCCACCCACCCACCACCCTCTCACTCTACAGAATGCATTTCTAAACAATATATGAGGACAAGCAAAAGGGAGCCGGTTTGGCCTCGCGGTAAGGCGTTAGGCTGGTAAGCAGAGGGGCCTCTGTTCAAATCTGCTTCGGCTCTCCTTTCTCTTCAAAAGTTGTTCTCTGTGGACACTGTCTTGTGACTTTGTCTCTCACAATTAACGAAGCATTAAAATGGCTCTTATCGCTGCCCACCTTGATGCAGAAGTCATTCTAGTGTTGACTGTAGCGATAGGTATATAATCTCCCTCTCCCTCCCCCCACCTCCATACCCTACCCCACCCCCG
>OY757546.1:11006563-11009063 GCA_963584105.1 Alviniconcha strummeri
GTCCCGGTTTTCGTGGAACGTGACAGAATTAAAATACCATGTCCGTAGAAATGATATTAAGGACAATTGGCTGTCCAGTGAGCATCACTGACAAACTATGCCAGTTATTACCAGGAGCCAATCTTCAGTACGAGGCTGGTGCTCCATTTCTATGCAAGTTACCGGGAGTTGTCAGTACTCAGCAGGCTACAAGGGTGGTGCTCCATTTGCCTAATTCCCAGGTTCCCATGTCAAACAAATTGCCCATCGTGCTTTGCTGTTTCCGGAAGTGGCTGATGCCTGTTAATGGTGTTTGGGACGTGTGTGTGATGACGATGTGAAATGGTGCAATTATTGTGACCTGTCAGGGTGTTGTCGTGTTAAACCGCTTTGTTTGCTTGCTCCGTTAGTTCGTTTGTCTGTCAGTCTGTCTTCTTAGGCTGTTTGTGTTTCTGCTTTTATGTGCGGTTCGGAATATCTGTGTTCCCTAGCCGGCTTCATGTCTTATGTCCCTGCGCTGGGATACTGGGGAGGCAGAGAAGACTGACACGCACACAGACTGACAGAAACACAGACGGACACACACACACACACACACACACACACACACACACACACACACACACACACACACACACACACACACTCGGACACACACACACACACACACACACACACACACACACTTGTGTTCTGTGTTGCTGTTTGTTTGTTTGTTTGTTGTTGTTGTTGCTGTTTTTGTTGTTGCTGCTGTTTGTTTAAGTGTTGCTTGCCGCCGTGTGATTGTACTGTATGCATCCTAATTAAACGAATTTCAGTGGAGAAGAAAGAGTACGACCTTTCGCAAGAATGCTGACGCGGTTCTCTCAGTGTTGGCGGTCTCGGCCTTCGTGACATCCATCATGCCGCCGCACTTCCGGCGCGCACGTGCGCATGCTCAGAGCGCGCCGCCTCCCGGGCAGTGTCTATGGGCGGGGCAGTGACAACGACTATGCACGTGCAACTGTAATCGCACAAAGAAAACACGGGATGAGAGATTGCCCGCTCGTTAATGAGCCTGCTGTCCTATCGTAATCACTGCTTTGCTTTAGACCGCTCGCAACTTGTTTTGATAACTGCGGTTAAAGATGGTTTTAATTCAGTTTGTTTGGTTTAATTCCCGTTTCAGTTCGTTTCCCTTCACCTTTTAAAATTCAGGGCCAGGGCCTGAAAACCGAATAGGTCATGATCATTCAGATAGCGGTTGCTTGCTTGGTTAGTTGGTTAGAAAACTGCGGGTTGGTTGGTTGGTTGCCTAAACCTCGTAGTCAGTATCACAGCAGAGATGTATCTGCAGTGTAACAAACACTGAAAAAAACACCCATATTACTGACAGAGTGGGGAACAAATACACAAAAAACGAGGAAAGATACCAACCCGAGTCATGTAAAAAAAATGTTTCCTAGGAATCCACTTCTTCTTCTTCTTCTTCTTCTTCTTCTTCTTCTTCTTCTTCTTCTTCTTCTTCTTCTTCTTCTTCTTCTTCTTCTTCTTCTTTTTCTTCTTCTTCTTCTTCTTCTTTCTTTCTTTCTTTCTTTCTTTCTTTCTTTCTTTTGTTGTTGTTGCTGCTGCTGTTATTGTTGTTGTTGTTGTTGTTTTCTTTTTCTATTCAGTTTATATATATTCAGTTTATATATATATCATATAGAAAATTACAGCATCAACAGCCATTGATATATTCCAACTATGTGAGCCTAAGAAGGGGGAGGCGATGAGAGAAACCTGGCATAGGAGATGTAGAATAAATATATGGAGGTACGGGAGGAGGGGGGGGGGGAGAAGGGGGAGGGGATGAGAGAAACCTGGCATAGGAGATGTAGAATAAATATATGGAGGTACGGGAGGAGGGGGGGGGGGGAGAAGGGGGAGGGGATGAGAGAAACCTGGCATAGGAGATGTAGAATAAATATATGGAGGTACGGGAGGAGGGGGGGGGGAGAAGGGGGAGGGGATGAGAGAAACCTGGCATAGGAGATGTAGAATAAATATATGGAGGTACGGGAGGAGGGGGGGGGGAGAAGGGGGAGGGGATGAGAGAAACCTGGCATAGGAGATGTAGAATAAATATATGGAGGTACGGGAGGAGGGGGGGGGGGGAGAAGGGGGAGGGGATGAGAGAAACCTGGCATAGGAGATGTAGAATAAATATATGGAGGTACGGGAGGAGGGGGGGGGGGAGAAGGGGGAGGGGATGAGAGAAACCTGGCATAGGAGATGTAGAATAAATATATGGAGGTACGGGAGGAGGGGGGGGGGAGAAGGGGGAGGGGATGAGAGAAACCTGGCATAGGAGATGTAGAATAAATATATGGAGGTACGGGAGGAGGTGGGGGGGGGGGGCGGGGGGGGGGGTGGAATTCCGCAAAAATTGGGGAGGAAAAAATAATGTGGTTACAAAAATATCAGTAGCACTACATTCTGATTTCAATGGCGCTTCGCGGATTAAGAAAAACATCTGCAGCACTGGTCAGCTACCGATTCA
>OY757546.1:11014063-11016563 GCA_963584105.1 Alviniconcha strummeri
GTACGCACACGTAGGACCGTATCGGTATCAGCGTGAGCAGAACGGCATGCTTGCAGGACTACTGATACAGGCGGGAAAAACCCGTCACAGCCGAATGTACCATTAGTTACATCAGAAACCCGAGTTTCAGCCCAGCGTATCATTATTTACGTCAGCATGAAAAGAGTACGGCATTCTTGCAGGACTGATACAGACTTACAATCCTATCTCAGCCGAGTGCATCATTATTTACGTCAGCATGAGCAGAGTACGGCATCCGTGCAGGACTGAGGAAACCCGAGTCTCTTCCCATCGCAACTATTGTTATTTACGTCAGCAATTCAGCAAGAACAGAGGACGGCATTCCTGCAGGACTAATACAGACGGGAGAAACCCATCTCAGCCGAGCTTATCATCATTTACGTTAGAATGACCAGAGTACGAAGCCCATGCAGGACTGAAAACAGACTAGGGAAAAAACATCCGACAGTATCATTATTTACGTAGGCATTAGAAGAGTACGGCATTCATGCAGGACTGCTACAGACGGGAAAACCCCATCTGATCTGAATGCATCGTTACTTACATCAACATGAGCAGAGTCGGCATACATGCAGGACTGATACAGACGGAGAAACCAAAGACTCAGCCAATCGTATCAGTATTTACGTCAGCATGAGCAGAGTACGGCATACACGCAGGACTGATACAAACGGAGAAACCCAAGTCTCAGCCGATCGTATCACTATTTACGTCAGCATGAGAAGAGTACGGCAATCATGCAGGACTGATACAAATGGGAGAAACCCGAGTCCTACCGCAGCGTATCACGATTTACGTCAGCATGAACAGAGTACGGCATTCGTGCAGGACTGATACAGATGCATAAACCCAGACATGAGCTGAGCGTATCATTACTCACATCAGCATGAGCAGAGTACGGAAAACACGCAGGACTGCTACACACGGAAGAACTCGAGTCTCAGCCGATCGGATCACTATCTGCGTAATCATGAGCAGAGTACGCCATTGATGCAGGACTGATACAGGCGGACAAACCATCTCAGCCGAGCGTATCATTATCTACGTCAGCAAGAGAATAGTACGGCATGCATGCAGGACTGATATAGGTTGGGGGGAAACCCAAATCTCAGCCCAGCATATTATTATTTAGGCTAGCCTGAGTAGAGTACGGCATACATGCAGGACTGATACAGACGGAGAAACCAGTCTCAGCCCAGCGCGTCATTATTTAGCGTATTTATTTTATATACCTATCGTTATTTACGTCAGCATGTACATAGTACGGCATTCATGCAGAACTGATACAGGCGGAGAAACCGTGATACAGATGGGGAAACCCAAATCTCAGCCGACCGTATCATTATTTACCTCAAAACATGTACATTACGGCATTCATGCAAGACTAATACAGACAGGGGAAAAAAACGTCCGAGCGTATCATTATTTACGTCAGCATGAGTAGCCTACGGCAATAATGCAGGACTGATACAGGCGGGGCAAAAAACAACATCCGAGCGTACCATTATTTATCTCATCATGAGTAGAGTACGGCAGTCATGCAGGACTGATACAGACCCACGGGGGGGGGGGGGGGGGGGGAATAACAACATCCGTGCGTATCATTATTAACGTCAGCATGAGTAGCCTACGGCAATCATGCAGGACTGGGGCAAAAAACAACAAGAAGTTACAGCACCTGAGCGTATCATTATTTACGTCAGTAGGAGTAGAGTACGGCAGACATGCAGGACTGAGACAAACGGGGCAAAAAACAACAACAACGACAACACCTGTACGTATCATTATTTACGTCATCATGAGTAGCCTACGGTAATCATGCAGGACTGAGACAAACGGGGCAAAAAACAACAACAGCAACAACACCTTAGCGTATCATTATTTACGTCAGCATGAGTAGAGTACGGCAGTCATGCAGGACTGACACAGACGATGGGGTGAAACCCGAGTGCGGGCCGCAGCAGGTAGAGTGTAGTGGAAGGCCTGTCAAAGTCTGTGGTACCGTCTTTGTGTACTCTCGTTCACTGTGGCTCGTGCACATCGGCCTTTGTCCGCTAACTAGCGGTCATTGTTTACGCTTTCTGCCCATCGGTCAGGGGTCAGGGGTCAGGCCTGTTGGCCAAAAGGTAACAGGTAACTCTCCTACGTCTGGGTCTACTCACTCCCCACCCCCACCCCCACCTCCTCCCTAGTCCCGTACGGCCGGGGCTACCACCTTCCCCCACCCCCACCACACCCCAGAACTCCCGTACGGCCGGGTCTACACCTTTTCCGCCCCCCACCCCACCTCACCCCACAACTCCCGTACGGCCGGGGATACACCCTTCCCCCCATCACCACCCCACCCCAAACTCCCGTAAGGCCGGGGCTACACCCTTTCCCCACCCCCACCCACCCCACAACTCCCGTACGGCCGGGGATACACCCTTTCCCCACCCCCCACCCCACCCCACAACTCCAGTACGGCCGGGGACACACC
>OY757546.1:11021563-11027247 GCA_963584105.1 Alviniconcha strummeri
TTGCCACGGCTACCATCAAGCATCACAAACTGGTGAAGATTGAGGGCAGGCCCAAAGTGTGTCGCCGCTGCTCACAGTCTGGCCGCAGGACGACAAGTGGACGGGCAGTGGAAACATCATACATGTGTGCCTTAATTCTGTGGTGTGCCTCTGTGTCGCCACAAAAAATGACTGTTTCCGGGCATACCGCGATAACAATTTCATAGAGTAGATCGCCCCGCAGTGTAAATAGTGTAAATATGATTGTTTCTTGTTCTTTAATATTCTCACCTATACTGACAGTGTGACACTGTGACACTGCGACTGTGGAAAGGCACATCATGTGGTGGATTGTGTGAGCATTTACTGTATAGCGTGGTGTACAAATCAATACAACAAACACAAAACGGAATATGTGTACCTTTAATCAATCACACAAACTCAGAGAAACAGCCGTACATACAGGACAGGTGGCACAGGCACAAAGGACACCCACAGCGACACAAGCCCGACGCGGACGGTATGCGGGTCTGTCAGGTAGGACTGTCTTTACAATACCACTGTAGAACATGCATGCACTAGTGCTTTGTCTGTTTTGTGTGTCGGTATAACATTGTCGTCTGAATTTTGGGGACATTTTGTGACAATTTGGTGACAACGACACTACACAGACCCACAAGACAGTCGTCACTGTCACAGACATGAAGCACAGAATATCCCCATTATGCTTGCCAACTTTCATCCAGTTCCACTGAGTCTTGTGTCCGTGGCAAGTAACTGTTTACCATAACCCATTTTCGAAATCTAGGAGGATTCTGGTTCCAAAGAACACGAATGCAAGAGGGCTAGGTGGATGCGCTTCATGTTTACGTGCGTGCTTGGGCGCTAGATTGCTTCTTCGGTCATATTATTTTAATGCACCCACACTCCGAGCACCGCTTTCCGGCACCTTCCTCCAGACTCTGCCAGATTTGGTTACGGCACTGAAGGGGTACTCTTTATCTCCGCGCAGCTGTCCACCGACGCGGTCAGCGCCCTCCGAAAGGTTAGGGCTGAAGGGGTACTCTTTATCTCCGCGCAGCTGTCCACCGACGCGGTCAGCGCCCTCCGAAAGGTTAGGGTACTAATATGACTGTAGAAGCAACCCAAACTCCAAGCACTGGTTTACGACATCCTTCCTTCAACCACTGCCGTATTTAGTTACTCCATAGAGTCCAGAAAACTGTCAGCTAACGAGCAGTTTTTCGTTGGTGCTCAGACAGTAGTAAGTTTGTTACAAACAACTCAAATAAAACAAGGCTTGCCATTTATAGCCACCAACAAAGTTTACACTAGCACAAATAAAACCTCAAGCGTTTGAATCGAGATGGAACTCTTTTTATTTATTTTTTACCCGGGGTGGATGCGCCTCATGTTTACGTGCGTGCTTTGGCGCTAGGTTGCTTCTACATTCATATTAGTACCCGAAACTTTCGGAGGGCGCTGACCTTCAGTGGCGTAACTAAATCTAGCAGAGTTTAGAGGAAGGTACCGGAAAGCGATGCTCGGACTATGGAAGCAACCTAGCGCCCAAGCACGCACGTAAACATGAGGCGCATCCACCCCGATGGCCCTCTCTCGTCCGATCAAGAAAAATCGCCGAGCTGCGCTTCCGCTTTCTACGCCCCTCTCTCCTCCAGGCGATTGAAGGTTCGGTTGTGTTGCTTAATGTCCTCGGATGTCGGTTGACATGTTAGGGACAAGCTGAGACCAATGCCGAAGCATGGTTCAGTATAGCTTTACGTCCACGGAAGCCAGAAGGCTCGTTAGGACGGACAGCCCAGGACGGCCACCTCGACTCTCACACTGCTCCTGAACTATGAGCGATCGATGGTGTGGTGTCCTTGGCTTTGTGCCCGCAGGTAGTGTCCCAAGCTCCACATCACTTCAGATCTTCCTAGACACAAGCCGTACTTGTGTTGGCTCTTTTCCTACAATCCTGCTTTGAGAGAGAAAAAAGAAGAAATGAGTAGTTAATAACATTATTAATGACCTCTCGAATGTCAGAGCAGTTCAAGAGAGAACTTAGTGAGAAAGTGAATCGCCGATAAGTTCAAGCTGTTTGGCGTGTGGGAAAACGCCATGAGAAAACAAACCCATGATCGTTCCTCTTTCAACCACAGGAAATGTTCAACAAACAAAAGGGTGAAGGGCGCGCCCATCGTGGCCGTGTTGATAACTTTATCTACCCTGGCCAGTAAATCACCGGTAGACTTTTTTCTTTTCTTTTGGGGCTAGATAGATAATCAGCAGTAGAAATGTTTCTGTTGTTTTCTTTGTTCCGGGCTCGTCAAAACTAGATCCGGCTGCGGCGGGTCGGAGAAGAACTCAGTCTGCAACGGCACCCGTCGTTTCCGTTGTTATGACAACACAAAAGCCAGAAATGGAGATTTGAGAGGAGATGGAAAACAATCCGTTGAAAGCTAGTGGCGGAATCAGTTCCAGTTTTGTTTGCTTTTGCTTTTTCTTTGTGAGATTTTTGTCTTGTCTTGCCCGTGGTTTCTGACTGAGTTTCAACCACCGTGAGACCTGCTTTGACATGGACGTGATGGCTGGTGTAGTGATTCTAGCTCAGTGTTCAGACGCCCTCCCACTCCCCTCCCCCGTGCAATACTGGTGCTTCTACGAATAATAAATGCGTGGTTGTAGGTGATCAGTAGCTGCATTAACCTACTGTCTATTATTTTGTGTTTATATAGATGTACATATGATATTCGTAAGTATGTGTAGTATAGCAAAGACCGTGGCTGTTAGATCACACTTGAGGAACAAAGTTTTCGAGTTTGAGTTCTGTCTCTTTCTCTCTCTGTCTCTCTGTCTCTCCATCCCTCCCTCTGCCTCTCTCTGTCTCTGCCCCCTCTGTGTCTGTCTGTCTGTCTCTCTCCCCTATCTGTCTTTCTCTCTGTGTGTTTTTCTTTTCTCTGCCCTTGTCTCTGTTCCCTCTCTCTGTCTCCCCCCCCCCCCCCCACCCCGTCTCTTTACAAGTTTCGAAGAGATAGGAGAGCAGAAGCGGAATCGAACCCAGGTCCTTTTGCTTACCAGCCTAACGCCTTACCGCTAGGCCAAACCGGCTCACATTTTTCCCTAAAGCCTGTTCTTAACTGGGCGAACATTTGCTTCGCGAACATAGTTCGGTGTATTTGTCGAACCTAGGCGAACATAGTTGGTTCTTAATTGGACAAACTTTTGCTTCGTGAACCTGTTTCGGGGTATTCGTCGAACTGCAACGAAGCTATATTCGAACTGCGACGAAGCTATATAAGCTTAGCTCAACATGTTCTTGGAATATTCACCAAGTTCGGAGAAACGCTGCCTCTGATTGACTGAGAGCAAAGAGAGCTCTTCAGTGGATGAGGAGGAAATAAAAAGAAAAATGGATGATCGTGTCGATAGATATATATATATAGTGTGTGTGTGTGTGTGTGTGTGTGTGTGTGTGTGTGTGTGTGTGTGTGTGTGTGTGTGTGTGTGTGTTGTTTGTTGTTGTTGTTGTTTGTTGTTGTTGTTGTTGTTGTTTGTTGTTGTTGTTTTAAAATCGAGACAAAGATACAGTGAATTATTGTGTACTCATCAACATGCTTTTTAGAGCTTCGGAGGGAACTGACCTATTTGTTGACTTGTGGGAGGCGCCGCCTTGTCTCTGGGACCCAAAATAATATAGCAGTTAGTTGAATTACTCTGAGAGGGATGATTAAGTATATTGACATGACTCAGCCTACGTTTTGGATCATGCTGTCTGCTGCGCTTCTGCCGCAAGTTCGGGCCGAAGCTTGCGTCTCATTATAAGCCAGTTAAGAACGAAGCAAAGTTCGTCGAACTGTCCGAAATATGTTCGGCGAATAAACAGTTCGGCCAATTAAGAACGGGCTTAACTGAGCCCGTCTCTATTAATACCCCTCATCCCGCCCCCCCCCCCTCCGCCCCCCGAACCCCACCCCTGCTGTCAGACATACTGACGCCTCTGTTACTGGAACCGGCCAGCGTACAGCCAACTATAAGTCATGCTTTCAGTGTTTTACTCGCTTCACTTCAGCCCCACCTTTAATGTTTGGCAAGGCGCCACGACCTCCGATCAATTGTTGAAGTATCAGGATTGTTTCAGGGCACCTACTGCAGCCTCCAAGCCAGGTGGTACACGATAAAAACACTTCCTGGTTGTGGTACACGATAAAAACACTTCCTGGTTGTTTGTTATTCTCTCTCTCTCTCTCTCTCTCTCTCTCTCTCTCTCTCTCTCCTCTCTCTCTCTCTCTCTCTCTCTCTCTCTCTCTCTCTCTCTCTCTCTCTCCTCTCTCTCTCTCTCTCTGTTGCTCCCCCTCCCCCCGCATCCACCCACCCTCACAACTCAACCCCTGTCAGTTGCTATCTTCTTTTTCTGGAGCCGGCGCTGGCCCAATTTTCTCTCTCTCTCCTCTCTCTCTCTCTCTCTCTCTCTCTCTCTCTCTCTCTCTCTCCTCTCTCTCTCTCTCTCTCTCTCTCTCTCTCTCTCCACCCACCACCGGTATCGCTCGTAGCTGTAAAATTTTACGAGTGCACTTTTACCGGTGATTTTGTTTTTGTTTTTTGTGAGCAGCGGGAGTGTAGGTTGTTGAAGCAAATAAACCCACTTCTTCCTTGACACTCAGGCTAGTTAGAGCCAATAGTATATACGGTGTCGGGAGCTGTCAGTTGTTGCTCGTTGGCTTAGGGCAGAACTGACTATAAAAGAAAAAGAAAAAGGTCCCGGCGTTAGCGCGTTTGTTGTGGGTTTCTCTTTTTTGCTGCCTCGGGGCGGCAAGCCTCCGCTTTTCATAGACTCCGGGCGGATACCGCGGACGCTGAAATTAAAGGGGACCTCAAGACAAAGAAACTTCATGAACCCTATTTATAGGAATGAAATAACAATAATAATAATAAACCTTTTTATGCGCTGTTTTTCCTGACTGGAGCACATAGCCCATTACAAAGCAAAGAACCAAACCATAGTCAAAACAAACACACACACACACACACACACACACACACACACACACACACACACACACACACACACACACACACACACACACACACCACACACACACAATAGGATAGCTTGAAAAGATGTGATTTCATGTAAATTCTCAGCAGTTTTTCAGTCGAATTTCAGTAGATTTTATTTCAGTTCCTAGCAAGAGGCTCAAGAGGTGCAATCATTCTTCATGAAAGGCCATAATAATATATTATCCTTGACATTTTAATTTTTTTTTTAAGGTCAAACCGCTACTACTGAAAAGAAAACTTAAAAAAAACACCACCACCACAACAACAACAACAAACAAACAAACAAATTACAAAACAAACACAAACACAACCCCAAACAACAACCAACCAACCAAACAAAAGACCACAAAACAAAAACAACAACAAAAACCCACACAAACAAAAAAACTCGCCAGCTACTATAACTTGCACTTTGATTCCAACTCGGTACATTCCTTTGTTTACTTTCCCGACTACCGCAAACCATGGTTTCCTCACCACTGCAAACTCCAAGGTTTACAACTAAAACACGACCTCCATCCAGCTCCTGGGAGGTGGCTAGACCTCACTGTGTGCAGCCATTAGTTACTAGCTATCTTCTTCTTCTTCTTCTTCTTCTTCTTCTTCTTCTTCTTCTTCTTCTTCTTCTTCTTCTTCTTCTTCTT
>OY757546.1:11027447-11054947 GCA_963584105.1 Alviniconcha strummeri
GAAAAGAAGAAGAAGAAGAAGAAGAAGAAGAAGAAGAAGAAGAAGAAGAAGAAGAAGAAGAAGAAGAAGAAGAAGAAGAAGAAAGCCAGTTCCTTAAAACGAAAGCTTCACTGAAGTGTACAAAAATTACTTTAATATTATTGATATTGATTCGATAATAATAATATAAGAAGAAGAAGAAGTATACCCATAATAACAATACAAAGAAGAAGAAGTGTGCCCCTTCGTACCTCGGACGTATGTGTTTAATGGGAAACTATGAGTCAGTGGTATAAAAAAAAAAAAAAAAAAAGTCCCGTCGTACCTCAGTCGTGTGTGTTTAAAGGGAAACTATGAGTCAGTGGTATATAAAAAAAAAAAAAAAAAAAATGGTCCCGTCGTACCTCAGTCGTGTGTGTTTAAAGGGAAACTATGAGTCAGTGGTATAAAAAAAAAAAAAATGTCCCGTCGTACCTCAGTCGTGTGTGTTTAAAGGGAAACTATGAGTCAGTAGTATTAAAAAAAAAAAAAAAAAAAAATGTCCCGTCGTACCTCAGTCGTGTGTGTTTAAAGGGAAACTATGAGTCAGTGGTATAAAAATGTGCGTGTGGCAGGGCTACATTACGCACCGGTCAGCCTGATGTTTGTTTGCTGTAACACACAGCCGGCACCGGTCAGCCTGATGTTTGTTTGCTGTAACACACAGCCGGCACCGGTCAGCCTGATGTTTGTTTGCTGTAACACACAGCCGGCACCGAGTCACGGCGTGGGCGGACTGCACCGACGTCTGGGAATGAAGGATGAAATGCAGATGGCCACTGCACGTCCAGGTCACTTTGGCTGTGCCACCTCAGAAGACCAGGAGAGGTTCGGCCGCGGTGTACAGAGAGAGAGAGAGAGAGAGAGAGAGAGAGAGAGAGAGAGAGAGAGAGAGAGAGAGGGAGAGGGAGAGGGAGAGGGAGAGAGGGGGGAGTGTGCGTGCGTGCTTACGTGCGTGCGTGCGTGCGTGCGTGCGTGCGTGCGCGCGCGTGTGTGTGTGTGTGTGTGTGTGTGTGTGTGTGCGTTCGTGCGTGTGTGCGTGCGTGCGTGCGTGAGTGTGTGTGTGCGTGCGTGCGTGTGTGTGTAAAATGTTGGCTTCATTCACTACAGTTGACCCTGTCTGAATGATTCTGATCAGATATTTGTGACCCCAAAATTCGCTTTTAAAATAAATTATCCAAGAGTTTATTTCCGACCGTCTCCTTGGATATTGCCTAAAACCTTTATTGCTCGCCGTGTGTGGGCTACACTCAAACTGTGGAACAGCCTACTGATTACCCGTCAGTATGCAGGCTATAAGGGATTGCCGAAAGCACGGGAGAAAGTACCCAGAAAATCAAATAAAGATAACGACAACGATAGAAAGGTTATTTCTCAATGCCTAGACCTGTATTACTACTATCGCCAGTGAAATTTGCGAGGAACTTGAAACCATTTTTTATTTTTTATTTTTTGAAAGGAAACTGGCCGCTATTCTTCAGTCGCGGTGAAGAAAGCATTTACTTTGTGTAATATTTCAATCACAGGCCTCAGAATTATTGTGTAGGGCCTACGTGACTCGATTGAACTAGGAGGGAAAAGTCGCTGATGTCTGTGGAGCTTTTTGCTGTTGACTTCCTTGGGGAGCTCAGTAAACCATGCAGTGATTTTTTTTTTTACATTTTTTTGTTGTTGTTTTTTGTTTGTTTTTTGAAAAATGACAAAGGCAGAAGAAGAAAAAGAAGAAGAAAACAAGCTGCCCGAGCAATTTTCATTCAAGGGAAGCAACCACACAGATCCTGTTCTAAAAGGTTGGACGAGCTGTCTCCCTTTAACTTCCCCTTTCTGCAAGTGGATCTGGGTCGTTTTCGTCGTTACGGATTTGGACCATCGTCGCATCTTAAACATACTTGTGTCTTGTTTGTTGCATCTGCTTCTGTGATTTGGTAAAATCCAAGGATACGGTCGGAAATTCCTGGACCGTTTTAAAAGTTATTTTGGGTCACAAATATCATCACAATCATTAAATGAGATCCATATCTGCCGATTACAGCCAAAATCCGCAACAAAAGGTGATTTTTTGGGATATATTTTTGTCTTTGATTATCAGTTCCAGTCGGCGCATGTTGCCCTTTGACGTTTGACCTAGTTTCCCAGCAACAACGTGAACGCTTCCTTAGTGCCGATTTTGGCAAGACAATCGTACTCACGACTGACTCAACGTTCTCAGATTGCATTTTTTCCCGTACATTTTTCGTGGTTTTTAATTGCCGTAGCTTGTTTAACGAGGCCACTTACCTAGCCGCACTTCGTCGGCTTCGTTCGCCATTTGCAATCCGTGACGCCGACTCGAAACAATCAAAGACAAAAATATATGAAAAAACAACAACCTTTTGTTGCGGATTTCGGCTGTAATCGGTAGATGTGGACCTCATTTAATGATTGATGATATTTGTGACCCAAAATAACTTTTAAAACGGTCCAGGAATTTCCGACCGTCTCCTTGGATTTTACCGATTTATTTTGCCAGCCGATGCAACAGGAGTAAAGATTCGATTAAAAAAAAAAAAGTTTTTGTTATAAATAATCAGGATTTGAGTCCACTTCCCAATCCAGTCTTTATGTAACACCACCACTTCCTGTAGCGGTGGTAAACGAAAACATGACCACGCTGGAGAACGCAAATCCGCTGGTTTTTCAGCGCTCCAAGGAGCGAGCGATTCTGCCCGAAGAGGAGGATGACAACATCGTCGATAAGATCGATGGAAGAGAGGTTTTCGGTGAGTCTGAAGTCCAAGGAGCGTGTTCAGCTCCTCTCCTCGGACAACCCCGACGCCTACAAACGTACTCGATATTCCCTCTATGCTGACTTCTAATACTGGGTCGGGCTCGCACAGTGGAGCGTTTGTGGCCCTTTGAAACTTATGAACGCATGCACGCTTTGGTCCCCTCCGTTAAAATGTCCTTTAAATTGGATGTTGACTCCGGCCCAAGACTGATCAAAATCTAGACATGTGATTTTGTTTGGAGACGCACGAGGAATATAAATGACTATTAAGAAGTATTATAATTATTACTATTACTGTATTACTATTAGCATTACTACTGTATATATATATATATATATATATATATATATATATATATATATATATATATATATATAACTTATAAGTACCCACTTACCTTGGAAGAATTGAATGTTCTGGAAGAGTCCAAAGTGAAAGTGAGGTGAAAGTTCTGTTCAAACATCATTCATTCGGGGATGGGGATAGCTCAGTGGTTAGAGCGCCGGACTCGAGACTGAAAGGTCCCGGGTTCAAATCCCTGTAGGAGCGGCGGGAGAATTTTCTTCTCCAGGGTCGACTTTCTGTGCTGACTCTGATTTCGGTATCCGTTCCACCCCCGTGTTACTGCAGTAGCACGTAAAAGATCCCGGTCATTCTGCCAAAAGCGCAGGTGGCAGGTTACAGCTAAACACGCATACACCTTATGTATGTGGCTTTGCATGAAGTGACATGGTGCATGGTTGTATGGTGTACACAGAACTTGCGCCGAGATGGCTGCAGTTTCATGTGGCACCAGCCATGCCAGCGCTGTAAGTACACCACTTCAGTGGATATTCAAAAAACGCGCTATAAGAAGCTAGTCACTCATGTAGAACCACATGTGAGCGCAGTGAGTCTGCTCAAGAGAGCAGAGAATAGCGCTATATAAGTGATCATCAATCAATCAATCATTGTCCCACCAGCTCATGTTACAGTAATAACTAATATTATAATAATAATTGGGAATTTATGATGCCCTTCTGGAGACTCATACTCAAAACACTTTACAACTTAAAAAAATACACAGTACACAAACACCCATACAAACAATGTACAAATCAATGGTATATTAAACTTAAAGAAGCATTAACTGAAAGAAGCAACCAAGTCCTACAAAAATTAACAAACTATTAGTATTACTAGTAAATACTACATATATATGACCCATTCTCAGAACGTCATCTGTGAAGTATGACACAAGAGGGAATAAATCAGTAGCATATATAAATGGAAATCTTAGTATTAGTGGGTTGTCTAATTTTTTTATTTTCGAAATATTATAAGAGCTAGAAGATAGCTTGTGGCCAATTGTTGATGTTGAAGGCGATTTTATTGAAACTGCCTACCTTGATTGGATGTGACTGATGACATGAAAAGTAGTCAAACAAAGTATTAACATAATCAGCATATGTTGTTAAATATACATTAACTGAAAGATGTGTGTTGCTGTCACCAGCTGAATAAGACTTATAAAAGAATTTTTTTCATTGATTTTGAATGAAAATGTCATGTCATCAGTAACGTCCAACAAAAGTCCTTTAATTATTTGTGCTTTACGTTAAGCAAAATATTGACAGTAATTAATAAACACAGCTACAAATACTGTTTATTTCATGTGCAGTATAACAACCAGGAAAAAAATAGATTAAAAAATGCAGAAATTTCAATAATATCAGAGATTAAGAAAATGTTTTGGTCATCATCATGTGTTTTGGTCATCATCATGTCCAATCAAAAATCTCAAAACAGTCTGTTAATGAATTAGTGATACATTTTTTTTACATTTGATTTATTTCTACTTTGATGCAGTCAAAACTTTGACACTGCAGCATCATACAAGCATGACAGATATAGCAGGGTGCTAAAAACTATTACTGTATTACTGTTATACATCTATTATTGTTCTTTTTCTTTGCTTTCATTGTCTTTCTTTTTCTCTCCATTTTTAAAACAAAGTCACCAAATTCTGTTTGAAAAGCTGAAGCAAGATTGGTGTTTCACAATTACAATAAGCATTTTTAATTAAAGAAGCATTTTGATGAAATCTCAGTCTTAATTTGGTAAAGTTGACCATGTGCTCAGTCGTGATTATGACAGGAATTCGCTTTTTGTCACTCTGAACTCGTCGTCTTCACATTTGAACAGTGTGCAACTGAAACTATCTGCCTTCAGCGTGGACTACATTGTTGCCACATCAATCATTCCATACATGGAAATTAGCCATGATTTAGTCACTAAATAGTGTGAAACTTGTGTAAAAGTGCTGTAACTGTGTAAGTGTGATTGGACGTGACGTAATGTTTGGACGTGATTTGTCGATGACAAGAAAAGTAAATCGCTATCCATGCCTGGTTTTCTCCATTTTTTTTACATCAAAACAAAGATGACTACTTCCGGGTCACCTGGTACTACAAAACTAGGATCGGAACATATTGCTGCATTGAGTAGTTTGTTTGGGTTTCAAATTTGATTGGTCGTGATGACATGACAAGACACTATCGTTGAAATAAAAACATGGAGAGTAAAGCTAAATAAACCACAGAACAGTTGAAATAAACGATGCAGACTATTCCTGCTGTAAAGACACACACACTGATGGACTCATTACAGCAATTTATTCATTTATGAGCCGAGTCGAGCTTTTTAAAAAATATTCTGACCGATGACGGGACGCATCACAACCATCGCCGATATTCAGTACTCCATAATATAAATAACACATAAAAAGTTTCCACTTAAAAAAATAAAAAATAAAAATAGGATGAAGAATAAAAGTATTATTCATCCATAAGGGCACCAGCGCTTAAGTACACCAGCGCTTAAGTACACCACTTCGGTGGATATTCAAAAACAACACACACAAAAACGCGCTATAAAAAGCTTGTCACTTATGTAGAACCACAGGAGAGCGCAGTGAGTCTGCTCAAGAGAGCGGATAATAGCGCTATAGAAGTAATCATCAATCAATCAATCAGTCAAAAACAATTTAGTTTCTGATAGAACTCTGTTGTGGCGAGTCACCTTAAGTTCGTTTAAACATCGGTGCTGGCATCACGTTTTCACATGGAGAGTTTACACAAATTTCAGTTCATTCACACAAATAAACCGCACTTTTGCTCAAGTAACAAACACATGGTTATCATATGTATTTTTTTTATTGAATGTACAACACAATAAAACAAAATTGAGATGCATAGCATAATCATAGGTTTACTTTTAGCGTGGGCATGAGACCATTACTGCATTAGCCAAGTTCATTTTTTGAGAATGGGTCATATACTAGTATTAATCAGCAATAGGAATAGTGCATGAGGAGTGATAGATCATACCATTAACACATGGAGTGGCGCATGTGGAGAAGTAGTGTAAACGTAATTTGTTTGGTGATGGCATCATGTTTTCATGCAGACATGACCTGTGGCAGTATTTGATTACTTTTTTTCAGACATGATCCGTGGAATCAATGATCCAGAGCACCCACTTACCTTGGAAGAATTGAATGTCCTGGAAGAGTCCAAAGTGAAAGTGAGATGAAAGTTCTGTTCAAACATCATTCATACATTGTCCCACCAGCTCATGTTACAGTAATATTATAATAATAATTGGGAATTTATGGTGCCCTTCTGGAGACTCATACTCAAAACACTTTACAACTTAAAGAAATACACACAGTGCACAAATACCCATACAATGTACAAATCAATGGTATATTAAACTTAAAGCAGCAAACAAGTCCTACAAAAATTAACAAACTATTACTATATATAAAGAAGCAAACAAATCATGCAAAAATTATCAAACATTTTCATGTGAAGCATGGTAAAACAGCATGTAATGGTATGATTAATTAATTTATGTACAATTTTAACCATGTGTGAGTATAATATATTGGGTAGTCTTTTGAGATCACTCTTGCTTATCTTTAAGACCTGAATTTATGTTTGTTTCTTGTGTTGAAACAATAAATGAATAGTACATTAATAGAGAAGTTAAGAATAATAGAACTAGAAAACTGACCTCATTAAGCTGCATACTTACCAAGTCCACAGTAAAGTTTGGCTTTATTTTGAAAAATTCAAAAACTGGGTTTTAACTTTTATGTTTGTTTTTCATTTTTCACAAAAAAATTAGTGGTACCTAGGATAGTTGAGCATAAAGTAATATATGACAGATGTATACAGCATGCATGTCTTTGTTGTGACTCGTGGAACTTTACATTGTTTTATAGAACTTTATACAGTTTATGACAGGCAGGTTTTGCTGTACATTATATATACAGTTATATGTTAACTTTTATTTTTGTTGCACTCATCACTACATCAGTACATGAGTACATCAATCCTCAAGGAGGTTTTTATTTTGAATCATATTAGGATTAACTAACACTAACAAGTAACAGTCCATTCTCTGTAAAACTAAAACTGTAAAAGTGTAAGTGTAACTGTGCACCAGTGACACTAGTGAGTTTCTATCCCAGCCTCATGAAGCGTTTGTTTGTTGAAGCTGAAAGCATTTGTTTGTTGAAGCTGAAAGTGTTTGTTTGTTGAGGTTGACGATGAGGAAGGCAATGTGCACATCTACTTCACCCCCACCATCCCCCATTGTTCCATGGCCACACTGATTGGTTTGGCCATCCGTGTCAAACTGCTCAGAACCTTGCCTGCCAGATTTAAGGTGGGTTTTGTGGGCTCATATTTGAATCATCACTGTAGATTATGTAGATTATGTAGAATTTGATCTGTATTAGTGTGTACATGTGTGTGTGTGTATGTGTGTGTGTGTGTGTGTGTGTGTGTGTGTGTGTGTGTGCACATATATGTGCATGCATGCATGCATGTGTACATGTGTCATTATTGTGTGCATGCATGCATGTGTGCATTTGTGCTTGCGTGTGTATGTAGTGTGTGTGTGTGTGTGTGTGTGTGTGTGTGTGTGTGTGTGTGTGTGTGTGTGTGCATGTGTGTGTGTGTGTGTGTGTGCGCCTGTGTGTGTGTGTGTGTATACAGGTGTGTGTTTGAGCATGTGTGAATGTGTGTGTGTGTGTGTGTGAGAGAGAGAGAGAGAGAGAGTACATACTACATGACAGTGTCATCTGGCGTATTGTGTTTTGTTTGACTTCAGTAAGTTTTGTGGTGTACGTGAAACATGTAATTTTGGGCTGCTTAAGATTAATGAATTATCAGTATAATTATAATGTATACTGTTACTGACATAGAAATAATAAAACAATAAAACTATATTGCGCAATTTGGATTCTGTTATATATGTACAGGTTGAAATTGAAATAACTCCAGGCAGCCATGCATCTGAAAGTGCAAGTAAGTTTCATTTCTACAGTATAGTTTCTCTTCTCCTTTTGTATAGCATCCGATTTCATCATCATGAAGACTCTGTGTGTTTTGTGACAAACTTCTGTGACCCTCGACAGTCACTGAGTGAGTGCAGTTGGGCCACTTTAAAGGAGAAAATACCCAGTTAATGATGGCTCCACTTCTTTGGGCTCTGTAGTTTCTCCAAAATGTCCCAGCTAGTGTTGTGAGGTCTGACCACAACGAATATTGACCAGGGGTGGGAATAGCTCAGCTGATGGAGCCTCCCAACTGGAAAGCTGAGGTGCAGTATTTAGGTGGGTTTGAGTCACCGGTGTGGCAAGGGATTTTTCTCCGAGATGCAGTTTTCAGTGCATACTCGCTTACGGCGTCTGTACAGGGCCCCGTTTACACTCGCATATCTCAACATCTGTGTGCACATTAAAAATCCCAAGCACTTGCAGCCATATGATTGATTGGATGAACAAATATATACTACATACACTTATAGGAATGGGTAGCTGCTCTTGTGGCTGCTGTGCCCTACCCAGGAAAGGCAACCCAAATTTTCTGCAAATGACAGTGATGAATGAAGTACTAAAAATGAAAAACAAAGTTTGAGCTCCTTTGGAGTGACAAAATTTCACTCAATGATGGAAGGGAAGTAACTGTATCCAGTAGCAGAAAACTGCAGAGTTGTCTGCACTGGACAGGAAATGCAAGGTGCATGCACCTGTACGTTACCGCATTGCCGGGTCGCGTCTTCCTGCATGAGCTTATCAAGTTGGCCCAGTGGCCAGGGGCTTGCTTGGTCATCTTAGGGACCCGTGGTCATTGGCTCGGATTCGAACCCTGGTTTTTATTCATCTTGTCAAAATGTTGGTTTATGGACATGCACTGTCCTTCTGTTCGCTGTGCGGGAATTATGCTGGTGGTGCAGTGCTAGTTTGACACAGACCCCTCCTAGCTTTCTCATCCCGCCATTTACCCCCCCCCCCCCCCCTCCCCCACTCCCACCCATCGCGACCACATTATGTGAAATAGCAGTTTGTAATCTTCTGAGATGCTTCGGTTGGTGGTGAGTAAAGTGCAAAAGACTGGACTGTAAAATGTGTGTGTGTGTGTGTGTGTGTGTGTGTGTGTGTGTGTGTGTGTGTGTGTGTGTGTGTGTGTGTGTGCCTGCGTGCGTGTGTGTTGTGTGTGCATGCGTGTGTGTGTGTGTGCGCGCGCGTGTGCGTTCGTGCGTGCGCGCGTGTGTGTGTGTGTGCGCGCGCGCGTTTGTGTATGTGCAGTCAACAAACAGCTGGCGGACAAGGAGAGGGTGGCGGCAGCCCTGGAGAACTCCCACCTCCTCAGCGTGGTGGACCAGTGCCTCGGAGCCAGAGCCAAGTGAAGCACAACGCGTGCAGGCGTCTCTCTTGGATCCTGCTTTCCCCTTGGTGGCCTCAGCATCACTGTTCTTCTTCTCCTTCATCATTCCTTCATCAGGCGGAAACCCCAGTCAGCCCTCATGAACGAACATCGCTGTGTGCTTCAGGGCCCTAAGGCTGGCGTACGGCTTGTCCATGATCAGACAGACGTCGTCTGGACATCAGGCTTGCACATCTTGGCATGGCATGGAGTGGGTAGTGGTGGGGCAGATCTTCACCGGGCAGTGTTGGGGCAGGTGTTCAGTGGGCACCGTTGGGGCAGGTGCTCAGTGAGCACTATTGGAGCTGGTGTTCACCGGGCAGTGTTGGAGCAGGTGTTCAGTGGGCACTGTTGGGGCAGGTGTTCAGTGGGCAGTGTTGGAGCAGGTGTTCAGTGGGCAGTGTTGGGGCAGGTGTTCATTGGGCAGTGTTGGGGCAGGTGTTCATTGGGCAGTGTTGGGGCAGGTGTTCACTGGGCAGTGTTGGGGCAGGTGTTCACTGGTCATCAGGGCTGTGTTGGAGTAGGTGTTTACTGTCCATCTGGCCAATGTTAGACCAGGTGTTCATTGGTCATCTGGCCAGTGTTAGACCAGGTGTTCATTGGTCATTTGGCCAGTGTTAGACCAGATGTTCATTGGTCATATGGCCAGTGTTAGACCAGGTGTTCATTGGTCATTTGGCCAGTGTTAGACCATATGTCATCAGGGCTGTGTTGGAGCAGGTGTTTACTGTCCATCTGGCCAGTGTTAGACCAGGTGTTCATTGGTCATCTGGCCAGTGTTAGACCAGGTGTTCATTGGTCATTTGGCTAGTGTTAGACCAGATGTTCACTGGTCATCTGGCCAGTGTTAGACCAGGTGTTCATTGGTCATCTGGCCAGTGTTGGAGCAGGTGTTCACAGAGCAGTGTTGGAACAGGTGTTCGCAGAGCAGTGTTGGAGCAGGTGTTCATTTGTCATAAGGCTATTGCCACATATGCTCATGCCCATTTTTGCAGTTTTCATTTTGTGTGTGTGTGTAGGTGTGTGTGTGCGTTCGTGCGTGCGTGCATGTGTGTGTGTGTGTGTGTGTGTGTGTGTGTGTGTGTGTGTGTGTACTCTCATTACTTTACTATTATGTGATAAAGAACATTGTTAGGATTACACTGTGTCATAATAAATTGTTCGATAACGCCAGATTTGAGTGTTTTTTGTTTGTTTTTTTGTTTTGTTTTTTACTGCTTTGATGGTTGATGTAAATGCATTGCGCTTTCTAGCATCTCAAATGTTCAAATAAAATCTCACTGCTCGCTCTCTGTTACACACACACACACACACACACACACACACACACTACTCATGTGTACACACACACACACACACACACACACACACACCAAAAACAAAGCGGCTTTGATTTCTTTCATTCATTCCTCGTGCCCTAGTATTCGGAAGAGAGAGAGAATACTTGTGAATGACAACACTCAAGGCATTTGTCAACGATAGAAGTTTTATTCAATGCCACACTTTGGAGTGAAAAGACGTACGCACGGTCAACGCGTGTGTGTGCCGAAACTGACAAAACACGTGACGAGCGCAGCCAATCTACGTTGGAGATTTTTTTTTCTGTCAGGGGGCTTAATCACATGGAGAAACACTGCATAACCGACCAGGTCAGAAATCCATTAGAATAATTATACATCTTCATTTATTTGCGTGGGAAACACAGCAACTTCGCTGATTGACACAACTCTGTTACGTTCTGATCACGTGACGTTTGATGTCGCTGCCCCAATTCATCGTCCCAAATATATCACGTGACGTATGATGTCATACTGCCCCCATTCTTCGCCCCAAATGTGACATTTCTATGACTGTAGTAAATTCGAACCTTACGATCTTTCTCCGTGTTCATCACACATTCTGCTTCGTCTGGACTTGCCTTTCTGTGCCAGGCAAGAGATGCTTTCCATAAATTGCTATTCCATCATTCCTGTGTCACATATAGCTCTATAAAACTCAACACGTTTTTGTAGGTCAGCTATTATCTCAAAAAGCAAACAAAACGCAACAAAAGGCTGTCGCCTGCATACAGCATCTTGGGTTACAAGTCATAAGCATACACGTATATTGTGCAGTCACCAGAAATCAGAATATTGCTATGAAAACTCGCGACTTTTTTGATTTTTAAAAATAATTATTTACTTTACAGTTGATGAAGGCCGAGCATGTGACAATCTGCGTATTATTTTCAGTTTTCCTTCTTCTTCTTCTTTTTTATTTTTATTTTTCTTAATTTTTCGTTTGTTTTTTTGTTTCTTGACCAAACTGGAAGCTTACGGGAAAATGTACAAAAACAGGGTTCAGAGTCTCAAAATGACAAACTACACGATGCCTTTGTTTTTTAAATGGACGACTTAGCGATTCACATATGTATGGCAGTGTTACGAAGGACAGGAAATCCAGTCTTTGTGCCATCATAAAATTATAAGTCTTCTCCCACGTTCTGCCCCAGAATTGAATACAAGCTGAACCACGTCAAAAAGACAAGCATACGTAAAGTAGCGAAGAAGCTGACAAACTTGCTTGAATTTATAATGCCGCTCAGAAGAAACAGAGCAGTTGGGGAAGTAAACCAGTTCAATAATTGTATCCATCACAGAAATCATTACACCAACAGTGTGTGTTACACAGTCTTAAAGTATCAATAGCCCTAGTGTATAAATAGTCTCAATGTGTATGTATAAACAGTCTTAATATTACACCATCTTCTTCATTGCAGTCTTTCAATAAATACAGAGTCGCAATAGCTCTTGCCCATTAAAGACAGTAACCACAAAATTGTCTTTGAATAGAACTTCATTCCAGAACGACATATGTACATGAATCGTCTTTAAAACCACATCTAAAGCAAACGTACAATTTTATTTTTCAACACTGAAATGACGCCTCATGAAAAGCCGCGAAAGTACTCAACTTTTAATCATTAAAAAAAGAAAATGAAGAAAAGGTACTCATCACAATAAAAACAAGTATAAAGACAAAAAGAGTTGAAGTTCGTGGGAGACGTTAGAGAAGAAGACGAAGAACACAGAGGAGCAGACTTTCTACGGAGAGTCGTTCAGCGTGAATTCCAGGAGCAACGGTCCGACTGACGTTCTCAGATGGGGGCCTCCTGCGCGCGCTCTTTCCGCTCGGAACGGCTTCTAAGTCCGCTGTTAGTGGCCATAGTTTCGAAAGAGACAGAAACGAAACAAATGTGACTTAGTTTGCATTTATCAGTCACTGACCTTTTACCCCAACACTCCCCCCCCCCCCGCCCCCCCCCCCCCCCAAAAAAAAAGGACTGAAACGGGCGCGTGCGGCGCGTGCACGCACACACACACACACCTCTCTGAAAACTAAGAGATTGAAAGGCTTCAGGCGAAAACCTTAACAACAACAGCAACAACAACAACAACAACAAAATGGGAACTGTACAAAGTTCCTCGGAGTTGCTCTGCATGTGCGTGTGTGGTTTCTTTTTTGCAGTCCCCATACTAACTATTCCACCCTCCGTTCCACTATAATTCCCAGTAAATGATTAATATTATCTGTAAACATGTACTCATCAAAACAGCAACAAAACCCCAAAACCCCAACAACAACAACAAAGAAACAAATCAAAACAAAAAACAAAAGAGGTCAGTAAAATACTTTAAGGAAACAACAGTATCATACTCCGATACTTTATCATAGTATCAAAACGACCTGTATGCTTGGGGGGGAAAAAAGGCAAGAAATCTGAAAAAGAGAGCAATTTTATTTTTTTACAACAAACGGAATTTCGACCAGTGAATGTGCAGCAACACAACTGGTCAGTTAATGATTAATTAAACGGCGTAGAGCATCCAACTTCGCAAGCATTTCTTTTGCGGCAAGCTCTCAAGAACAGACTAGCAACAAGCATAGCAAACCACGAGACGACGAAGACAGCAGCGTTTCAAAATTGCAAATTAAAACTTGTACACGCTATCAGTGTGGCAATGGAAGCAGAACATATTATAATTAAAAAAAAAAAAAAAAAAAAAAAGAAAGAAAGAAAGAAAGAAAGAACAAAAAGAAACAAACAAACAAAAAAAAATTTTTTTTTTTTTAAATGACCAGAACTACCCAAAAGTGTGCAAAAGGAACATTAAATAACCAAAGTTTACTATTTTACACAGAAAAGCAACAGATTTAACAGAAAGATGTCGTTCAACTATCTAACAAGTAGCTTATCTCGCCGATCCATATTATAATAATAATCATAATAATGAAATATTCATAAAACCACGAACCTCTAACATAGCTCGGCGTGCTGTGCAAAAATATGTGTAGTCTACCAGCTTGCATATGGCTGTTTTAACTGAATTAACATACGGGTTTATTTTCCACACAAGAGATTTGGAGATCCTCAGTAACCGATTAAAAAAAAAAAGAAAAAAAAAAAAAAAAAAAAAAAATACAAAATGTTGAATCTGTACAGGGACCAGAAGGTCAATCATGATTTTTTATTACCTGCATATTCCATTCCCTCGTGTACATCGTTGTCTCCCCTGCAGTCATTTACTTGTAGGTTCTTAACCATAAAATTAATGCTAACAGATCAAAAGATAATTTCCTCCGTTAAAAAAGAAGAAGAAGAAGAAGAAACAGAAAAAAAAGAAAAAAGAAAAAAAAGAGTAAAAAAGCCTCTCCTTTCTTTCTCTGCACTTCTTTTAATCGTCGTAAGCCATAAACTCGCCTTCCTTGTACATGTGCGTAGAAATACTGTGTAGGTTTGCAACAAAACTATGCTCATTACCCAGTAATGACAATACAATTACTGGAGTTTGATGACGACATGTTTGAACAATCTTAAAGGCTGTTCAGTTTAGGTGGTTCCGCTCTATTTCAAGTTATAGGATTGGTATTGAGGTATCATCTTGTGTATTTGTTGGGGCACTTTCGTATTGAGAGTGGTTTTGTGCTTTAAAAAAACACAACAACAACCGTAGATGTGAGCACGAGGACATGAAAATATTGCAAAAGACTCAGTTCCACAAAAAATCAAATAAAACAAAAAATAAAACAAAAGGCCATCTGCAGAAGCTATATGTGAATCCAAAATAGCATTTCTTGATATCTCGTCGTACATAATCAACCCTCAGCGTTAAATACCTGGCATCGTGCCGTGTCAGTCACTGACTTAGTAGCAACGAAGCTGAATGTTGATCCAATATAGCAATTCTTGACATCTTGTTGTAGGTGATCGCCCCTCAGTGTTAATTACCTCGCACAGTGCAGTGCCAGTCACTCGCTCACTGGCAGTGAAGTGTCCCTTCTAACGAATCACTGCATCGTGTCCCACACAGGTCAGCTCTTTGCCAAACTGTCTTCACTCATGTCCCACACAGGTCAACTCTTTGCCAAACTCTCTTCACCCATGTCCCACACAGGTCAGCTCTTTGCCAAACCCTCTTCACTCATATCCAACACAGGTCAACTCTTTGCCAAACTCTCTTCACTCATGTCCCACGCAGGTCAACTCTTTGCCAAACTCTCTTCACTCATGTCCCACACAGGTCAACTCTTTGCCAAACATCTCTTCACCTAGTCAGTCACTGCATGTACTCTTCTCTTCTCCGTCCAGCAATCATCCAGCCACAAACCGTCTTGATCTCTTATCACATGCATACAGTTTTGTCACTCAGTCATTGTCTTCTCTACTCCCGTCTTGCCATCATCCAGCCACAAAACGTCGTCTTCATCTCTTATCACATGCATACAACCTCTTCACTTGGTCAGTCATTTACTCTCTTCGTCGTCTTCATCTCTTATCACATGCATACAACCTCTTCACTTGGTCAGTCATTTACTCTCTTCGTCGTCTTCATCTCTTATCACATGCACACAATCTCTTCACTACGTTAGTCACTGGTGCTCTCTTTGTCGTCTTCATCTCTTATCACATGCACACAGTCTCTTCACTACGTCAGTCACTGGTGCTCTCTTCGTCTTCGTTGTCTTCATCTCTGATCATATGCATACAATCTCTTCACTACGTCAGTCACTGGTGCTCTCTTCGTCGTCTTCATCTCTGATCATATGCATACAGTCTCTTCACTTGGTCAGTCATTTATTCTCTTCGTCGTCTTCATCTCTTATCACAAGCATACAGTCTCTCCACTCGGTCAGTCGCTGGTACTCTCTTCGTCGTCTTTATTTCTTATCACATGCATACAATCTCTTCACTCGATCAGTCACTGGTACTCATCTTTGATCACATGCATACACTGTCTTCACTCAGTCAGTAGTCACTGTACCCTCGTACTCCGGCAGGCGTCCAGTCAACCAGCATTAAGACATCCCTTCTCAGTGGTTCGCTGCCTGAACTACCGTCTGCCCAACCACCACTACTGACGTGTGTGGCTTGGTGTGTAGGCCAATAGTCACAGAGCACATCACACCACACTCTGGAGAACAGAAAAAGGCTCAGACACGATGACTCTGAGGTTGGATACAGTCAAGGCAGCAACTCGGGTGCAAGACTGATTTCGGGTGTACACGTATAGCAAGAGAGTGGAGAGAGGAAGAGGGCGGAGGGTAGTAGGGGTGGGGGGTAGACAAGAGGGAGTACCGGGTACCTACCCTCCCATACCTCAGGCAGGGGAGCTAAAACACCGAGGAGTTGCGGGTCTTGTTCAGCGTCTTCCGGATGCGTCGTCTCAGATCAGACATGGGAGGATTGCTCGGGTCTACGCCACTCTGTGACATCATCAACAACGTCACTTCCTGTTCCGTTAGCCTAGTGCACACTGGATATGCCTGCTCTATAGTTTCTACGTGCTTTAACTGCTGCATTTTTTTTTTTTTTTTTTTAAATCACTGATTTAAAAATTATTATTTTTTACTTCTCCAGAAATCCTCCTGATATAATTTATTTGCTTAAATATCAGAATTAAAATCTGTTAGCGGAAAAGAGATTTAAAAAAGCCGATTATTATCTAACAGATAGATGGCATGCTGGTTTTACGTATGATTTGGAAATAGTGCCAGAAGTAAGAAGCCGTTAATTTTTTTTTTTTTTTTTTTTTTTTTTTAACGAAAGTGTCGCACATTGACTAATTCAACAGCCTTTAGTTTTTTCGTTTTTTTTTTCGTTTTTCTTCAGATTTGTTCTATAAATAAACGCCCAAATTCGTGATGTTCAATGCTGATGCTAATTTTCTCAGTTTTGTTTCATACTCTGGAAACATAATTATAATTATTTTATGACCTGGAAGCAAAATGAACAATACCATCTAATAAAACACTACAACTGCTAGCAGTTTTTGTGACAGGTTTACAATATGACCTGAGAACTGACAGCTCAGAATCTTTATCAGATATATGAGGCAACTATTTTCAAGAAATCAAAACGGCAATTATATTAGTGAATGAAACATGTTTGTCTGTAGATTAATTTCATTTTTTTCTTCTTCTTTTTTCTTTCTTTTCTGTTCAGCACAATTGTTTCAAATCACATTGCCTACCTGTACAAAATGATGCAATTATTAAGTCTATTATATTACAGTTTCAGACTAGGCTAGGTTATTTCGTACAAAATTGTTACAAGTCTACATATGTATTCTCCTATGCCTACAGTAAAAATCGCATTTTTATTCAAAAGCGCCATCAGGAAGAATGAGCATGTTACGTCGTCTAAGAAAACGTCTATTATTCAAGTCCAAAATGGGGTCTTGATTCAAAGCTTATGACCAAAGAAAAAAGAAAAGAAAAAGACCAGAAGAAAAATGGGGTCTGATGCCAAAGAAGAAGAAGAAGAAGAAGAAGAAGAAGAAGAAGAAGAAGAAGAAGAAGAAGAAGAAGAAGAAGAAGAAGAAGAAGAAGAAGAAGAAGAAGAAAGAATGAAAGAAAGAAAGAAAGAAAGAAAGAAAAAGAAGACGAAAGAAAAGCACAATCTTTTGTAGTGTTTAAAAAACGAATACACCTTTCACTGCGACACTCGATAACAAAATTATTAAAACGACTACACTGACGGGAAAGGCACAAAGTGTGACACTTAACACTGAGATGACACATCTTTGCGATCGAAAGCTGGTTCTGACTTCATTCACGAAATCATTCAAAGGACTTCACGGAGAAGGCAGACCATTTAACACGACTGGTTCTAAGTGTGTGGTCACTAGCTTCATCTAAACGATGACTTGTAGTACGCGATAGCTCATCAGCTTCTGCAAGAGGTGGCTTAACTGTTTCCACTTCTACCAAGACTGAGTGCTGCGTTATCTTCATAATATGACTACAACCAACAGTCAGATGATCATAGCACTTCTTTTTGTTTGTCAGTGTCAATACTATGCTAACTATGCTTTTCAAGCCATATATTTATCACAGTGATTTTTGCCTGGCTACCGATGCATATTTACGTCACAACAGGTCTCATGGATGACGTTTCATTGGGCGACATAGGTCATGTAAATCTGAAAACAAGCATCTGACAGAGGCTGTGAACACAACAGACTATCTGACATTTCTCTAGACAGAACTGATTATTGTTGTACGTAAAATATCACATGAACATTTCACACCTTTTCTATTTTCTCGCTGGTACGTTGTACATTTGCATCGTGAAATGATATGATGACGTTTATTGCATGAACTGATTTCGTCCTTCACTGGTAACTGTGACCTATTCAATGAGGATAACATGACATGATGATGACCATGAAGACGGCGTGTGCATGTTATTTATGTTAGAAGCGTGGAAAAAAGGCAAGGTAGGCTAGGCTGGATTAGCTTTAGATTGGAGTTGAATAATATGCGCGCGCTTCAAAATAAGCTAACACTTGCTAACGCGTCGCCATGCAAATGAGCGCGTGCAACAAGCCTACCTTCGTCTGCTTCCTCCAGACTAAAAACATTGACATCAATTGAATAAATACACGAGTCGAACATAACTCTTTGATATACCTGATAGAAAAAACCCAAACCAAAAAAAAAAAAAAAAAAAAAAAAAAAAAGAGAGAGAGAGAGAGAGAAAAAAAACAAGAGATAATGGATACGCTTCTTAAGTTGAACAGAAACTGTATTTTGGGGCGGTAAAATATGCGTCCTTTGGAGTTCATATTTTTCTTCTTGTAGCATTCGTGTTCAGACGTGATATAAGAGCAAAATTACATTGATGCAATATCATAAATATTTCAAAACCAAAACTACGTGTACTTCAAATGCAGCCCACGTCCGCAGCATTTAGTTGTACGTGTCTTTGAAGTTTGGCACTCTCAGGAAGGACAAATTATTACATATATTTGTCTGAATATAGTTTGAAATTCGCAGGGATTGTAGGGGTAGTGGACTGAGACGTGGAGAGTTTGGGTGGAGGGGGTGGGGCGGTGGGGGAAGGGCGGCGGATAGGTGTTTACAGAAACTGTGGTGTAAACCCCCCAGGATGCACGCAATGTTTACGGGAAACGTCAAAGGAAAGACTAGTATGGCTATCCCTTGGAATATCCATGTTGGAACAGGAAGTAGGCTTTTGGGATATCCACATTAGTACAGGAAGTAATGTTTGGGACATCCATATTGCCACAGGAAGTACAGACCAACGTGGTTGATGATGCCATGTGACAGTCACGTCATATCCTGTCCATGGAAAATGGAAAGGAAAAATGGTGGCTGTAATCTTGAGGACTGGGTGTGGGTTTCAGAAAGTACATTTAAGGACAGTAAGCTGGAAAAATCACGTGTAACCTTTGGACAAAGGAAAATTCACAATTATTTTTAATCACACAAATGAACTTAAAAAAATGACTTCATATGAACAAAAATGATGCACTGAACTACAACGAAGAATACTGACATAGACATAGGGTTGTGTGTGTGTGTAAAAGGCAATACGGTACGTTACCACATTCATACAAGACTATATTTTACGTGTACAATACTGATAGGTTAATATGAGTAAGCACTGCGCATGCTAAGCACTACTTACTGCGTAAGAACTGGGAACGTTTACCGTAGCACCCCTGCTGTCAGCGCCTCCGCCGATCCTGTAAGAACTAGATGGTGAGAATAGAAGGAGAAACAAAACGACTGGCGTCAGTTATTCACGATGCACACGACACCAGGGAAGGAGACACGGGACACGGCAGTGGGTGGCCGGAGAGGCATTCGTACCGACGCCAGAAGAAAGAGGTGGGAGGGGTTTATAGGTCTTATGAAAAGGTGGGCGGGGCCAGGCTCTTGGAAAGGGCGGGACCGGAGAGTTTGACGAGGAAAGACAGTGCCAAACAACTGGAACATGGTGGTAAACGAGTTCAGAATTTTGGAGAGGATGGGGCCTGAAGAACTGAACGAGGAAAGACAGTGCCAAACAACTGGGGAATGAAGGTGGTAAGCAGGGCCAGAATCGTGGAGAGGGCGGGGCCTGAGAATTGGACGAAGAAAGACAGTGCCAAACAACTGAAAGATGAAGGTAGCGAGTGAGGCCAGAATCTTGGAGACGGCGGAGCCTGAGAGTTGGAGGACGAGGAGAGATAATGCCAAACAATTGGGAAATGCAGGTGCTAAGCGAGGCCAGAATCTTTGATAGGGTGGAGCCGGAGAGTTAGACGATGAAGAGAGACAGTGGCAAACAGTTGGAAAATGAAGGTCATAAGCGAGGCCAGAATCTTTGAGAGGACGGAGCCAGCCGGATAGTTGGACGAGGAAAAACAGTGCCAAACAACTGGAAGACGAAGACGAGGCCGGAATATTGGAAAGGGCGGAACCGGAGAGTTGGACGAGGAAAGACAGTGCCAAACAACTGGATAATGAAGGAAAGACAGTGCCAAACAACTGGATAATGAAGGAAAGACTTGGAGAGGGCGGGACAAGGAGAACTGCCAACAACTGCAAAACGAAAGTGGCAAGCGAGGCCAGAATCTTGAGTGGCAGGCGAAGAAAGACGTTGCCCAAGGTTTGAAGAAAAAGAAAAGGAAAAGAAAGGCAGTAGACCAGATTCATGAAGAGAGCGGGGTCTCTGAGTGGTGGACAAGGCACTGTACTGCCAAAGGACTGGAAAAGGAAGGTGGGATGCAGGGCCAGAGTCTTGAAGAGGGTGGGGTCTGAGCGTTGCAGGAGGGAAGGCGTCATTCTAAGATTGGGGAAGAAGACCTGTAGCAGGCGGTGGCATTTTTCCCGAAGAGGGCGGGGCCTGATTCATGGACGAAGAAAGGTATGGCTCCAAGATGGGAGGGGGTGAGGGTGGGGGGTGTAGGGAAACCGTTAGTAGACGGCGGAAGATTCTTGAACTGAGAGGGCAGGGCCCGACTCATGGACACGGAGAGGCACGGCACGAAGACTGGAAAAAAGGTGATATTCTGTGCCAGAATCTTCAGAGAGGGCGGGGCTTGAGTGATGGACATGGAAAGGCATGGTTCAAAGACTGGGGGGGAAAAAGAAGGTAATCATCTGTGCCAGAATCTTCGGAGAGGGCGGGGACTCACTGAGTGACGGACAAGGACAGATAGGGTCTGAAGCCTGCAAAAGAAACGCAGCAGGCGGAGCCATATATGAACTTTAGAAAAAGAGGCGTGGGCGGGGTCCAAACACTTAAAGCAGGTGAATTGGAGTAGGGGTGGGGTGACTACCAGGAAATGTGCACACGGGCAGGTCCATATCGGAAAACAGTGTAGGCTAAGTGATTCCGTCTGTGCCACTGAATGACCGTTCTAAGTTTGCAAATTCAAGATAGAGTCAAGCCTAGAACGACAGTTACACACCAGGACGTTAGCATATAATACTAAGTTGCTGATTTGGCACTTTAGAAAAGCTTTTCAGACAACAGCTCAACAAAATCTCCCCAAATCCTTAGAGATTTGTGTTTTGAGGTACGGGTGTCCGTATGTGTATAGTGTATCAGTGTAGCGTGTGTGTGTGTGTGTGTGTGTGTGTGTGTGTGTGTGTGTGTGTGTGTGCGTGCGTGCGTGCGTGCGTGCGTGCGTGCGTGCGTGCGTGCGTGCGTGCGTGCGTGTGTGTGTGTGTGTGCGTGCGTGCGTGCGTGCATGCGTGTGTGTGCGCGGGCGCATTGTGTGCTAAACTGACCATCAAATTTGAAATTTTGTGCCATTTGCCTCCAGGAGACATTATACAGTTTCAAGCAACAGAGGCCTGCCTGTCTGGCAGTGTGTGCATAAAATGTTTTTCTGCTGCCAAAGGAAGCAACATTTTGTGCATAAAAACAAGTCACATCCCACTCATCTTTTTGATCGTGTCCAAAGAAAAGCACAACCCGGAGGTTGGGCTGGGAATGGGAGTACTTTTATTTCGGTTAATAAAAGGAATGTCGGGCAGAATAAATAAAGAATGACAGGAGGACGAAATAGATAAATAAAGAAGGAAGGCAGGAAAGAGAAGAAAAAGGAGAATATGTAACTTTTTTCGCGTCTATTCAACCAGTATGCTTATAATAGGGCGAGGAAAAAAAGAAGGAAGTCATAAAGTAAGAAAGAAAGGAAAGTGAAAGGAAAAAGAAAGAAAGAGAGAAGGGAAGGGAAAAAAAAAAACGAAAAAAAAAAAAAAAAGGGGGGGGGGGGGGGGGAGCGGAGGAAGAAAAGGAAAGTGAGAAAGAAAGAAGAAAACATAGAGAGAGAGAGAGAGAGAGAGAGAGAGAGAGAGAGAGAGAGAGAGAGAGAGAGAGAGAGAGAGAGAGAGAGAGAGAGAGAGAGAGAGAGAGAGAGAGAGAACGAAAGAAAAAGAACAGTATCAAAGAAAGCGAGACCGAAAGAAACAAAGAAGGAAGGCAGGAAGGAAAGAAAGAAAGGTGGATCGGATTACAGACCGGCTCAGCAGATTTCGCAAGCTGGAGACGAGCCAGGTACACGAAGGCTAGGAATGTGGGAAGCGAAAGGTTTCACTCTTGGCAAGACGAGCAGAACGGCACATTAAGGAAAGTCAGCAGTTTTTGTGGCACGCGTCAGGTGTTTAAAAATACTCAAGCTGACACAAAAGGTGTGCACTGGAGAACTAAGGTGGGGGGCGGGGTGTGTGTGATGGGGGAGGCAGGGATATGGGGGGTGGGGGTGGGGGTGCGGAGAAAATGGAGCACTGCAATCTGCCGTAATTAGACGTACGTGCTTAAGGCCCGTTGATTATAAATTACTGCAGGCGGGCCTTGACCTGCACGTTCTAACATTTGCAAGCTTAGAGTACAGTTACAAAAGTTAACTAATTTATTTAACAATTCTTCTCTTCAAAGCAAGAATGAAACATCACGCAAATCAGTGACAGTTTATTTGATTTTATGTTACTGATTTCGTTCAAGTAAGGAAGACAAGCTACCAAAATTTAAATATTAAAATTTAAATGAGAAAACTAAAATGAAATATTAAAATTTAAAAGAATAATCTAAGTACGTAATCTAAGTACGTACAGTACTTTTGTACAGGCTATAATCAGTAATAAATTACAAAATAATGAACTGAAAAGTATAGATCCACGTTACCGAAAACACCCCAAACGTGCTTGGAGCATGCGCACACGAGCTATAAATATACACACATGTCGATATAAATATTTCAGCCAACTATGCCACTCTAAGCTCTCTACGAATCTACTAAGACGAGTAATGACTTTATTTCAAACAATTCGAAAAAAGTCACATACATTCGTCTGATGGTTAGCAATAGTTTTGCACTAGATCTAGTAAGGTAGATTATAGGGCCTGTAATTTGAATTTCTTTTTGTCAGAGATATATACCATCGGCAGAACAGAGCACACAAACAAAATGCTGTATATTTACAGGCTATAGACATCTGATGCACTACAAGGACTAATAAAAACTAGGGAGTATCAGCAACAGGGAAAAATCTGAATGAAAATGCAGCTGCGTGCTGTTTAGTCATAACCATTCAAAGACTAAACATCCTGTGAACTACGAAAGAGCAGATTTAGAACTAATGCCGTATGTCTGACAGTAGTGCTTTCCGAAAGGCTTCCGGTTTCAATTTTGCTTGAAACCCCACTGACTAGGTCAGAGCTGACAGGGCGTATTCTCTGTATCGAGGTACTGAACAGGTCAGTAGTAGCCTAACATGACTTAATGTGTAAGTAAACATAGCGCTTAACGTCCACAGAAACCATAAGGCTTATTAGGGACGGGGAGAAGAGGGGGGGGGGGGGGGTATGGATGTGGGAGAAGACGGTCTTAATGTGTCAGAACAACTCAGCTGACATGACTTTGGCCTGTTCACTGTGCAATGGTGTCGGACAGATCAGAGCTAGTTGCTCAGTATGACCTATTTGTGGTGTCGTGATACTGGACAGGTGAGAACTGGACAGATCAGAGCTAGTTGTTCAGTATGACCAATTCGTGGTGTCGTGATATTGTTGGACAAGTGAGAACTAGACAGATCAGAGCTACTTGTTCAGTATGACCTATTCGTGGTGTCGTGATGCTGGATAGATGAAAACTGACATGGCTTAATTACTCAATTTGTCACGCACTGGACTGGTTGGAGCTGACAATGTGTGACTGCCTTGGTGTTAGGTCAGAAGCTGACATGAGGCATTCGAAATGTCGTGGTATATTACTGACACCAGCTACTCAATATGTCATGGTATGTCATGGTATTCGCTAGGTCAAGAATCTTTCCCAATAGATGGTGAAATTTACCAGAGTTAGCAACCTAAACTGACAGTAGTCAGCCCCCCCCCCCCCCCCCCCCCACACACACACACACTCCCCCTCCCTCTTTTTCTCATAAGCAATCGCACTTCGAAAACAAATCGGAGACAGCAATATTCACCGAGACGAAAAGACGCACTCATCCTGGGCGTGAAGAATAGTAGTTGTTTCCCGACATAGTATGGCTGATAAAGTCAATACAATGTAAGGAGTGTTATTCTGACAGACCAGGAGTTCACATCTGGAGGGATCACATTGGAACACGCCACACGTAGTGAATATGCGTATTATATCCACTCCTTGGATACACGAGTAGATGGCACACAGGGTACAGAAATGTGTAGTTTCGTAAGGGAGGAGGAGGAGGAGGAGGAGGAAACCCGCAGTCCACAGCGAAACCGCACCACACCCACGTCGCAATCCACGAAGGCAAAGTTTGCGACGCGACAAAGTACCCAGGGTACGTACTGAAGAGTAGTTAGTTAGCAGATAGATATTAACGTCCTGTCAACCATACAGAGACACCTTAGGACGAGTATTAATGAGTGAGGTGGGAGTAAGGGGGGTGCGTGTCCTGGTGCTGGTAGTGGGGTGGGGTGGGGGTAGGGGGATTGGGAGGGCGGGGGGGCACAGTTTCGGAAGTGGTGGTTGACGGTGGCTGGTAGTTGAAGTTAGGAATTGGAATTACCAGGAATCAAGAATTAATGATAAGTGGCAGGAGGCCAAGTCGAGACACGGAGGGAGGGGTGTGTGGGGTGGGGGTGGGGGGGTTGGGGGGTTGGAAGGGGGTGGTGTGGGGGGTCACTGGAGAGGAAAGGGGAACACCTATACCTGTCGTCCTTCTTTTCCCTGGGGAGGGGGCTGATTGTCACCTCCCCTCTCTTAAGCACCTTCAGACGAGGGTCGGGCAAATCATAGGGGCTGGGGAAATACTTCACTGGCGCCGGCTTCCCCAGAAACCTCGACCTCTTCTTCGTCGTCTTGTAGGGCAAGCTCACGACCTGCTCGGAAGCGCTTCCAGGTCGACGGACAACCACTGTGGAAAGCACTTTTGTCTTGGGAGGACCTGCGGGGGTAGACTGTCGAAGAAACCAAGAGGCCGTGCAGTTCTGTGCGCTGTGCAACAGTGCAAAAGGGAAAAGGGGTGGTAGGGGAGACGGGGGAGATAGGAAAGAGAGAGAGAGAGGGGGGAAATTGTGTGTGAAACTAGGTCCTCATCGGCGTCAGCATCCTTAGTCGGAAAATGTTCACGCCGCAACAAGAAAATACACTTTCGTTTCGACCGCGTGTTTTCTTGTTGGCGAGCGTGAGTTAAGACCTGCAAAAATGGACGATGTGAACGACGGAGCACAGGGTCGGGGAGCGTTTTACATGAAACGACTGGAAAAGGTTAACATTTGACTTGGGTCTTGAGGGGTCTGTTCTGGCGAATCACTTTTCTCGCAACAGGAACCAAGTGTGCGTACGCTCACATTATCCAGATGAATAGCAAACTGAAAGCTAAGAAAGCAACTGTGTATCAAAAAGAGAAAATCATAGTGTACGAAAGCAATGGAACGTCTGAGATAATTACAAATAACAAACTGTCCACAAAATATTCAACATGCGTAATTCATACGCATGCTTTGATACATCGACGAAAATCATAGGTTTTTGTGTGTGTAAATGGATGCAATAAAAGACATGAAACCATACATGGCTGATTTATCCTTTTTGTTTTAGTAACAGTTTAGTTGAGCCAACTTGCCGCAAATTTAAAATTCGAATGCAAGAAAAAGCAAAAACATCATTACGATGCCAAACCTCTCAAATTCCACTTGCAAAATTCCTTGCACAATTTCACACACAAAAAGCATATCTCAACCATTCCAGCTGCAAAGCTCTGAAAACTGAACGATAGAAGAAAAGAAAAAAGAAAAAAAGACGAAGCATGTAATAACACGCGAAATAACAAGAAGCATCAACTTGAAAAATTAAATGAAAAGCAAACAAACAAACAATAAAAGCACAACAACCAAATCACCACTGGCATGCCAAAGCCAACCCTAAAACCAAGAAAACAAAATTCAACACTTACATGCGTAAAAAACACACTAAATATTCAGTAAAAATAAAATATAAAAAAAATCCCCCAAAATCAATCATATCAGTACATCATGGTTAGACAGTGTGTGAATTAAAAACTCGCTGCTCGCCCGAAGCCAAACACCGGAAGTGGCCTCCCGAGGCTGGCAGAACGGGCATGCGCAGTGCACCTACACAGGGTCGCGCCTTTCCATATCCGCCATCTTCCTGCGGATGGAGGACACAACGTCCCCGGTGTCGGCTCCGCTTTCCGGCAGGTATCTGTCCAGCATTTGTCGGTGACGGTCCATCCGTTCCTGGGCATCCCTCAACTGCTCTCTGATGCGGATGAAGGAGGAGGGCTGGTACAAGAGGTCGCTGGGCGCCATTTTCGCATCCAAGCGATACTGTGGGCCCAGCAAGGGCAAGGACACGAAGACAGACCACGGGGTCAAGGACAATGTAAAGAAAGGCGAGATGAAGGGCAGAACAGAACATCGTCAGATCTCTGTATAGTGCGGTGACGTTAGCTTATGAAGGTTTTGATGGCGGTGTGCTTGCAGAGAATTCGGATGTTGTTTGAAAACGAAATAAATGGCTATAATACACAGATGATTGTGTCTTTGTGGCAAAATCATGAATCTCTGTGGTAGCGTACTGTTACTGTTTTCCTTCTCGAACAACTTAGACAATAAACAATTCCCCTTGTAAAATACAGCACAAAGTCTTCTAGCTCCTTCTCTCTCGAAATAAATAAGTATATACAGAGACAGCTGATTCTGTCTTCACGGCAAAATCATGAATCTCTGTGGTAGTCTCGGAACTCGTATGACCAGTAAAAGCGTAGTTATTTTCCTTCTCGAACAATTTAGACAATAAACTATTCCCCCTTGTATAGTACAGCACAAAATCTGGTTCCTTCCTCCTCGAAATAATATACAGACAGACGATTCAGTTTTCATGGAAAAATCATGAATCTCTATGATAGCGTACTATTTCCCTTCGGGAACGATTTAGACAATAAACTGTTCTTCCTGTGAAAGACAGCACACGGTCTTCTAGTTCCTTCCTCCTCGAAATAAATGACTATATACACAGACAGACGATTCAGTTTTCATGGCAAATCATGAACCTCTATGGTAGTCTCAGGCCTCTTATGGCCACAGAAAGCGTACTGTTACCATTTCCCTTCGCGAACAATTCCCCCTATAAAATACAGCACAAAACCTTCTAGTTCCTTCCTT
>OY757546.1:11057447-11074947 GCA_963584105.1 Alviniconcha strummeri
GCGTGAGTGTATGTGTTCATGAGTGTGTGGAGCGGGGGTGGTTCTGATGTAAATGGGATGACGGCCTGGCGGGAGATGATGGAGGTCGAGGAGGGGTGGAGTCAAAAGAGAGAGGGGCACTGGACTTTGGAGCCTGTCTGCAGATGGGGGCGGGGGATGGGGGGGTGGGTGGGGAGGGGACTACGAAGCGTCGTTGAGAAAAGGAAATCTGGATGAAACTGGAAGAGAGGAGACGAAGTTGAGGGCGACCAATGGATAGACTTTCTGTCAGAACAGAAACATAGTTAACATTCTGTCTACACAAGTCTGGAAGAAAAAGAAAAAAAGAATTACGGTGATTATTAGACAGAAAGCAGAATTATTATCATGGACGAGCGTGTACCACCGCACCGCCTCTGGTGTTCCTAGAGCGTTCAGAAGTCATGGCCGCCCGTGGAGATGGCCCAGACTGACGACGACGAGTCCTCACAGGCATCTCCTCTGTATGTCTCCGTTAAAAGGCCACTCAAAAGCTGTACAATGCAGTTAATAGCAACAACACCACCACACACACCGCACACACACACACACACACATGACAAAATATCGACGAACAGCATTCGCAAACACAGCTTCGCGCGCTGCATTTTTTCCAAGCTTTTTTTTTTTTTTTTTTGAAAGCCGCAGTTAAGTGCCCTTACTCCAGCGAGCAGCCACAGTCTAGGTTAGTGTGCTTGAAACCCCATGCAAAACCAGCTTGTGTGTGTAGTAGCAAAACGTGCAAGACATTCCGACATGCTGTCACAACCTTGCTTTACCGTCCAACATGGTCCTTGGTGACCTTGAACATGAGCAGGTGATGGTGGTCTGGGGGAAAGGAGGGGGGCGGGAGTGGGGTGGGGTGGGGGGGGGGGGAGGGGGGGGCTGAGGTCATAGTCTGTTGGGGTGGAAATTCTGAGAGTGTACAAAGACCGAAGGATTGGACCTTTTCACTGAGGTGTGCCGATCACGGCGGGTCACGAGATCGAAAGCGAGGCGATGGGTGGGAAAGGGGGAGGGGGAGGGAGGAGGTGCTTTACTGGTGACAGCGTGTAGAAATTTTGTCGTCTGCACCGCAGCCTACATCCCTAAGCCTCGCTTTCGGTGTCGATTACCGTGGCAACCTGACCTCATGAATATTTGTTGGGAGCGGTCCACTTTGAAGGCTTAACGATATGACAATGTGGTCGTTTTGAAAAAAAGGTGGGTCGGAAAACATCCTCGTTAAATGTAAACAAGACGTGGATCGTAATCCAACAAAAGGGAGGGAAAAGAAGAAAGTGCTTTAAAAACGGTATTCTTCAGAATTCTCTCAAAAAGGTAAGATCGGTATTTTGGATTTATGGCTGATCTGCCATAAATAATGCGGGTTGAGCTCTACGCACCAAATTGCATTTTCTCAGCAAAGAAGAAACATAAAAAAAAAAAAATATTTATACAAAACCGATCTCTTGATAATTCTAGTTCTTGTTGGGAGAATGCCGAAATGGATTTGAGAAGAAGCAGACGATTTATTTGCTGAAAGCGCTCATCTGATGACCTCTCCAAATTGACATCATTAACTGAAATCCTCGAGCTGACTTCCTTAATTGTGTCTTTTATTCAGACAAACAGTCATTCAGACTGTCTACCACATGTGTAATGGCTGTATCACACTGTGACTTGTCGTGTTCGCACACGCACATTCATACACATACGTTTATAAAATAATGTTTTTACACCATATCAAAACGGTGGAATATATTTTGGAAAATAAATAAATACATAAACGTGTATAGAACCTTTAATTTATTTAGTATTTTATTCATAATCGGTAAACCCGTGTCAGTGAAACACACTCGCTTTTCACTGTCTGTTCATCCTAATTTATGTGAAATTAATAAACATGTATAAACCTTTGCAGGTCATTTTCTCAGTTCTTAAGAAGAAATCTCGCTGTTGTTGTTGCTGTTTTTTGTTGTGAGGAATAGACATACCTCGTGGGGCAGGGTTATTTACGTAGTGCCGAATGGAGACGAGTATGACAGATAATTATGCGGTGATGAGGGATGGAGATGGTGTGAGTACAAGTGATGGAATAGCCACATTAGAGCGGACGGGAGGGAGAACTCACCAGAGGAGGGACGGAGGAATACAATCCACTGGACTGGGGGGTTCCAGCATAGACACTCTCCTGCAACACAGCAACAACACACGCTGCCACAGAGGTGCCGGGTGAGGAAAGAGGCGGGACGTTTGTGGGGAGGGGGCGGGGCTCGACATGCCAGTGGGCGGAGAGAAGTGTGCTGCTAGCATCATTGTGCCTGCAGTGGGTGCATCTGTTGTTGTGAAGCTGTCTGGAGAATATTTTGTCATCCAAAAATACACAAGCAAGATACATAGATCTAAACAAACAACCCCCCCACCCCCCAACCACCCCTCCCCTCCACCCCCCAAAACAGGGGGTCCTTGGAAGAAAGCATGCACGAAACAACTGCTGGCAGACACGAGATATTCTTGGAAACAACTTTGTGCTGGAACAGCCACAAGGCTTCGTTTTGGAGAAACCTCTGAGAGACAAGGGTGGAGCGTATAATTTTGGGCTTTTTCAAGCGCATAGATACTATCTGGAACTGAACTGAAGAGCCCGAAATCTCAGACTTTGCCAGCAAAGTCACTTCAAGTTGAACTGACCTGCTTGTCAAAACGTCGTTGCGTTTGCCGCAACAGAGTTATCAAATTAATTTGCAAGAGAAGTATCAGCAGCTTTTTTTTCCAAGAATTCTGTCCACAGATGTTGCACCTAAGTAATGTTGTTCGCCTCGCGCAGAGAGCTGTGTGTGGCAGAATAAACAGTCGTTATGGCTACCACTGACTAGCCACCGAAACCGGTATTAACGAAATGCGTTTTTTTTTTTTTTTTTTTTTTAACCTCCCACTCATTCTTTTGTACCCAGCTCTCTGCTCGAGATGTTTAGATATATGTCGTAATTTGCAAAAAACAAGGTTTCAAAAAGAACCAGTTCCAGTCTTCAATTTTTTTTTTTTTAAATAAATAATTATTGAAATAGAAAAATCCAGCTTTGCTGCAGGAAAACATTCCAGCCCGTACTTGTTTATTAAAAAGAAAAAAAGAAAAGCCAAACGAGGAAGTGGTTCTCGCTGAAACCGGATGCGGAAATACGTCATCAGCTGAACTGGGGATTGGCAGCCACTGGCCTAAATGTGAGTGTGACTGGGGGCGGCCATGTGGAGCCCCCGAATCGGTCCACACTGAGGCCAGCGTCACGGTTCGGTTACCTGGGCTTCCTTGCGCATGGACCGGTACTTGTTGGCCGCGAACTCAGAGCGAGGACGCCTGCGCTTGATTGGGTCTGGCTCCAACTTGCTGGCAATGATAGCCGCCTAAGGGCAACACGGCACGTACACAGTAAGCCTCAGACAGCGACGCTCTCTCTCTGTTCTGGGCATCTCGTTCATAGTTTTATTTTAAATGCCTTCTCTTTAATATTTAGCATTGAGCATTTACACAGTTACTCTTTCAAATTAATTTACCAATGATCAGTTGCAAAGTTACGCTTTCAAATTTACTATTAATCAGTTTGCACAGTTAATCTTAAAAACAAAACAAAAAACCCCACTGATTAGTTGCATAGTTACTCTTTCATATTTACCATTTATTCACTGTCATTTCAAAACCTACCACAGTCTCAAAGAATAACTTTAAAAAGTGCAGAAAAAGCTATGTTTAAATATGTTCTTTTATCGATTTCGCTTGGAAGATACAGTTCTTAAATCCGGTAACGGTTAAAAATAATATAATCATGTGATGTTTAACAAAGAATTGTACTTAGTATTTCAAAACCATATGGCTGTTATGTCCTTAAGATTTCATGAAGTGATGTTACACTTTAAACCAATCGAATGAAACTGTAACAGTTTACAGTATACTGGCTAGACTTTACTCATAGAATGTATGTAGAATTATAGACTTAATTAATCGAACGAAACACGGTGCAGCGAACACGTCACAAAAAGCATTCCTAGCAGCTGTTAGTATCAACCGTAGGCAAGCAGGCCAATCACAAAACAGCTTGCAGCCAAGCTGGGAGGGCTGCACGTGCGCTCGTGTGACGTGACGCGGTGCTCACGTGAGCTGACGTCACCCACCGGAGCGCACGCGCCAGTATCACATAATTGTCAAGATCGCCACCAAGGTTTCGCAGCACTTGCATTGCGGTCAACAAACGCCGATCCCCTCTCCTTTCTTGTCTCTATGTTCAGTGGAAAGTAAGACAAGGCAAGGAGAGGGAATGTTAAAAAAAAAAAAAAAAAGATTATGACGGAGTACAATATGGTGGATATCGCCAGCAGTCAACGTGACAGAGGCTGCAAGGGAAATACCAGCAATTCCACCATACGGTCCCATCCACCACCAAAGCCACCAGACACATCCAGGCTTTTTTTTTTTTTTTTTTTACCACAGAGCAACGATACAGGGATTCGGGGTGGGATTTTGTCTTGCGCATGCTCCGCCGAACAAACCCCTAACAGAGTTTCCATGCGTTTGACAGACAAGCGACAAAAACAAAGACAACACTGAACAATCTTCCTGGGTCAGTTTTCAGGTGGCCATCTTGAACACGGCATGCTGGGTGCACTGATGAAAACGGATGTGCGCTGAAGCTGCAACTGATCAGACGTGCATGAAACTGCACGTACATTAGTGGACGGCGATGCAAAGGAGGTCAGTGACATCTAGCACAAAAGAACAACAACAATGCTCATTCTCGAAACAATTGTCAGTCGCACGACCATTCTTTGCCAAGAACATGAAGGACGCTGAAACAGTTGTCCGCCAGAAACTGTGCAAGCGTTCAGCACGAGCAACTCGCACGTGAAAGTGTAGCTGAAAGCGAAGCTAACAACGTGTGTGAGTGAGAACGGAAGCAGCGAAACAACGTTAGTGACATCCCCCGGCGGTGCCGTGATCTCGCGGGATCTGAGACGACAGCACGACCGTAGCGATGATTGACAGCACGAGAAAAGCAGCCTTTGAAAGGAGATTGTACGGCGGAGAGCGCTATATAGTAAGTTCACTTGATTACAAGAGAAACGGGGGGCGACAAGGTAGGTAGGTAGGTAGAAGAAAGAGCACCAAGACTTACTGCCGAACAGAGCAAACATTCCGAGTCTGCTGTCAACACTGCTAGTTAAAAAAAAAAAAAAAACGTAACTGCCGTGCAGCGGCAAGACACTGAACATGGCACGATGAGTGCAAGGAAAGAAAATGGTCACCTTGGATCGGTTGCTCGGCTTGGGCCCTTTACTCGGCACGTACACCTTGGGGAACCCACTGAGAGACACGTGGATAGGGGCAGGCTTAGGTTTGGGGCGGAAGGCAAGGGTCTGGGCGACGCGCCCCCAGCCGCGAGCCAAAGTGGCCCGAGCCAGAGGGGACGCCAGGACACGGGCGCGAGTGACGCTCTTCCTAATCCCGGACGTGGCCTCGTCTTCTCTGCCCCGGCCGGCCGCCAGGCCCGCCAGGCCGTAGTAGGCCCTGAGGCTGGTGAACCAGAGAGGCACCCTGTGAGCTCTGAGCCCTTCCGTGGGCAGAGGGGTCAGGCCACGGGCTCTGGCCATCTCCTCCAGTTCCCTGCGCTCCCTCTTTGCCTCGCCTTCGTCATAGTAGCCTCTGAGGCTGCCGAAGGCGGTTCTGACACCTGTGCGGGTGAGGAACCGGCGAGGCACCTTATGGGCTCGCAGCCCCGCCGTGGGCAGAGGCAGGAGGGGCACCGCCCGAAGCGGGAGCATCAGGGCTCTTTCCGCAGCCCGGTAGCGACGGGGGCCGGGGCGCAGAGGGCGAGGGGCGGGCGCCAGAGGGGGCGGCACACTTCTAGCCCTGGCTCGGCTGCGCCAGTCCACGTCGCGGGGCGGGACCCGCGCCGGCGCTTTCAGGGGCTTCCCCTCTTCCTTGCGGAAGACCAGAGGCGGCGGGGGCACGGACATGGCCCGGCGCTGGGCGGGTGCCGCGTACACTATGATCGGGCGTCTAGCGCGGGAGGGGGCCAGGGAGTCAGAGGAGGCCTGGGTGAAGGTGGCGGTGGTGGTGGTGGTGGTGGATGTTTTGTCGGTGGTGGACGCGGCCACAGTGCTGTCTACCTCAGGGTAGAAGGGGCGGGGCGGGACAGAAGCGGCTCGTGGGACCAGTGATCGCCCGCGCGCCACCCGTCGGGAAGCCACGGAGGCCTGGGGTGTGGCGTAGCTCTCCGACGACACCTGTGGGAAGGCAGGCAACACAGTGTTAGGCACATACTGGGCAAGGAACATGGCAAAACAGGGCGGGGCGTCTTCACCTGGCGTGGTCCAGAATAAACGTAGGTGTGGTCAAAAGAATATGGCACAAAAAAAATAAAAGGGCGGGACGTCTTCACTGGGCGTGGTCCAGAATAAACGTAGACGTGGTCAAAGGAATATGGCAAAAAAGGGCGGGGCGTCTTCACTGGGCGTGGTCCAGAATAAATGTAGGCGTGGTCAAAGGAATATGGCAAAAACAGGGCGGGGCGTCTTCACTGAGCGTGGTCCAGAATAAACGTAAGTGTGGTCAAAGGAATATGGCAAAAATAGGGCGGGTTTCTTTTCTGGGCGTGATCCAGAATAAACGTAGGCGTGGTCAAAAGGAAATGTATAGGAACGTAAAAATCTCATTATAGGAGGCGAAGTATTTGGTGGGGAAGGAGTGGGGAGAGGGGAGGGGGGTCGTGACTGATAAAGAGAGTTTTTGGAATGAGACTATTCGCAGTCGGGAGAAAGAAAAAGAGAGGGAAACAGAGACTGGACCAAAACAACGTACACACTGAGCAACCCAAAGAAGTAGTTGTGCAGAGAAAGGAAAGGAAGAACTCCACAATTCAGGACAAAGAACTAAAACCCACTTCAAAAACACTCTCCATAAAAGAGAGAAAGAATGAAAAAACAAAATAAATAAATAGAGGCGAACAGCAGACTCAGTGTTAATGAAGGATTGGTAAAGAAAAAGAAAAGAAAAAAAGAAAAAAAAATCGACACGCTTTCAGAATTAATTGTAATAAGAAGTGTTTCTAACGACGCGATTTGTACGTATACGCGGCGGTTTCGACGAACGAGAAACAAACACCTCGCGATCAATCTGACAACGATTTAGTCGTAGATCTAATTCTCGAGTTTGTTTTGCGGTTCCTTCATGTTCAATACACGCTTCAAATGCGCGTCGGCAACACGCAGATGATGTTGGTAGATGATACTCATGGTAGCCCTCCTGTCTGGACGAGGCCGTGCCAAAGCAAAAGGGAACAAGCCAGTTTGGTTAGAAGCCAGAGGCGGGTTAGAAACGAATTCTGGCCTAGGAGACGACACATCACAAACATCACGTGACTTCACTGCACAAGGTGTTCAGGACTGGGTTCAGCTGCAGGGGTGAGAAGGTAGTCTGTGTTTTAGTACGTGTATGCAGCAGAGGGTCCCCCAATGTGCAGCACACACTCATGGTCAATTCATCAGTCTCTTCTCTCTTTTTTTCCGTTTGTTCTTTTATGGCCTTTTTTTTTTTTTTTTGAGGGGGGATGGGGGTAGGATCTGAAACAAGCATGACTGCTAGCGTTCGAAAACAAGATCCAAACACATCAGAGGTTGAAAAGAACGCTGTTTGTTAAGTGTTGTTTTGTAGCTGGAAAAAGGGGCTTACCCCGAAAATTCGCATGTTGTGTTTTGGCAGAATAAATAGCTTTTTTAAATTTTATTTTTAATCTTATTTAAAAATACTCTGTTTCAATTTAAACTTGTAATAATTACAGTCAAACAGGAATCATTTGCAGGCGAATAAAAATGAACGTGTGCAGCTCAGTCTTGGGGGCAGAAGCCAACCCAGGAGACCGTGTCACTACCGTGACCGACGCTTGGGTTACATGTAGCTGTACGAAGCAGTAATGTGTTACATAGATGAAGCCAGAGTTACGGGTTTTACTTGTCAAACATAAGACGAAAGGGTGCATTCCATACGAGGACCACTAACCGCACATATTCATGAACGATATTGTATGACAACACATTTGATTGGATGAACCCAGGTGATGTCCTATGACACGCCTTTAGACTAAATAGGCCTACCGTAGATGGTGTTAAATGAACGGACCAATCAATCATGAGGATGAGTATAGACCAGTGAATGATGAGGGTACGTGGTAAATCTGTGGTGAAGGTAAATGAAGAGGGTGATCAACGATCAGGGTCAGTGAGGGAGTCAGTCAATGTTGAACGTCAGCTATGTGACCAACGGGGGTCAGTGATGTGACTAATCGGAGGTGAGGGTCACTGAGGTGACCAATCAGATTATCAAAGTCAGTCAGGTGACACACTAGGATCGGCGAGGTGACCAATCAATGATCAGGGTCAGAAAGGTGTTCAATCAACGATCAGATTCAGTGAAGCGACCAAACACCGATCATTGTCAGTGAAGTGACCAATCAACGATCATTGTCAGTGAAGTGAACAATCAACGATCATTGTCAGTAAAATAACCAATCAACGATTATTGTCAGTGAAGTGACCAATCAATAATCAGAGTCAATGAGGTGACCCATCACCGATCAAGGTCAGTGAGATGACCAGTCAATAATCATGATCCGTGAGGGAACCAATCAATGGTCAGGGTCAGTAAGGTCAGCACTGAGGGTCGGTGCGGTGACCAGCTAATGAGTATGGTCAGTGAGGTGACTAATCGATGACAGGGATCAGTGAGGTGACCAATCAGTGATCAGGATCAATTAGGTGACCAATTAATGATCAGTTTCAGTGAGGTGACCAATTAACGATCAGGATCAGAGAGGTGAGCGATTAATGATCAGGGTCAGTGAGGTGACCAATCAATAACCAGGATCAATTAGGCGACCAATTAACGATCAGGGTCAGTAAGGTGGGGCAGTGAGGTGACCAATTAGTGATCAGGATCACTCAGGTGACAAGTCAGTGATGGGATTCAATAAGGTCACCAGTCAGTGATACGGGTCAATGAGGAGTTCAATCAATGGTGAGTGTCAGTGAGATGACCAATCAACAGGGAGGGTCGGTGAGGGGGCGACAAGCGAGCAAGCGTGACATGTCCACCACAGATCCAGGCCACAAGTGACTGATACCCTTCTGCATGAGTCTAGCCGATGACTGCACAAAGCAGCTAACTATACCCATAAACCCAGTGAAACGTTGCAGCAGTCCAAGTGACAACCATCTGTCGTCTAACAAAGACTTTTTAACGGTAATATGCAATCGCCGTATGGAGAAAGACGAAGACTGTTTCGCTATAATACCAGCTGTCTGATACAGTCTGAGTTCAGAGCTCAGAAGCTGTCTGATACAATCTGAGTTGAGTTCAGAGCTCAGGAGCTATCTGATACAATCAGAGTTCAAAGCTCAGGAGCTGTGTGAAAGTCGAGGTGGCCGCCATGAGCTCCCCGTCCCTAACAGTCGCTGTGGACGTAAAGTAACATTGGACTTGAACAATCTGAGCTTCGGCAGCTGTGACAAATTTAAAGGGGAACCAAAGAGAACAGCACCACAGGCCCTACCGACAAAAATGGGATAACACACAGATGCGCAGCATTTTTGTTTTTTGTTTTTGTTTTTAACTAGATTTCTCGTCCTATTTGTTAAAAATCGACGTTTGAAATCACGAAAACGACAGCGAGAGCTGCTGGTTTGTGCTGGGCAGTTTTTAAAAAAAATCCAAGAAAATCAATAAAAATCAATGACGTCACGAACAAAGTCAACGTATATGGCAAAAGTATGACATTCGTCACGAGCCATCTTTTTTCTGCTCTTCCTTGGTAAAGAGCGAAGCAACATGGCTGCGCCCTGAGGACCTGGAATAGGAAGCGGAAAAGTGCTTTTCTTGGAATAAATATTAACAGAACAACCAAAATAAACCTTGCAGATAGAAATATTTGGAGATATTCTGCGTTTTCAGGTCAGCTGCCGTATTCGTTTTACTTCCCCTTGTACTGGTAGAAGGAAGACCTAGTTTCACGAACTTATGGCTACAGGGTGAGAAGCTTTTGTTGGTCCCAATGAAGCTGTTTTCAACAGTTTCAAGAGTATATCTTACTTTTCAGAACAATGTGCTGAAAACTCTGCCACATCTGACAATTTTGGTCTTAAAACGTTTTTAACAAAAGGCTGATTGCCAGGTTTAAAACAAACTTTCGATTGAGTTTTGTGGGGTTTTTTATTTTTTTATTTTATTTATATCTTACAAAAGAGTTTAATTCTATGCTCTTCTGGGTCTGTCTCCTTGAAATGAAGATGCTGTAATTTATATGAATCTGACTAAAAAAAAAAAAAAAAAAAAAAAAAAAAGCAGTGTATTTATTTTCACGGATTTCGACTATCCTCCACAGAGAAGGCTGTGGTTTTTCGAACGGAAGCTTTCCGTTCCAAACGTTCACAGTAATGGAACAAGACATCCTCTCCCGCATCTGATATACCTCTTTGTACTAAACGTGAACAAAGAAGGCGAAGAAATAAACGCTTGACCCTCACACCCAAATGTGTGTTCACCCAAGTTCATTGATCTGACCCCAGTGTATATGTGGATGGATGACGTCATATGTGGACATGGCACGTGCACAGGGAATGCTGGGAAACAAGGTACTGGCCAGCAGGAACGCACGGCAAAGAAGGGAAGGGAAATGGTCTCCGCGAATTTCGCCTCCAGTCGAAGCCATCAAGCATCATCACATCGTCCAGATTTACGCCCGTTTGATTCAGCAACGAGGATTCGTATTAAATTTTCGACAAGGAAAACGGTGCAAAATTCAACACACGTTCTTTTCTTGAAATTCAGCAAAGTACTTTTTAGCACTTCTGAACGCAGACTGCAGTGGGTGAGACAATTATGCGCATGAGGCATCAAAAAGGGAAGAAAACACCTTCCAACAATTAGCGAGAATTTAAAATGTTAATGTTTCCCAGTTTTTATGCTCCTGGGCAGACCATTTCCCTAATTGTCGTATTAAAGCAAATGCAGAGGTGGGGAAGGGGGGTGGTGAGGAGGGGGGAGGGTAGGCGGAGCAGGGGGAGGGGGGGGGGGCAGGGGGAAGGGCAGTGAGGGCAGGGGTATAATGGGGAGCGGGTTGCACAGGGATGATCCATCTATTATGATACACACGCTGGACATACTGAGTTTTCGAAAGAAACCAAAACAAACCCCCAAACATCCACGAATATGAGCGGCTTCAGTGATGGAAAACATGCTCGGATAATTTCTGTCACACTATCTCCCACTGGAGAAACAATGAGTCACAAACTACCAGAATACGACGATTTATTGACAAGTACGAAACCACTTCAAAAAAAGAAAAAAGAAAAAGAAAAAAAAAAAGGTTGTCAGTACACTTCATTAGGACTATAATTATAAAAGACAACGCACTCCGAGCACGAGCTGTCACGATGGCAACACTTCACGCAAAAAGCACACTGCGCGTGCAAGGTTCACGCCAAGGACTCGTGACGACCACTGTTACCTTGATGTTAATCTTATCGAGCACCGAGAGCTTGTGGCCCCCTGTGACGGATTCGGGAATAGTGATCGCCCTCGCGGAGGAGCTGGGCAGACGGGGCCGGATCTCCCCGAGGGGAATCACGTCCAGGCGCTGGGTGCGCCCGTCGTCTTGGCGCCTGCGGAACGTCGTCACTGGGAGGCGCTCAAGTTTCTGCGAGCTAAGCTGCCTGACCGGCACATAGTCGTAGCTCTGCGTGTAATCGGGGATGGGGGTAGAGGTGCGGGAGGAGAGACGGGGACCTGTATCCAGCGGCTTCAGCCCGTACTGCAGACGGCGGGCCTTGTCCTTGTCCAGGCGGTCGTTGAGGGCTTCCCTCAGAGCTCCCATGCGCTCCATGTATCCGGCGAGGAAGTGGTCGACGGGCTTCAGGACGGACAGCGGTCGCAGCCCCGCCAGCTTCTCGTCCAGGCTCAGGCCGCGGCCGAAGAGCGGGATGGGGGGCGGGGTGTAGGTGAAGCCTACCCGCTTCCCTTCCGGCGACAGTCCCGCGCCCTCCACGCTGAGCAGCAGGCTGGCCCCATGGTACCCTGGAATAGCCAAATCATTGAGGGCACCTTTTGCCCGCTGAACAGCGGAGGACACCAGGGACTCGAGGAGCTGCTGACTCGGGGTGGGGGAGGACTGCACAGCAAGCGAGTCGTCAGCCGGGGAGGTCGTGTAAGGCACGAGGGTCTGGTAGGGAAGACTGGGGAGGGATATACCACCGGAGGCTGTGGCGGCAGCGCCGGAAGAGGAGAGGGAGGCGGTCGGGGTGGGGGTGAGGGAGGCGGGGAGGTACCGGGACAGAGACAGATCGGTGGTCGGGGAAGGCAAGGCGTTGGAATAAGAAGAGCTCTCATTGTCATCTTCGTCGTCGTCGTCATATAGGGGTGACAGTTCGAGCAGTCCTTTGGTCTGAAGAGGGCGAGACGGTTTGAAAGGCACAAACTCCGTGTCCTGGTCAACATAGTAGGGTGAAGAAGGGGAGACGGAGTCGGAGTAGGAGGAGGACAGATCGTAGTGGTTGTGGTGGTTGTGGTGGTCACGGTAGGACGACGAGCTCACACCGCTGCATTCCAAGTCATTGTCACCGTCATACGTACCATCCGCCGAGTCCACGTCACTCAGGACGCCCGAGAGGTCGCTGCCTTCGATGGACTCCACGTCATAGTACGGCCCGAAGCGGCCCTGGTTCTTGCCGCGTTTCCTTAGCAACCTCTCGTAGTAGTTCCCGGCAGGTCTCCGCGAAGACGCCAGCACCCTCTGGCGGCGCCGAGGCGTAGGCTTGGTGTCGGGCTCGTACTCCACATACAGTGGGTCGTAGCCTGGGTGCACTGGGGCCGAGCCGTAGCTGGAGCGAGACGAGGGAAAGCTTCGGGACCCTCCTGTCCTGCTGATGCCGAAGACCTGACTCTGGCTGACGCTCGTCGAAGGCAGCGGAGGGAGGGCGCGGCGACTGACGGGGGGCGGGGAACGGGACGGGAAGGAAGGGCGGTACATGGACAAGCTCCTGGAAGAGGTCGGGCCCACGGAATGGGCGCGGTAGCGAGAGGTCGGCTTCTCCGCCACGCTGCTGTAGTCGGAGTCAAAGGAGGACCTGGCCACGGAGGCTGAGCGGGTGCCAGGGCGACGCCAGCTGCCGGAAGGGGCGGGGCCAGGGCTGGCCATGAGGTCGGCGGTGGAGCCATCTTTGCCCCTGGTGGGGGAAAGTCTGGTGGCGTAGAAGCTGGAACTCTGGCTGCTCCGGAGCTTGGCCTTGCCGAAGCGGCGGGGGAAACGGCGGGGGCCGAAGGGGGACGGGGATGACGTGACGGCGGCGGTGTCCCGGACTGACCCTCGGGGCTGCACGACAAGAGCCACAGGCAAGGGGCCGTTACGTACTCTCCCGACAAGAGCCACAGGTAAGGGCAGTTACGTACTCTCCCGACAAGAGCCACAGGTAAGGGCCGTTACGTACTCTCCCGACAAGAGCCACAGGCCGTTACTCTCACGACAACAGCCACAGGTAAGGGCCGTTACGTACTCTCCCGACAAGAGCCACAGGCCGTTACTCTCACGACAAGAGCCACAGGTAAGGGCCGTTACGTACTCTCACGACAAGAGCCACAGGCCGTTACGTACTCTCCCGACAAGAGCCACAGGCCGTTACTCTCAGGACAAGAGCCACAGGTAAGGGCCGTTACTCCCACGACAAGAACCACGGGCAAGGGCCATTACTCTCACAAGAGCCACAGGCAAGGGCCGTTACTCTCACGTCAAGAGCCACGGGCAAGGGCCGTTACTCTCAGGACAAGAGCGACATGCAAGAGCCGTTACGCTGACGTAAAGCGCCACAGGTAAGGGCCATTACTCTCATAAGAGCCACACGTAAGGGCTGTTATTCTTACAAGAGGCACAAGCAAGGGCCGTTACTCTCACGTCAAGAGCCGCAGGCAGGGGCTGTTACTCTCACAAAAGCCACGGGCAAGGGCGTTACTTTCACAAGAGCCACAGGCAAGGGCTGTTACTCTCACAACAAGAGCCATAGGGAAGGGACGTTACTCTAAAGAGCTACAGACAAAGGCCATTCTCTCTTTCGCTCCGTGAAAGCGGCGCTGTCTCTGAGAAACAAAGACCTAGCTCCTCTCTTATAAATGTATTTATTCTCTTTTCTCGTTCTCTCTTTCGCTGCTTTAAAGGGGCACTGCTCAGAAGGGGACAAAATCTACAAGAAGAAGACAAGACCTAGTCTCCCTGCAATATGCATCCCCTTTTCACATTGACTTTTTCTCTCCGTGACAGCCACGCTAATCAGACAAACAAAGTGACAGCTAGCTCCACGCGATTCACACCAGATCACAGGCAATGTCGTGAGTCCCTCGGTGCCTGTGTGTCTTCATAGCAGCAACACGTTCATGCAAGTTTCCCCAATTCCTCTGAGAACGAAACAACATCACTATTCGTTGCCTTATACTTGTACAAAACATCAGTCAGCAGATCGGGCTGGAGATACAGTGCTGTCTAGAAACACCAGTGAACAAATATTGGGGTTGGAGACAGTACACTCGACAGTAACACCACGTAACAGATTGGGGTGAAAGGCAGTTAACACCAGTCAACAAATGGGTGGAACATAGTGCTGTGCAAGAACACCGATCAGCAAATTTCGGTTGGAAGACAGTGCTGTGTCTGTTAACATCAGTCAACATGAACATATGGGTGGAAGACATTACTGTCAAGAAACACCAGTCAACAGAGTGCGGCTGGAAGACAGTGTTGGGTCTGGCAACACCAGTCAACATAAAGATTAGGGTGGAAGACAGTACTGTCTAGAAACACAAGTCTACATATTTCTGTTAGAAGACAGTACTGTCTAAAAACACCATATTTCGGCTGGAAGACACTTTCTAGAAACACCAGTTAACAGATTGGGTCGGAAGACAGTACTGTCTAGAAAAACCAGTCAACAGATTCGGTAGGTAGACAGTACAGTCTTGTACCACCAGTCAACATATCGAATAGAAGACAGTACTGCAAAGTAACACCAGCCAACAGATTGGGGAGGAAGACATTTAGCCTAGAAACACCAGTCAACAGATTTCGGTTGGAAGACAGTAGGTGCTGTTCTCTACGGACATCATCGCCCAAAGCCATGACTATTGGCCAAGTTCAACACCTCAACAGTTCCGATTTCGACGGTTGGCTAGCGCTACAGGTGAACTAGCAGGTGTCATGCGGTGGGTGCGTGGTGCGCCAAGGTGCTACAAAATAACAAGCGCTACACAAACTGCCCCACCACGCTGTGGTCAGCTTGTCCACTACTACCTTCGCAACTGCATGGGCAAAGCTGCTCAGACAAGGAGGGTCTACCTTCTGCAGGTTGAAACCATCTCTCTTCTTCTAATCCTTGTTCTTCTGCTAATCTATCTGCTTCTTTTCCTTTCTCTGCAGGGTTCGGAGGCACAGTGGCTACTCAGAGCGGAGACGAAACGAAGGACTTGCCGAGCAAGCAGCAGATAGACACACGAAGCGAGGAACAAACACACTGACGGAGATAGAGAGGAAGATGAAGTGCAGCATAAAGACAGGAAGGACATTGATTTTTAACGTAACGCCCAGTCAACCATGACGGTTATATCCGGGCGAGCAAACAGAAAGAATGATATGAAGAACGACAAAGAGAGAGAGAGAGAGAGAGAGAGAGAGAGAGAGAGAGAGAGAGAGAGAGAGAGAGAGAGAGAGAGAGAGGAGGTGAGGCGGGGGGGGGGGGGAGGCAGGGGTGGAGAGAGAGAGAGAGAGAGAGAGAGAGAGAGAGAGAGAGACAGACAGACAGACAGACAGACAGACAGACAGAGACAGAGACAGAAGGCAGACAGAGACAGACAGACAGACAGACAGAGTGCAGCAGGAAAAAACAAGCGCTCTACTGGAAAGGGCGCTGCAACAGCGGGTGTACTACTACTGCTGCCGACTCTACAAACAAACAATAAGCCAGACGGAAGAACACCGAAACGAGAAGAATTCTGAAGGGTACGTCCATCCAAACAACGTAGGGTCTAAAGACAGGAGCAGGAATCCAGAGGAGGGACTAAAGAGATGTGAAATGGGAAGGGGAACAGATGATGTAGTCATCCTGGTCTGTTTAAATATGCTCGCCTTCCTGGAGCTGTGATCAATGAGTAAGACTCCACAGCTTTGAGTGGTAATCAGTACGATTTAGATCTGTGATAGACGGATGGGACTCGAACTTTTGGGTGTAATAATCAGTCAGATCTAAATCAGGGATCCGTGGATGGGGTTCGGCCGTTTGAATATTCATAACAATCTTCGTTTCAGTGGACTGGACGCGAACCTTTCAACAATCAGCCAGATCTAAATTTAGGATCTGCGATTCCTGGGTGTCTGCGATTACAGGGAAGGTTCGCCCCTTTGACTATCAATCAGACGAAAGTTTTGTGATCATCGGTAGGTTTGTGTGGATAGGACTCGACGCTTTAAACAGCATTTAGTCAGATCTTAGTCTGGGATCTGTAATATATACATGGGTTTCGACTCTTTGGGAAACAGATCAGTCTTGAGTTTGGGATTCGAAATAAGTGGATGGGACTCCATTCTTGGAATACCAATCAGTCAGAGCTATGTTTGGGATCTGTGGGGACATTAACATAAAAACAACACAGTTTGTTTCTGTGGGGATTAATCAAATGAATCTTAGAAACTATAAATAAATACAACAAAGAACTAGTCATGAATAAGGTAAAAAATGTGGAAGACAATCGCCCCTGAAACGAAGATGACAGTTATATAATATAAACATCAGCAAAATCACACAACATTAACACATTTCAGTTTAAAACAGCATTAAACATGAAACAGAAACGTTTGACATAATTTTATTTATTTTAATATAAATGTTGATCATTTTCAAAATGTTTCTTTGCAAATATAACAGTAGTATACGTAGTTCATTGTGCGTTTTCAAGAAATGATACTTTCACTTATGCACCATTAACACTTTGAAATTAGCCACGTCATTTTAAAGACAGAATGTAGTAAGCTTAGAAAGAGAAAACAACATTACATTCACTGTTTCCCCTTAAAATAAAATATATAAAAAATAAAAAATAAAATAAAGAAGAAGAAAGAAAGAAAGACATGTAAAGCTAATAAAAAATACTTATCATAAGAACATTGGTCAAATTACATGAACACATAGAAAGTATGAACTGAAGCCGAAGCCTTACGATGCCATAAAGGTAAACACGAAATACACTTGCTGAGGAAGTCTAATAGGTTATGATTAAGACGTTGTAAGGATTAGGAATGGACTGACTGATAGGATCACAACAATAGACAGATTTTAGTTAAAGCGGGTGCATTAAAGATCTGTACCATAAACAAGGCACATTTTTGTAACAGTATAATTTTCGTCCCGAATGTTATCTCATGGAGCC
>OY757546.1:11079947-11081526 GCA_963584105.1 Alviniconcha strummeri
TGACACTGATACTAAGTCTGAGACACAAGGATGACAGTGAGCCTGTCTGAGACTAAGCCTGAGACTGACATTGAGCCTGAGACTAAGCCTGAGACTAAGCTTGAGACTAAGCCTGAGACTAAGCCTGAGAAGCAAGCCTCAGACTGAGACCGTGGCAAGGGAGACTTCCTTGCAAGAGTCGTAAGAAATTCAACGTTTATCGTGTCGTGTTGTATATTGTACTGGACTGGCAACGGCTGACATCACCTCTTTCCTCGCACGCATCTCATGCTTCCCGACACTTTCAATCCACGTTGGTATGCCCGAATATGCACATTCCATGCAATCTGTTTATGGCACCCGAATGGTCGACATCGCGCTTTACAGTTGCAGATTTTGTCCCATCTAAATTAGAAACAGAACAAAAACTTTCAGTTTTAATTTCTTGTGTGCTTTGACGATCGTTCGGCTACTACCCTCAAGGTTCAAGACTACTTTATTATCTCATCCGAGACTATCTGTGAAGGACTCAAGTGATCTTATACATTACTGCCCATCACTCCAACCACCACACCAGCACACCCCGACCCCCCTCTTTCAGTACAGTATCCATGGCTTGTTTGTTGTTGCTGCTGCTGCTTCTGGCGGGGCATTTTGTGGTCGGGGAACCTTTGATGTAGCTCTTCATCCTCAGTTTCATCAGACTACGGGGTTCTCAGACTGAAAGCAGCTGGGAGTTTCAATGGCAGCTGGAATAGTCATCAAAGCGGTGTCCTTACGGAAGCGCTGGTTGGTTGTTGCCTTGCTGATGCCAAGTAGCAGTACTGTGGTACATAATGAATCAAATGGTGGATATTTTTTATAGGTTGCCACTGTTCTGAATCTAATGTGCCATTCGGTTGTTACCTGGCTGTGCCACGTGAAAATAAATAGCAGTTCCTCGGTACATAATGATGGATTTGTTTTTAATAAGATGCCACTGTTCAAAATCTAGAGTGGCATTTGGTTGTTATATGGCTGATGCCACGCATTACACATTAAGTAGCATTACCTTGGTACATAATGATGGATTTATTTTATTTTATATAAGTTGCCACTGTTCTGAATCTAGTGTGCCATTTGGCTGTCACATGGCCGCTGATGCCAAGTGAAACTAAGTAGTAGTACCTGGGTACATAATGATGGATGATTTTATAAACTGCCACTGTTCTGAATCTAGTGTGCCTTTTGGTTGTTACATGGCTGGTGCCTAGTGAAACTAAGTGTAGTAACTCGATATATAGTGACGGATTTTTTATTTATTTTTATTTTAAGCTGCCACTGTTCTCAAACTAATGTGCCATTTGGTTGTTACTAGGTTTTCGCCAAGTGAAACTAAGTACAGTAACTCGATATACAGTGACGGATTTTTTTATTTTTATTTTTAAAGTTGCCACTGTTCTAAATCTAGTGCCTTACCATTCGGTTGTTACATGGCTGGTGCTACGTGAAACTGAGTATAGTAGCTCGGTATATAATGACGGATCTTTCAGTTTTTAAAGCTGCTGATGCCAGGTGAAACAAAGTAGTAACTCGGTAAATAGTGACGGATCTTTCCTTA
>OY757546.1:11081726-11094226 GCA_963584105.1 Alviniconcha strummeri
CAAAAGACATCATTCCGCACTGCTTGCACCTTTCCTCTGGAGAAGGCTTCCAGACGTGCTTCATAAAACCAAAGGCTTTGCTACTTTCCATTGTAGCCGAATTCGTATTTTGTGCTTAGCTCCTTAATCCCTACGTCACCTCCTTAATCCCATCTGCGTTTGAAGGCTAAATATTCTGTTGCAAGACAGTGTCAGTGTCCATGTCCTCCGGTATAGCGCTGTCTAACTCTTTATGTACAGACAGCCACATGCTTTTTTGCGTTTGGCAATGAGGATGTAAGAGAGAGAGAGAGAGAGAGAGAGAGAGAGAGAGAGAGAGAGAGAGAGAGGAGAGAGAGAGAGAGAGAGAGAGAGAGAGAGAGAGAGACGAGACAGAGACAGAGAGACAGAGACAGAGACAGAGACAGACAGACAGACAGACAGACAGACAGAGGAACAGACAGATAAACAAACAGAGAGACAGACAGAGGAGTAAGTAAGTAAGTAAGTAACTTGGTGTTTTAAGCCCAGTCACATTACGGTTATAATTTATTTATCAGGGCGATAGACACAGAGTCAGATACACGAACAGAGAGAGGGGTCCTCGCCTACAATCAGCACGGCAGACAGAGAGACAGACACAGGAACAGAGAGAGAAGTCCCTGACCTACCATCAGCAAGACAGAGAGACAGAGACACAAACAGAAAGACGTCCCTCATTTACCATCAGCAAGACAGAGAGAGAGACACACAAACAGAAAGACGTCCCTCATTTACCATCAGCAAGACAGACAGACAGACATATGTACAGAGAGATGTCCATCACCTACTATCAGCAAACAGACAAACGTACACACGAACAGAGAGAGGTCCCTCACTTACCATCAGCAAGACAGACAGAGAGACAGACACACAAACAGAGACGGGTCCCTCACTTACCATCAGCAATACAGACAGACACACGGACAGAGATTTCCCTCACCTGCCATAAACAAGACAGAGAGACAGACACACGAACAGAGAGAGGTCCCTCACCTACCATCAGCAAAACAGACACAGGAACAGAGAGAAGTCCTTCATCTACCATCAGCAAGACAGAGAGACAGACACATGAACATAGAGAGAGAGGTCCCTCACCTACCACCAGCAAGACAGACAGGGACAGACACATGAACAGAGAGAGAGTTCCCTCACCTACTATCAACAAGAGACAGACACACAAACAGAGAGAGGTCCCTCACCTGCCATCAGCAAGACAGACAGAGAGACAGACACACGAACAGAGCAAGACAGAGAGACAGACATACGAACAGAGATAGAGGTCCCTCGCCTACCATCAGCAAGACAGACAAAGAGACAGAGACACGAACAGAGAGAAGTCCTCACCTACCACCAACATGACAGAGAGACAGACATACAAACAGATAGAAGTCCCTCACCTACCATTAGCAAAGACCGCAGAACTTGGCGCAGACCTCATGTCCCAGCTGGTCCAGACAAGGGTTGATGTCGTGAACATCAATCAGATCTTGACATGTCATCCCACAATTCTGTCCTTACACTCTGCATGGGCAAATGAAACCACACAGCAACGGTTTCCGTCACACGGACAGGCTGAGTCATTGTGTTTCAGGGTGAAATCTGTCTCTGTCACCGTCGCTGTACTCTTGTCTCTCTGTATTGTGTCTGTTTCTGTTCCTTTGTCTCTTGTTTTTTGTCTCTTGTCTCTCTGTATTGTATCTGTTCTGTTCTGTCACTGTTTCTGCACTCTTGTCTCTCTGTATTGTTTGGTTGTTTCTCTTTTGTTTTTGTCTCTTGTATCTCTGTGCTGTCTCTTGTCTCTTGTTTCTGACTCTTGTCTCTGTATTGTCTGTTTCTAAGTCTCTCGCTTCTGTCTCTTGTCTCTCTGCTTTGTGTATGTTTCTTTGTCTCTGTCTCTGTCTCTTGTCTCTCTGTATTGTGTCTGTTTCGTTGTCTCTTGTCTCTGTCTCTTCCTTTTGGTCTCTCTGTGTTGTGTCTGTTTCGTTGTCTCTTGTCTCTGTCTCTTTCTTTTTGTCTCTCTGTATTGTGTCAGTTTCGTTGTCTCTTGTCTCTGTCTCTCTCTGTATCGTGTTTGTTTCTTAGTCTCTATTGTCTATGTCTCTGTCTCTCCCCCCTCTGTTTCTGTGCCTGTGCCTCTGTGTGTGTGTGTGTGTGTGTGTGTGTGTGTGTGTGTGTGTGTGTGTGTGTGTGTGTGTGTGTGTGTGTGTGTGTGTGTGTGTGTGTGTGTATGTGTGTGTGCATGCGTGCGCCCATGTGCGCATACGTCCGTATGTGAATGTGGGATGGAGGGGAGTTGTAAATAACTGAGAAAGTTCTGTACATTCTGTACTTCCTTAAATTGTTTTCGTTAATTTTCGCCGCAGAAGTGTCACCCCAGTCACCGAATACGACGCACTGAGTCAAGGGACGCTACTGCTTTGCTCAGCTCCCTGATACCATACCCACAGTAGCGTCCTTGAAACTGAGAATGGGACACTTGTCTAGCACCATGATCACGACGAAGACGACTAAACACTTGTACAGTGCTCACTGTGCATGCACAAGTCATGCTCACGGTGCAGTACTGTTGTCAAAGAGACACAGCGAAAAGAAGAAAGGTCCAACGGAGAGAGAGAGAGAGAGAGAGAGAGAGAGAGAGAGAGAGAGAGAGAGAGAGAGAGAGAGAGAGAGAGAGAGAGAGAGAGAGAGAGAGAGAGAGAGAGAGAGGAGAGAGAGAGAGAGAGAGAGAGAGAGAGAGAGAGAGAGAGAGGAGAGAGAGAGAGAGGAGAGAGAGAGAGAGAGAGAGAGTGAGAGAGAGAGAGAGAGAGAGAGAGAATTTAGAGGGAAGAGGCTGAGTGCCCGTCACTGACTGCAGCAATTTAGCACTCTGACTAGGCTGAGAACAGACGAGTTTTCAGGTGTTTGTGAAAGGCTTTTGAGTTGAGGAAATAAGCCTCCCTCAGAGACTGCGGGCGAGCGTTCAAGGGTGTAGGTGAAGCATGTGATAATTCGTAATCCATCAGCAACACTGAGGTTTCAAGGTTTTCAAGGTTTCAAGGTTGCAAACACCGTCTCCCCAGCCTCCACCCCTACCCGAACCTTACCCGGAACAACAAACACCTCAAAGACCTCAAAGACCACTCACCGCAAAAGCCGCAGCTCTTTTTGCAGTCTATTGGCCTTCAGACCGTCGGCAGTTGCGTCACAGAAAGCCCCCCCTCAGCCCCCCGCTCCCCAGCCCACCCTGCCCCCCAGCTCCAGAACCTCACTACTTCCTCCAACTACCACTACCACCACCACCACCACTCCGGAACAACATCTCAAAGACCTCAAAGACCACTCACCGCAAAATCCGCAAATCTTTCTGCAGACGATGGTCGCCAGAGGATCGTTGTAAGTCTCTGGCAGTGCGTCATAGAAAGCCCCCCCCCCCCCACTCCATTACCCTCCCCCCCTCACTCCCGTCCCTCAAACCTCACCCTCGTCCAGCCACCACTACCACCACCACCACCCTGTAACAACACCTCAAAGACAGCTCACCGCAAAATCCGCAGGTCCTTCTGCAGACATTGGAGACGCCAGGCGGTCGTTGCTAGTCCATGGAAGTTCGTCATAGAAAGCCCCCGCTACCCCCCACCCCGCCCACCCCTCACCCTCAGACCCCGAACCTCACCACTTCTCCAGCTACCACCACCACCACCACCACCACCACCACCACCACCACCACCACCACCACCACCACCACCACCACCATGTAACAACAGCTCAAAGACAGCTCACCGCAAAAGCCGCAGGTCTTTTTGCAGACGATGGCCGCCAGAGGATCGTTGCAGGAACCAGGAAGTGCGTCACAGGACAGCCCCAGACCCACGTGGTCAGAGCACGCGCTGGACACCGTTGTGGTCGTCATGGGTGAGGCTGACGTCAGCAGCGATGACGTGGATATCGGGGTCGGCGAAAGAAACGTTGACGCTGCTGTGGCCGTGGTTGGTTGTGGTGGCGGTCGTGTCCGCGGTGGTGGGGTTTTCTGCTGTGGCTGCTCGAGATTGGGCGAGAGAGAAAAAGAGGGTTGGTGGTATGCGTGTGTATACCGAGTGTTTAGAGTACACGCACACACACACCACACACACACACACACACACACACCACACACACACACAACACTGCAATACGTTTTCCTTAAAAACGAAAAAAAGAAAGGAGTATAGATGCACTAAGTGGGTTCGGTGCACATTACAAACATAATAAGCGTCGTTATTATTATTATTGTTATCATCACTCATTGTTATTTTTTGTTAGTATCTTCATCATCATCATTGTCTCATTAGTATTATTATTATTGCCATTAGTAGCAATAATAGTATCATTTTTATTATAATTAATAGTGGTACCAGCATCATCATTACTGTTATTATTATTATTAGCAGGACTTGTGAAATCATTATTACCATCATCATCATTGACCAATGATTATTATTGCCATTAGTACAGTAGTAATAGTGGTATGATTATTATCATAATTAATAGTAGTGTCATACTGATGATGATGATGATGATTGTTGTTGTTGTTGTTGTTCGTCTTCTGCTTACTACTACTAACTACTACTACTACTACTACTACTACTACTACGACGACGACGACGACGACGACGACGACGACGGACGACGACGACGATTTCTATCATAATTAATAGTAGTGTTGTTATTATTATTGTTATGATGATGGTGATGATGATTGTTCTTGTTGTTCTTACTACTACTACTACTACTACTACTACTACTACTACTACTACTACTACTACTTCAGATTTCCAACTCACTGTGCGTCAGGTAGCCACAGGTATTGCAGGTCTTGGGACAGAACTGTTTGCCGTAGTCGTTGTGGCACACGTTGGGTATGTCCGCACACGTCAGTCCATTCGTCACCCTGTCCGCGCACTCGTCAGGGGCGGCGGTGGCCGCAGAGGAGGGTCCGACAGTTGTTGACCCCGAGGGTTCTTTGAGTGGACACAAGACAGAGGGGGGTTTGAGTCCAAACAAAACAGAGGGTATCTGGAGAGGAGACAAGATAGACGTTACCTTGAGTCGAGACAAAATGGTGGGTTATTTGAGTGCAGACAAAACAGTGCACTTTGAGTCTAGAAAAGACAGAGAATACATTGAGTCGACATAAGACAGGGGGTGGTTTGAGTCCAAACAAAACAGAGGGTATCTGGAGTGGAGACAAGACAGAGGTTTCCTTGAGCCGAGACAAAATGGTGGGTAATTTGAGTGCAGACAAAACAGTGTACTTTTGAGTCTAAACAAGACAGAGAGTACTTTGAGTCGACACAAGACAGAGGCTACTTTGAGTCGGCATAAGACGGAGGGTGGTTTGAGTCAACACAAGACAGAGGCTACTTTGAGTCCAAACAAAACAGTGTATTCTGAGTCTAGACAAGACAGAGGCTACTTTGAATCTAGACAAGACAGAAGGTACTTTGAGTCGACACAAAACAGAAGGTCCTTTGACCAGGCGGTGGCCACAGAGGAGGGTGCGACAGTTGTTGACCCCGAGGGTTCCTTGTGTGGAAACAAGACAGACGGAGGTTTGAGTCCAATCAAAACAGAGGGTATTTAGAGTGGAGACAAGACGGAGGTTACCTTGAGTCGAGACAGAACAGTGGGTAATTTGAGTGCAGACAAAACAGTGTACTTTGAGTCTAGACAAGACAGAAAGTACTTTGAGTCGACACAAGACAAAACACAGGTGCTTTGAGTCCAGACTTTGAGTTGACACAAGAAAGGGGGTACTTTGAGTCGATACAAGACAGAGGGTACTTTAAGTCCAGACAAAACCAGACAAGTTGTGTAGTTTTCATTTCAGCCGCGATCGTCGTATCGTCCTGAGGTGATCCTGTGCGGTTGACAGTACGTTAAAATCTACTAACTAACAAACTCACTCGTTAATGCATAGGTGTATGGTGTACACAGAACTTGCGCCGAGACGGCATCAGTTTCACGTGGCACCAGCAATGTAACAACTAAACAGCGCGGTAAGTGCACAACTTCGGTGAATATTCACAACACGCCATGAAAAGCTAGTCGCTCATTGAGAATCACATGAGAAAAGAGCGCGGTGAGTCTGCTCGAGAGCGGACAATAGCGCTATATATAAACGATCAACAACAACAGCGATACCATTACTGAGGGTTCCAGGCGAGATCAAAAGATCAAGAGATCTAAGAGGAGGGAGGTAGACCTGGATCCTCACTTTTGCCCAGAAGAGATCATGAGTAGGGAGGTGGTGCTGGGCTGAGCAAGTTGGACGTCTTTTGCTTCGAGTTGTCCAAGTTGTTCGTCAACAGCGGTGCAACGGACATTGTCTTAGTGACTCTGTCCAGCACAGCAGTTAAAAGAGCAATTGCGCAGTGCACAAGTCGCTGGGCAATGGCGAGGGGACACCGCCTTAACACTTCCATTGTTCTGGCGGCGGTCCACGGTCTCTCCGGTCTTTTTCGGGCGGTTTCTGCGGTCGAGCCTTTCACTCTCTTGCCCCCTTCCCACTCTGTCCCCGTCCCTAATAGGCCAACTTGCCTCTGTGGACGTAAAGCAACACTAAACCAAACCAGCGATACCCGAGCTCAGCAGCTGTGTGAAAGTCGAGGTGGAGGTACTCCCCGTCCACTATAGCCCTTATGGTCTCTGAGGACGTAAAGCAACTTTAAAGCACAGAGCTCAGATGCTGTGTGAAAGTCGAGATAGTCGTCCTGTGCTCCTCCCGGTCCCTAATAGACCTTATGGTCTCTGTGGACATTTAACTTGAAGCCGAAGCCGTCAGAGCTCAGGAGCTGTGTGAAAGTAAGTAAGTAAGTAAGTAAACATGGTACTTAAGGTCCACAGAAGCCGTACGGCTTATTAGGGACGGGGAGAAGGGGGGCGGGAGGGGGTGTGGAGGTGGGGGGAGAGGGAGATTATATACCTATCGCTACACTGTCACCGCCAGAATGACTTCTGCATGTGTGAAAGTCGAGGTGGACGTCCCTTATAGTCCTTTCCTAACATATACCTAATTAATGTTATGGTCTCTGTGGACGTAAAGCAACATTGTAAACTTGAACAGCGATATACTCACGACAGAATCCGCAGAATCTGGGACAGAGCAGGGTAGAAAAAGGGTCCTGACACACGCCTTGGTACATGCTACACTCCACCCCGTTGCCAATGTGGTCGATGCAGTGGCCGTAGGTGGCGTCGTTGGTGGTGGTGGTTGTCTTTGTGGTGGTGGTCGTGGTGATGGTGGGCAGAGCCGTTAGGCTGGGGCTATTGGGCATTGCTGTTGAGGGCAAAACACTGGCGCCAGTCCCGCTGTCGGTCGTTGTTGATGACGTTGCTGTTGGTGGTGATGGTGATGGTGACGGTGGTTTTGATGTTGGTTTTGAGGGGAAACTCTGGGGTGTCGTTGCCGCTTCCGCCGTCGGGGCCGAAGTGGTGAATGTCGCCGCTGGCTGTGTCGTGGGCTGTTCTACTGTTGAATTTTCGAATTTAACCAATTCATAATTAATTTAGAACGCGAGCAGTCATTCTGTTTCAGATTCTTTTATCTCCAGTTTATCCTCTCTCTCTCTCTCTCTCTCTCTCTCTCTCTCTCTCTCTCTCTCTCTCTCTCTCTCTCTCTCTCTCTCTCTCTCTCTCTCTCTCTCTCTCTCTCTCTCTCTCTCTCTCTCTCTGTGTACGTGTGGGGGTGGGGGTGCGGTGGGGGTGGTGGTGGATAGGGGGAAGTGTTGGGGGGTGGGGTGGGGGTGTATGTACGTCTGTGTGTGTCAGTCATACTGAGTGTATGTACGCACGCATTTGTGCGTGAGTGCTTGCGTGGGTACGTTCGGGCGTGCATGAGCTCGTGTGTGTGTGCGTGCGTGCGTGCGTGCGTGCGTGCGTGCGTGCGTGCGTGCGTGCGTGCGTGCGTGTGTGTGTGTGTGTGTGTGTGTGTGTGTGTGTGTGTGTGTGTGTGTGTGTGTGTGTGTGTATCGATGAAAGCTCCAATAGTGTCTTGCAAGCAACCCATGACCACACAATCTCAAACTCTCACTCGAAGAACCCTCACACTCATCAGATACCTTACCGCAAAAGCCACACGTCTTTGGGCAGATGAGGGGAGCCGCGGGATCTGAACAAACAGATGGAAGGATGGCGCACGACCATTGGTTGATCACCCGGTCAACGCAGTCAGAGTCCGCTGGTTGTGGCGAAGTGGGCGCGACAGTTACATTCGTTCCTGTTGGCGGTGCTGTAAAAACCAAACCAAACAATCGTTGGAATAAAACAGAACAGCGAGAACAAAACCTTTCTCGTCACGCATAGTATTAGTAGCAGCAGCAGCAGCAGCAGCAGCAGCAGCAGCAGCAGTAGTAGAAGTAGTAGTAGTAGCAGCAGCAGCAGTAGTAAGTACTTTGCTTGATTGTAGCTTGTAGTTTTCATTCCCACTTGTCCTGTGTGTGTGTGTGTGTGTGTGTGTGTGTGTGTGTGTGTGTGTGTGTGTGTGTGTGTGTGTGTGTGTGTGTGTGTGTGTGTGTGCGTGCGTGCGTGCGCGTGCGTGCGTGCGTGCGTGCGTGCTCGCACGCGCGCTTAACCTATTGCACTTCTTAATAATAATAAAAACATCTTCCGATGTGTTTGTGTGAAAATGTGTTTTGTTGTTTTGTTGTTGTTCTTCTTCGTCTCCCTAACCCATGCGCTGCAAACATGCGTATGTCTGCGTCGAAGTTAAATTTTTTAAATATATTTTTATGCACATTATTATCATTCATTCATTCATACAGTAATAGCAGCAGCAGCAGTAGTAGTAGTAGTAGTAGTAGTAGTAGTAGTAGTAGTAGCAGCAGCAGCAGCAACAGCAGTAGCAAGAACAAACGTATAATAGCAGTACTTGCTGTGACAGTAGAACCGGTAGAAGCAGCAGCAATAGCAGCAATATTTACAATGACAGGAGCAGTAGCAGAAGCAGCAGCAGTAGCAACAGCAAAGGTATAATTGCAGTACTTGCAGTGACAGTAGAATTTGTAGAAACAGCAGTAGCAACAGCAAAGGTATAATTGCAGTACTTGCAGTGACAGTAGAATTTGTAGAAACAGCAGTAGCAACAGCAAAGGTATAATTGCAGTACTTGCAGTGACAGTAGAATTTGTAGAAACAGCAGTAGCAACAGCAAAGGTATAATTGCAGTACTTGCAGTGACAGTAGAATTTGTAGAAACAGCAGTAGCAACAGCAAAGGTATAATTGCAGTACTTGCAGTGACAGTAGAATTTGTAGAAACAGCAGTAGCAACAGCAAAGGTATAATTGCAGTACTTGCAGTGACAGTAGAATTTGTAGAAACAGCAGTAGCAACAGCAAAGGTATAATTGCAGGACTTGCAGTGACAGTAGAATTTGTAGAAACAGCAGTAGCAACAGCAAAGGTATAATTGCAGTACTTGCAGTGACAGTAGAATTTGTAGAAACAGCAGTAGCAACAGCAAAGGTATAATTGCAGTACTTGCAGTGACAGTAGAATTTGTAGAAACAGCAGTAGCAACAGCAAAGGTATAATTGCAGTACTTGCAGTGACAGTAGAATTTGTAGAAACAGCAGTAGCAACAGCAAAGGTATAATTGCAGTACTTGCAGTGACAGTAGAATTTGTAGAAACAGCAGTAGCAACAGCAAAGGTATAATTGCAGTACTTGCAGTGACAGTAGAATTTGTAGAAACAGCAGTAGCAACAGCAAAGGTATAATTGCAGTACTTGCAGTGACAGTAGAATTTGTAGAAACAGCAGTAGCAACAGCAAAGGTATAATTGCACTACTTGCAGTGACAGTAGAATTTGTAGAAACAGCAGTAGCAACAGCAAAGGTATAATTGCACTACTTGCAGTGACAGTAGAATTTGTAGAAACAGCAGTAGCAACAGCAAAGGTATAATTGCACTACTTGCAGTGACAGTAGAATTTGTAGAAACAGCAGTAGCAACAGCAAAGGTATAATTGCACTACTTGCAGTGACAGTAGAATTTGTAGAAACAGCAGCAGCAACAGCAAAGGTATAATTGCACTACTTGCAGTGACAGTAGAATTTGTAGAAACAGCAGCAGCAACAGCAAAGGTATAATTGCACTACTTGCAGTGACAGTAGAATTTGTAGAAACAGCAGTAGCAACAGCAAAGGTATAATAGCAGCACTTGCAATGACAGTAGGATTTTAGTGGAAGCAGCAGCAGTTACAACAGCAAAGGTATAATTGCAGTACTTGCAGTGACAGTAGAATTTGTAGAAACAGCAGTAGCAACAGCAAAGGTATAATAGCAGCACTTGCAATGACAGTAGGATTTTAGTGGAAGCAGCAGCAGTTACAACAGCAAAGGTATAATTGCAGGACTTGCAGTGACAGTAGAATTTGTAGAAACAGCAGTAGCAACAGCAAAGGTATAATAGCAGCACTTGCAATGACAGTAGGATTTTAGTGGAAGCAGCAGCAGTTACAACAGCAAAGGTATAATTGCAGGACTTGCAGTGACAGTAGAATTTGTAGAAACAGCAGTAGCAACAGCAAAGGTATAATAGCAGCACTTGCAATGACAGTAGGATTTTAGTGGAAGCAGCAGCAGTTACAACAGCAAAGGTATAATAGGAACACTTGCAGTGACAGTGCTAGTATTTGACTCATCAGTACAGATTACCGAATGGGGAAGGGAAGGGGACGGGGGAGGGGGAGGGGGAAGGGGAGGGGGGAAGGAATGGTTTTATTGGAGAGATGCACGCACAAAACTATCATTGGCTTAAAATCGGGCGCTTTAGCGGCTCACTGGCTGAGCTATTTTTAGCTCCCCCGATAGCTGCTCTATCAGTGGAATCTAGGTCAGTACCAGCAGTGGTCAGTACTAGCCGGCTGCTTCTAATTTTTAACTTGTGGGCTGCTGAGTGTACACGGTGCTTTCTGTATTTTAAGTGAGTGTTTCCAGTAGTGAACATATTGGTGTTGTGATGCATGTTTGCTGTTTTTCAATGTTGCTTTGTTTTGTACGTTTTATGTGTGTACTGTGCACATTTTCATAATTTGCATGAAAGGCCCTCTTGCCAAAATGGTATACTCAGTTTACACCCCCTGTGAGTTTTTCTTTGAGAGTTGGGCCTGATTTTAAATGAGTGCTTCCTGTAGCAAATATATTAATGTTGTGATGTATATATGTTGTTTTGTTGAGAAAAAAAGCAGCACCTCACAATAATCGCATACGTTTCGTACTTTTTGTGTGTGTACTGTGCACAATGTGATGTTTTGTGTGATTTTTGCATGAAATGGTTTTGTTGCTGCATGAAACCTAAAACTATTGTACCAAACGTATTTGGTGTCTGTGTAAACTTCAAAATAAGAACTTTTCAATGGTCTGCTGTACAACTCTGTGGTGAGATGGCGCTGGGAAAGGGAGGGGGTGAAAGACGGCTGCTATAATTTACTGCTGGCAGCAGCAGCAGCGTGTCCGTGGCCGGACCGCTCAGCTATCGGATATCTCAAGTGGGGCCACCTGCATAGCTGACCTAGATTCTCGGGCACTGGCTCTAACTAAAGAGGCGTCTGGGAACAGCCGTGGCGGGAGCTGCCACAAGTATCATTTTTGTCTCGACAAATATTTGTCGCGACAAACATAATTTTGTCGCGACAAGCATATTTTTGTCGCGACAAATACGTGTTTGTCGCGATAAAACTTTTGTCGAGACAAAAATGATACTTGTGGCAGCCCCCGCCAGTGATACAAAACCGGAGCCTTACTGCAGAAGCCGCAAGAGGCAGCACACAGAACCGGGGCGTAGGCATCCTGACATATCTCGGGTATCAGCAGACAATGCAGCCCCATCCCCAGGTTGTCGACGCATTCAGGCGTCGTGTCCGTTGGTGGTGATGCCGAGGAGGGCGTCTTCGTCGTTGTTGCCGGCGTCGTGGGACTTGGAGTTGTCTTAAAGATGTCAGTTGTGTCTCTGGTCGAAATACTCGGAGTTGTCTTGATGGTGTCACTTGTCTTTGTGGTTGTAAGTGTCGGACTTGTGTTGAAGATGCCAGTTGTCTCTCTGGTCGTAAAACCTGGAGTTGTGTTGAAAATGCCAGTTGTTTCTCTGGTCGTAAGACTCGGATTTGTGTTGAAGATGCCAGTTGTTTCTCTGCTCGTAAGACTCGGATTTGTGTTGAAGATGCCAGTTGTCTCTCTGCTCGTAAGACTCGGATTTGTGTTGAAGATGCCAGTTGTCTCTCTGGTCGTAAGACTCGGATTTGTGTTGAAGATGCCAGTTGTCTCTCTGGTCGTAAGACTCGGATTTGTGTTGAAAATGCCAGTTGTTTCTCTGGTTGTAAGACTCGGATTTGTGTTGAAGATGCCAGTTGTCTCTCTGGTCGTAAGACTCGGAGCTGAGTTGAAGGTGCCATTTGTGTCTCTGGTCGTGGACGCTGCACATAATTCCACATATAGAATCTGTGTTAGTTTTCAGAATGTCAAG
>OY757546.1:11102825-11121011 GCA_963584105.1 Alviniconcha strummeri
CCCGGTCGGCTTGAATGATTCCTAGTAGGAACCAGTCAAACCGACCGGGCAGGCCTCAGTCAAGCCGACCGGGCAGGCCTCAGTCAAGCCGACCGGGCAGGCCTTGGCAAAGCCCTGAAGGCGAAAATTCGGAGTAAAACGTTTCCAATACAAAACATGCTTGGACTTTGTTTATACTCTCTCTCTCTCTTCTCTATATATATATGGTCATGGAGTAGATACATACAGATATATAGATATACAAGAGAGAGAGAGAGAGAGAGAGAGAGAGAGAGAGAGAGAGAGAGAGAGAGAGAGAGAGGAGAGAGAGAGAGAGAGGAGAGAGAGAGAGAGAGAGAGACTATCTCTAATATTACCTGAACTGTTTAGGTCTTGCTCTGGATAAATATATTGACAGTAATATATAGAAATAGAGAGCTGAAGAGAGAGAGAGACACTTTTATGATACTGTGATTCTTTATTGCTGCAGACAGTCAATAACGATGTGGTGAAATGAAAGCCCACTCACGATACACTGAACACAATTATCAAACACACACACACACAACACACACACACACACACACACACACACACACACACACACACACACACACACACACACACACACACACACACACACACACACACGTGCACCTGCGCACACATACACTTCATGAAATGAGGTCGTAATTTATATATATTACATCTCTGACGAGAGAGAGAGAGAACTCGAACTCGAAAACTTTATTTACAAGGATTGTAGTTTAGGTTCAGTCACCTGTCTAACAACTAGTCCTTGCTAAGCTACTAATGAGCAGAGAGACAGACAGAGAGACAGACAGACAGACAGACAGACAGAGACAGAGAGATAGAGACAGAGGACAGAGGGAAGGAGGGAGAGTACAAAATAGTACAAAATAGCGAATACTCCACTGTCAACCTACAAGAGGAATAAATCAATAGAAAATCAGCTGGCGCAAAACGTAGGGCTGGAAACAATTAAGAAGTGTTCAGCGAGAGTACTTGTGTTTTCGCAGTGCTTTAGAAAGATCTCTACCAATCACTTCCTGTAATTTACAACAGCCACGAGTCAGTGCACCTGTTGCCATAGCAACACGCGCTTTTTGGAAACACTCGTAGAACAATCGATCTTGAAGTGGCCATCATCACCGCCACGTTTTTCTGTATGCGACTGCCATTATAGAATGTGTGTGTGTGTGTGTGTGTGTGTGTGTGTGTGTGTGTGTGTGTGTGTGTGTGTGTGTGTGTGTGTGTGTGTGTGTGTGTGTGAGTGAGTTTGTGTGTGTGTAGGTGTGTGTGTGTGTGTGTGTGTGTGTGTGTGTGTGTGTGTGTGTGTGTGTGTATGTGTGTGTGAGTGAGTGTGTGTGTGTGTGAGTGAGTGTATGTGCGGCGTGCGTGCGTGCGTGCGTGCGTGCGTGTGTGTGTGTGTGTGTGTGTGTGTGTGTGTGTGTGTGTGTGTGTGTGTATGTGTGTGTGTGTTTGTGTGTGTGTGTGTGTGTGTGTGTGTGTGTGTGTGTGTGTGTGTGTGTGTGTGTGTGTGTGTGTGTGTGTGTGTGTGTGTGTGTGTGTGTGTGTGTGTGTGTGTGTGTGTGTGTGTGAGTGTGTGTGTAGGGAGACACATGGAGAGAGAAAGAGAATTCGAACTCGAAAATTTTAATACTCCAGGATAGTAGTGTTAGGTCCATTTGGACCTATCTAACAGCCAGTCCTTGCTATACTACAAACACAAATAAACACGACAATACCACAAACGAATACTGTAAGCACGATTACGCAACTGATTAATGCAGTTTCACAGTTCCTACAAATGTGCGGAAACAGAGAAAGGTGACAAGAGAGGAGAGAGTCAAAAACTGAGAGAGAGGAGACAGACAGACAGAGAACTCGAACTCGAAAACTTTATTTTACAAAGATTGTTACTTAGGTTTAGTCAAAACATGTCTAACAATTAGAGAGAGAGACAGAGACAGAGACTGAGACAGAGGCAAAGACAGAGACAGAGAGATACAGACTGGCCCACGCACGCACAATACAACTGGCGTGCGCGCACGCACGCACACACACACACACACACACACACACACACACACACACACACACACACACGTACGGGCACGCACACACACACACACACACACACACACACACACACACACACACACACACGCTCACATACACGCACGCGCCCGCAAGCACACACACACACACACACACACACACACACACACACACACACACACACACACACACACACACACCACACAACACAACACAACACAACACAACACAACACAACGCAACAACTAAAAAAAAATTTTTTAAAACAAAACAAAAAAAGACAAGAGCAATCGTCTCGAAACTAAAATGATGGAGAGCCGTTACTGTTGAACAGTTGAAACACATCGTTCCAGTCACCGGGCACCAAGCGGAACAACTCTGGCTCCCTGTAGTACATCAGCACGTATATTGTCTGATCATCGTCCACGATCCCTCTCTTCAGCCAGTCAGCAATCAGTTCCCGCTGAAGCGCGTACAGACGCTGGAGCGCCCGCCTGCCTCCTGCGAAAAACAACCCAGCGATAATATTGACGCTCAGCTTATGCAAGCGGTCGGCGTCTTGCCTGAACTTTTCTACCGATTCGCGCTCGATGAAGGTCACCTTATCGGAGTGTTCAAAGAGGTTGTGGGGCTTCCAGATTCCATCCGGTGGGTGGACGTCCTCGCCATGACCGTAGCCTCCGTCCAGCCAGACGAAGAAGTCGTTTCCGAAAGGGTTTCTGCCGATGGCTTCGTTGACGAAGTACAGCTTGCTCCACTGAAGGATATCGTACTCCGGCACGAGAGACTCGCACAGTTCTTTCCTCACCAGCTCGTTGTCTCGCCGGTACTCGACGCTGGCCATGATTTCTTGCACTCTGTCCCTGTGGGCGTAGTAGGGCAGGTGCTTGATGTCCGTCTCCACAACGTACGTCCGAGACTGTCGGCCCCGCCTCATCCAGTCGATGAAGGGCCGTCCCTTGGCGTCCACGAAGATGAGCATGTTGACGTCCAGGCGGAGGACTCGCTGCATGTACAGCAGGTACGTGTTGTAGCTGCGCCGCTGCTCGGGGTTGGACCACTGCCCGCGACCGATGTCCAGCATGGCGGTCACCACCGTGAAGTTGTACACACCTGCAGAGTTTGGTTTGGGTTATTGCGTGAACAGTTAACTAACCGTCAAGTTGTATGCACCTGCCTGAGGTTGGTTTTTGTTACTGAACATCTAGCCAACCGTATGTGCACACCTGCAGAGGTTGGTTTGGGTTACTGAACATCAAGTCAACCGTTACTGCATGGATATCTAGCCAACCAACAGTTGTATATCTCTGCAGAGGTTGGTTTGAGTTGTTGAACATCAAGTCAGCCGTACGTACACACCTGCAGAGGTTGGTTTTGGATGCTGCATGGCTATCTAGCCAACCGTCAAGTTGTACACACCTACAGAGGTTGGTATTGGATACTGCATGAACAGTTAGCCAACCGTGAATTTGTGTACACCTCCAGAGGTTGGTTTGAGTTGCTGAACAGCAAGTCAACGTACACACCTGCGGAAGTTGGTTTTGGTTACTGCATGTATATCTAGCCAACTGTCAAGTTGTACACACCTGCAGACGTTGTTTTGGTTACTAAGCATCTAGCCAACCACCGTCAAGTTGTATACACCTGCAGACGTTGGTTTTGGTTACTAAGCATCTAGCCAACCACCGTCAAGTTGTACACACCTGGTTGCTGGTTTTGGTTACTGCATGAACACCTAGCCAACCGTGAAGTTGTACACACCTGCAGAGGTTGGTTTGGATTACTGCATGAACAGTTAGCCAACTGTCAAGTTGTATGAACCTGCTTGAGGTTAGTTTTGGTTACTGAACATCAAGCCAACCGTCAAGTTGTATACATCTACAAAGGTTAGTTTTGGTTACTGAAATCTAGCCAACCATGAAGTTATACACACCTGCAGCGGTTGGTATTGGTTACTGCATGGACATCTAGCCAACCGTCAAGTTGTACACACCTGCAGAGGCTGGTTTGGGTTACTGAACATCTAGCCAATCGTCAAGTTGTATACACATGCAGAGATTGGTTTTGGTTACTGAATGAACAGCCAACAGTGAAGTTGTATACACCTGCCTGAGGTTGGTTTGGGTTACTGAACAGCTAGCCAACCATGAAGTCATACTCACTTGCAGAAGTTGTTTTTGGTTACTGAACATTTGCCAACCGAATGTGCACATCTGCAGAGGTTGGTTTGGGTTATTGAACATCTAGCTAATCACCGTAAAGTTGTATAAACCTGCAGGTGTTGGTTCAGGTCAGTGCATGAACATTTAGCCAACCGTCAAGTTGTATACACCTGCAGAGGTTGGTTTTGGGTCACTGCATGGATATCTAGCCAACCGTATGTAACACCTGCAAAGGTTGGTTGGGGTTACTGCATAGATATCTAGTCAACCGTACGTATACACTTGCAGAGGTTGGTTTTGGTTACTGCGTGGATATCTAAGCAACCGTCAGGTTGTAGACACCTGAGGTTGGTTTGGGTTACTGCGTGGATATCTAAGCAACCGTCAAGTTGTAGACACCTGAGGTTGGTTTTGGTTACTGCGTGGATATCTAAGCAACCGTCAGGTTGTAGACACCTGAGGTTGGTTTGGGTTACTGCGTGGATATCTAAGCAACCGTCAAGTTGTAGACACCTGAAGAGGTTGGTTTGGGTTACTGCGTGGATATCTAAGCAACCGTCAAGTTGTAGACACCTGAAGAGGTTGGTTTGGGTTACTGCGTGGATATCTAAGCAACCGTCAAGTTGTATACACCTGAAGAGGCTGGTTCTGGGTTACTGTGTGGATATCTAAGCAACCAGCTAGCTGTAGACACCTGCTGAAGCCGGTTTTTGGATACTGAACACCAAGCCAACGGTCAAGCCGTACACACCTGCAGAGGCTGGATTTGGATACCAAACACCTAGCCAACCGTCCCTGCAGAAGTTGGTTTTGGTTACTGAACATTGCCAACCGTATGTACACAACGGCAGAGGCTGAGCTGTGATACTGAACATCAAGCCAACCGTCAAGTTGTTCACTCCTGCAGCAGACGTTGGGTGTGGAAACCGAACACCAAATGTGACAGCGAATAAGTTCTTCGATTTTAACATTCAGTCAGCCGCACGAGGTCACTCCAAGACAAAGGTGAATTATAATAATGATGATAATAATAAATTTTATACGGCGTGTTGTCTGATATACACAGTGGCATTTTTTTTTTTTTTTTTTTTTTTTTTTTTTTTTTGAGTCATTACACTTTGCAACCGCACGGGGTCATTCCAGGACAACGGTGAATTATAATGATGATGATAATAATAATTTTATACGGCGTATTGTCTGATCTACACAAACCCATTACACTTTGCAACATTTTCCGATATTTTCGAGTTGAACGGTAGGATGAGTCAATGTAAAAACACAACAATGACAGGCTACTACTACTACTACTGCTGCTGCTGCTGCTGCTGCTGCTGCTGCTGCTGCTGCTACTACTACTACTACTACTACTACTACTACTACTACTACTACCACCACTGCTGCTGCTGCTGCTGCTGCTGCTACTACTACTACTACCACTGCTGCTGCTGCTGCTGCTGCTGCTGGTACTACTACTACTACTACTACTACTACCACTGCTGCTGCTGCTGCTGCTACTACTACTACTACCACTGCTGCTGCTGCTGCTGCTGCTACTACTACTACTACCACTGCTGCTGCTGCTGCTGCTACTACTACTACTACTACTACTACTACTACCACTGCTGCTGCTGCTACTACTACTACTACTACTACTACTACTACCACTGCTGCTGCTGCTGCTGCTACTACTACTACTACCACTGCTGCTGCTGCTGCTGCTGCTGCTGCTGCTACTACTACTACTACTACTACCACTGCTGCTGCTGCTACTACTACTACTACTACTACTACTACTACTACCACTGCTGCTGCTGCTGCTGCTGCTGGTACTACTACTACTACTACTACTACTACTACTACTACTACCACTGCTGCTGCTGCTGCTGCTGCTGCTGCTACTACTGCTACCACTACCGCTGTTTGCTACTACTACCACTATTACTGCTGCTGCTGCTATTGCTACATAATTTTTATGAAGCGCTATTCTCCAACCAGAGTTAAACTCACTGCACTGTACAAACAACTTATGACAAAAGCCGCATTAGCATATATTTCAACAAACAGAACCTTAAATATTGTAGTGTACCATTATCACAAAGCAAACAACAGAGAGAGAGAGAGAGAGAGAGAGAGAGAGAGAGAGAGAGAGAGAGAGAGACAGAGACAGAGACAGAGACAGAGACAGACAGACAGACAGACAGACAGACAGACAGACAGACAGACCGACCGACAGACAGACCGACAGACAGACAGACAGAGACAGACAGACAGACACACACACACACACACACACACACACACACACACACACACACACACACAGAATACACACACAAACACACACAGAATACACACACACACACACACACACACACACACACACACACACACACACACACACACACACACACACACACACACACACACACACACACACACACACATCTCTATCGCGAATTAAGCTCACTGCTCTGGGGAAACAACAACAACAAACAAAACGAAACAGCATCCAGCCTAGCCTACCTTTTTCAGGCCCAAAGCCTTCCCAAGACATGACCATTCGGCTGTCCTGCGTGAACTTCCACAGGTGCGTGCTCCTGGCAACTTCTTGACGTATGCAGATGTAAAACAACGGCGTTGACAGCAGCAACATCATCATCGCCAGCGTTCGCCATCGCCATGATTTCGCGACTCGCTTGCAATATGTCTGCACCCCCGATGACTCCTGACTGGACATGGCTGAAAATTTTGACTGACGAAACGCGAGAATGGTTTTGGAACATAGGGATTGCAAACAAAGACCAGACACTGTTCCTTGCACTAAAAAACTGAACCAAAAACAAAATAACCAAACGATCAACAACAAAATAAACGACAAATTTGTTCGTTCGCTAAGTAACTGTGGACGACCCTTCGCTTAACAGTTCATAATCTTTCCGGACAACAATCCACTTTGCAGTCTGTGAGCTTTCTGTACGACAATAAACTTAACGATTCACATTTGCTTTGTGAAAAAGGCTTCACGCTACATTTCATGAACTTCATGGTCGATACTTCGCATTAATTATCCATGGGCCATGGACGATGAGAACGTACCGAACATCGTCAGCTTTGGGGACAATATTTTATTTCGTACTTCACACAGCAGTCCTTGCGACTTGTTGACGATACTTTACACAACAAATCGTGGGTCTTGTTGACGATACTTTACACAACAGATCATGGACCTTGTTGGCGATACTTTACACAACAGATCATGGGCCTTGTTGACAATACTTTACACAGCAATTCATGATCCTTGTTGACGATATATTACACAACAGATCATTGGCCTTGTTGACGGTACTTTACACGGCAGTTTATGAGGAGCCTTGTTGACAATACTTTACACAACAGATCATGGGCCTTGTTGACGATACTTTACAAAAGCAATTCACGAGGAGCCTTGCTGACAATACTTCACACAACAGATCATGGGCCTTGATGGTGATACTTTACACAACAGATCATGGGCCTTGTTGACGATACTTTACACAACAGATCATGGGCCTTGTTGACGATACTTTACACAGCCTTGCTGACGATACTTTACACAAAAGATCATGGGCCTTGTTGACGATACTTTACACAACCTTGCTGACTATACTTTACACAACAGATCATGGGCCTTGTTGACGATACTTTACACAACAGATCATGGGCCTTGTTGACGATACTTTACACAGCCTTGCTGACGATACTTTACACAACAGATCATGGGCCTTGTTGACGATACTTTATACTGCCTTGCTGCCGATTTTTCACACAGTTCATGAGCCTTGTTGACAATACTTTACACAGCAGTTCATGAGCCTTGTTAATACTTTACACAGCAGTTCATGAACCTTGTTGACGATTCGTCACTCAGGCGTTCACGGGCCCTGTTGACGATACGTGAAAACAGCAGTTCATGAGCCGTCTTGACGATACTTTACACAGCAGTTCGTGAGCCTTGTTGACAATACGTTACACAAAAGACCAACGAACATTGCTGACGACACTTTACACAGACGTTTATGAGCTTTGCTGACGATATTTTACATAGCAATTCATGAGCCTTGTTGACAATATTTTACACAACAGATCATGGGCCTTGTTGACGATACTTTGCACAGTTTATGAGCCAAGCTGACGATACTTTACACAGCAGTTCATGAGCCTCCTAGACGATACTTCACATAGCAGTTCATGGCCTTGTTGACAGTAAGTTGCACAGCAGTTCATGAGCCTTGTTGACGATACTTCACACAAAATGTTGACGATACTTCATACTGTAGTTCATGAACCTTGTTGACGATACTTCACTCAGCAGTTTATCAACCTTGTTGACAATGCTTCACACATTGTTAACGATACACCTGCATTGTTGATGATACTTCTTACAAAATGTTGACGATACTTGACACAGCAGTTCATGAGCCTTGTCGACGACACTTCACAGAGCAGTCCATGAGTTTTTATGACGATATTTCGCACATTCCTGTGCAATATAGCCTCGACACTTGGCAGTAGAGTTGTATTTTATTTCACTGCATTGTACACAGCAGTTCCCGAGTTTTGTTGACGGTATTTCGCCTCAGCAATTGGCACAGCTTGTGGACAGTGTCTTTCACTATAGCAGATTATGGACTTCGGGGCAATCATAATGTCGTGCACACAAACAGTTTCCTACAGTCCGTCTCTGTTTGTTTGGCTCTGTCGCTAGAGTTGCGCGTGTGTCTAAATTATATATGCACTGCTGGCGCGCTCACCTGTAGGCTATGCTGGTGTCCGTGTGCGTTGCTTCGTAACGGTGATGACTATTGCACCAGTTGGGCTAATAGCTGTCTGTGGTGAATGGAGACCTCGAAGGTGTGTTTTTGTTTTTTTGTTTTTCTTCTCTCTCTCTCTCTCTCTCTCTCTCTCTCTCTCTCTCTCTCTCTCTCTCTCTCTGTTTATCTGTTTGTCTGTCTGTCTATCTGTCTGTCTCTTTGTCTCTCTCTGTGTCTGTCTGTCTGTCTGTCTGTCTGTCTGTCTGTCTGTCTGTCTGTCTGTCTGTCTGTCTCTCTCTCTCTCTCTCTCTCTCTCTCTCTCTCTCTCTCTCTCTCTCTCTCTCTCTCTCTCTCTCTCTCTGTTTTTCGCTTCCCGCCCTCTCTCTTTCTCCTCAATGCTATGATCATATGCTCATCAATCCTGTAAAAACAAAGCCACACAAGACAAAAGCACCAGCTTTCAGACTTGTTATCGAGACTGTGACTGGATGATCAGGCTATTGGAAATGTAACTGAACATCGCCTACTAGGTCCCATTATCGATAATATCCTAATGGCAAGCCCAGATCGAACACATATGCAAACTAATAAAAAAATAAAAATAAACTGCAACACATCATCCACATCGATACCAGAAATAAAAATCTTCTGCAACCCTTGCATCAAACCCTACATCGATTATGCGTCAATGGTGTGACATGGCAGTGGCGTAATACACTTTAAAATGAAATTTCTTCATGGAAGGGCAGGGAAATTAATTCTTCATGATCCTTCCCTATCTACAGATTTAAGAAAAGGTGCACTATGAATTTTAAACCTAAGGCAGCAACTCACAGTAATTATTAATAGAAACCTTTCTTGCACCTTTCTTCGTACGCGTGCGAGCGCGCATAATCCAGTTGACGCTACAAACACTGTCTGGGCACGCCGGCAGCACGATGATCACTAACTCAGTTGTCAACGAGCCAATCGATGCCATCCCTCCTCACGGATGACAGCTTGATCACTGACCCCAGGCCCAGCAAATAGCAGACGCCAAGGGACGCAACCTCCCGATGACGTCACCATGATCGGTCTGGGCGTGTCGTCCACAAACTGATCGTTTAGCTGTCAGCCACGTGTACTAAACTATAGCTCTCTGTTAGCTGTTCTTCTCCACTCAGGGAAGAAATCAAATCCATGCTCGGAGCTGTTCACCCTGATTGAGAATTACTGGCTGACATGACGAAAGCCGTTTCTTTAGGCCTTGGTAAGGATAAATCAACACACAAGGGAGTTAATAAGCGCTCGAAAGACGGTAACTAACCTGGCATGCAAGTAAATACAAAGTGTATAAACTCCACCAAAGGTACAACCTCCATTTTTGTTTCATATCTTGGTAAGGAAAGAAATAATTATAAAGAAAATCGAAACGAAGACGAAAGTGGGACTCAAAACGTAGACAGTGTGCCAGTATTTTCATCTGCCTTCTTTATTTGGTTCTTTCATGAACATTTATAAATACGAAAGAAGCAGAATCTGAAACAGAACGAGGCCCAGAGCGCCCATGTTGAATCAACAAACAAGGGAGTTACTAACCGCTCGAAAGACGTCAAACACAATTCACACAAACACAACAATTGACGATGTATCGCTGGTGGAATGTATATGTACCTTGCATGACAGAAGAGAGAATTACCTTAGGTGACTCAGGTCTTTGTTGTGTTTGTGTGGCGTCCTTCGAGCGCTAATTAACACCTTTGTTCGTTGACAAAAGAAGCAGGTTGTTTGTTATTGTTGTTGTTATTTTGTTGTTGTTTTAGTTTTTCCTGTTGTTGGGTTTGTTTGGTGTTGTTCGGTTGTTGTCTTGAGAAAAGTTTCGATTTTGTTGTCATTTGTTTGCTCATGGTTTGTTGTTGTTGTTTTGTTTTTTGGTGTGTGTGTGTGTGTGTGTGTGTGTGTGTGTGTGTGTGTGTGTGTGTGTGTGTGTGTGTGTGTTGTTGTTGTTGTTGTTGTTGTTGTTGTTGTTGTTGTTGCACCGATTTTGAGTTCCTCTGGGCGTAGCGATGTTGATTTACGATGGGGGAAGGACACATTACACAGACCACCCAAGAGCCTTTGACTGCAGCTGATACGTAGGCTTGTCTGCTTCATACCATCTGTCTTCTGAATGAGAAACTTTGTTGCTTAAGGTCCACGGAAGCGAGTAGGCCTATCAGGGACGGGGACGAGTGGAAAAGGGGGAAGGGGGAAAGAAGAGGGAAACCTCGAAACAGGCGCCAACCCGGAAGACCAAGTCTGCCGTGGACCGCGGCCAGAAAAAAAAAAAAATGTGGACCGCCGCCAGAACAACAAAATGTTAAGGCAGTGTCCGCCCGGCATTGCGTAGCGACTAACGTACCACGCATTTGCTGTCCCAACTGCTATGCAGAACGGTCACAAAGACAATATCCGTAGCTTCGCCGGATTGGGAAACAACTGAAGCGAAAGAAGTCCAACTCTCAAGCCCAGCTCCACCTCCCTTTTCTTGATCTCTTCTGGGCTAACTTGTGGGTCCAGCACCACCTCTTGAATTCGCGTGGACCCGCACAAGTGTCTAACTTCTTTGTGAGAGTCCTGCTGCATCGTCGGTAGCGCTTCGTGGTTTAATTATCAAAAGCAGACGCGGTCAGAGGATCGAATACAGAATATGGAATAGCGAAGCCGGTTGCTCCATTCCATCACTCGCATCGGACAGCAGTCAACAATCTTCTCCAGACATTCCACCGAAGACTGATTCAAATATTGTAAGTTTTGAGGTGTTGACTGCTAATACAGGGTAATATCCAAGGAGGCTGTCAAACATTCCTGGGACATTTTGACGCCATTTTAGGTCACAAATATCAGAAGAATCACCCAAAGCGGGTCATACCAGCGAATAAACCCAAAATTAGCAAAACTGAAAAAGTTAGTTTTATCATATCTGTGTCAGTCCTTCCGTGTGCGTATACTTCTTTCAGACAATTGATCTAGATCTAGTTTCTGAGTAACCGTGCACGCTTCCCGAGTGCTGATGTCGGCAGAACAATCGCCCAATTACACACTGGATCAGTCACCTGTGTTGCAAATGTTGGCTTTATTCACTAGATATGACGCTGACTGAGCAATTCTGCCGATATTTGTGGCACAAAAAATTGCCTTTAAAATTTCCCAGAAAATTTCCGACTGTCTCCTTGGATATATTGCCTTAAAACTGTTGTGTGTCAGCGTGAAGCGGTATGGCGTATTTTTGACATCAGGAGGGTAGTGTAAAAATTAAAAACAAAAAAACAAAAACAAAACTACACCGAGTTCACATGCACTTCAGTAGTGTGTGTACTGTTAATTGATACATTATTCACTGAATTTGTTCGGTTTTAGAGGTGGTAAACTGTTAGAGATTAATGACTTGAAATTCAGTAATCGCCTTGAAATAGATCTATAGATATTAATATACATCTAATGTAAGTGTAAGTAATCTCATACAAGTAAGCAAAATAATCTGCCAGAGAAATCTGCATAAACGGACCAAAACAAACATAATAACAACATATAATGTAGAATTTATTGGAGATGGGTGTAAAACGTCATGAGGCCCGACTGTTGTCCCTATGACTAACAATAACAACCATGTTGTTTTATTGTCCTTGGGTTTGTACTTTGTACGTGGGTTTGTGGTTTGTATCTCTTTGTGTACGCACAAGATCTCATGTCAAACCTTTGATAAGTGAAGGCCTCATGGCCAGTAGTAAATACGATACAGATAGACAGATAGGTAGATAGATAGATAGATAGATAGATAGATAGATAGATAGATAGATAGATAGATAGATAGATAGATAGATAGATAGATAGATAATTAGTATTACTACATTAGTGTTATATGAGTTAAAACATTACCGTAGTAGTATAGTACTTTGGAAATTAAAGCTCAGAAAAATCATGGATTTAAATTATCAGATGAGAATTTACATGAGAAAGAAAGGAGAGGAGGTAATTCAATTAACATTATATGAGGCTGACAATAGTTATAGAGTGAGCTCTAGATCAGTAATCTATTATCATAATAGTAATTCTATTAATATAGCAATAGCAATATTATGATTAATAGAGACAAACAAATTCATCATGTTCTGCAGGCCCAAGATTGATGGATGTTGAACGACCTGTATAACTGACTCAAAGTCAACTGAAATAACAGAATCAACCTGACCAGAACCTGCAGCTGTTATGTAAGTGCTGTACAACAAGTTTACTTTGTTCACCACATTTCTTATTTTGTCATAAAAAAAAAAAAAGACAAAAAAGAATGTTATGTTTATAGTAATTGAATAGTAATATTGATAATATTACTAATATGTCTGTGGCATAAAACACCAAATTATTTACTGTCTATACAAACGAATTCATCTTCTGCTTCCCCCTCTCTCTTCCAGTCTGACTACACCTCCCCTCCCCCCAAATAAACAAACAACAACATATTGGTAGTAGTTTAACAGCTGTAGTAGCATTAATACTCTGTAACTGTTTGTTATTATTATTAATATGTAGTATATACTTGTTATTATTATTATTAATATGTAGTATATACACCTGTTACTTGTGTATTAGATCCCCTTCCTCTTAATACTGCCTACCTTTAGCTGCATGTGTAACTGTGGCAGGTTTTGTGTGCTCCTAAAATCAGTAACTGGTAATGTGTTTAATATTATTGTTATCTCTTTGATGTGGATCATGACTTGAAATTGCTGTGATTCCAAAATGCTACGACTGCTTGTTTGTTTATTTACGTGAGTATTTATTTTTGAAACTGCTTAACAAATGTGAATATGTAATTGTTGGTGCTGTGCTCTCTGAGCATGGCAAGAAGTGTGACATTGCAATTTTCTGTCACTGTCACACACAGTCTGTCATTAGTGTCAATGAAACAGTTGAAAATAAGTTGGTGTTTTACGCCCAGTCAACCGGTACACAATTAAAAGTTGCATTATTGTGAAATACATTAAGTTGTGCATGATTTCAACCTCTACTGAACTGTACCTCAATCATACCAGTTCTTGTAACCTTGACCATTAAAGGTGTGTTTTTTATTTGCCAAAGTTATGACATCTAGAGACAATCTTCCTCTTGTCTGTTCACCCCCCCCCCCTCCCCTCCCAAACCATTTTGCTTTTTTGTGGTTTAGCTATTTTTTCTTTTTTCTTCATGAAATTGAAATGTCTATGTGTAATGTTGTTTACAGTAAATTACACATCAGTTTGACAGATTGCCTCCACCAGTTAGTCATTGTATTGCATACTTCAACTTTGAAAACATCTGCAAAGATCTTGGGAAAGTAAATTTTAATGTCCTGTTGTTATCTGTGAATGCCTTTTTACCAGTATCTTTTCATTTTTATTTGCTGTTGTTGTAATTAAATGTTTTATGATTTGAGTGAATGTGTGATGAGTACTTGGCACCACAAAACATTCCTCATGCAATCAGTGTATTGACACTTGGCAATAAAGTTGTATTGTACTGTACTGTATTGTCAGTATTGTATCCCCCTGCCCCGCCCACACACACACACACGAAAAGCAACAGCCTCAGTTCGTGTTGGTATGCAGATGTGATCATGATGAGAGTAAAAATGTGATGATGGTCGAGACTGAGTCAGTGGGTAATATGTACAGTTTAATGTCCTTTTTATTATTATATTTTAATTATGTTTTTTATGTTTTCTAATATTCACAGCATACAGTTATTTTGTATTATAAACCAAACAATGGTAAAATCCAAAGAGACGGTCAAAAATTCCTGGCCCGTTTTAAGTCATTTAGGGTCACAAATATCATCACAATCATTAAATGAGGTCCATATCTACCGATTACAGCCGAAATCCACAACAAAAGGTGATTTTTTATTATTATTGTTTTACATCATATATTTTTGTCTTTGATTGTTTCGAGTCGGCGTCACGGATTGCAAATGGCGAACGAAGCCGACGAAGTGCTGCTAGGTAAGCGGCCTCGTTAAACAAGCTACGGCAATTAAAAACCGCGGAGAGTGAACGGAAAAAAACTGCGATCTGAGAACGTTCAGTCGTGAGTACGATTGTCTTGCCAAAATCGGCATAAGGAATCGTTCATGTTGTTACTGGGAAACTAGGTCAAACGTCAAAGGGCAACATGAGCCGACTCGAACTGACAATCAAAGACAAAAATATATGAAACAACTCACCTTTTGTTGCAGATTTTGGCTGTACTCGGCAGATATGGATCTCATTTAATGGTTGTGATGATATTTGTGATCCAAAAGAACTTTTTAAATGGTCCAGGAATTTCCGACCGTCTCCTTGGATAAATACCCAAACAATTCCAACAAAAAGTGAGTTCACTATTCCATATTTTTGTCCTTTATTGCGCGCATACTCCTTTCAAGCATCAGATCTGAATCTGGTTTCCGAGTAACCGTGCACGCTTCCCGAGCACTCACTGTTCGTGGGGAACATGCAGATTGGATAGGAGGGTCCCCCAGCTGGTAGTCTAGTATAAATTATAATAGGTCCATGTCTGAAGATAGTATAAATTATAATAGGTCCATGTCTGAAGATCTGAAACTGTCGCAGATCGGCTCTTCTCCGCTGCCGCGTCCATTCAGGGGACTTCACTCTCCCGGAGTAAGAAAACTGTCAAATTATCTTCGCGTGTTATTTCCAAATCGTCTATTGGCAGTGATGACTTAGTCTGGTACCGGCGTCTCGTGGGGCGGATCAGTCGGTTCACCACTGCAGTCCGAGGGTCTCTCTCTGGACTCATTCAAGCCAAACATTAGGGCACTTTTCCCGAAACGATAGACCTGCCATGTTTTCCATTCCCTGCTGTTATCTTCATCCGTCTCTCATCCTCTTTTTGCTGCCCGTTTTAAGTTGGGTGTAAATTTAGTTTTGTATGGTCTGCTCTTGTGTGCGGGTGCCTGTGTGCGTGTGTATGTGTTTGTGTATGTGTGTGTGTGCGCGCGCTTAGAACAGTCTTAGGGACACGATTTTTGCACGTTATACGTACTTTAATTATTATTATATTGGCCCAAACCTGGACGATGGCCTTGATGCACGTCAGCATATGTTGTTGGCCTAGGACGGGTCCGTTGAGCTCCCTTTGGAACTGATCCTGGAGGTGTTCAGGCGAACTGAGTTCAGTGTTTAAGGCCAATCTGGTTCCCGCTAGCTCATATGATATACAGAGACTGTCTGCTCCTCAGCATTGTGCGACAGGCCCTCTAGGGTGTGTTTAGGGAGGACCAGACCTTGGTCTGAATGTTGCTGAGTGTTGAAGAAAGTCCATCTGAGTGATGCTAATTCTTAAACCGGTGAGGGTGTGCGTTGTTTTCTTGGCTGAGAGACACACTTTCTGCTGGCCTGGAAACAATGGCATAATAGGAAAGAAGTAGACCTGGTCGATATAACGCTGAGTAGTGTTGCCACTGCCTCGACTGGGACCAGGACCAAGCTCACGGAAGAGCGAGGATCGAGTCCCAGGTGTTGGGTTGAGTCCAGTTTCACCCCATAGCATCACGCTTGTCTACAACCATCCTCAGGCGTCGTTCTCGGTTACACACTTCTCTTCTTTGCCACAGCCTGACTCGTCCGTCGACATAGCTGATGAGGAAGAGGCAGACGGATAGACAGACATAGAACTCGGAGTCGAACTCGAAAACTTTATTTTACAAGGACTGTAGTTTATGTTCAGTCAAAACGTGTCTAAGAGAGAGAGAGAGAGAGAGAGAGAGAGAGAGAGAGAGAGAGAGAGAGAGAGAGAGAGAGAGAGAGAGACAGACAGACAGACAGACAGACAGACAGACAGACAGACAGACAGACAGACAGACAGACAGACAGACAGACAGTGAGAGTGACAGACAGACAGAGACAGGGAGAGGGAGAGACAGAAAGAGACACACAGACAGAGACAAAGAGCGGAGAGAGGCAGAGATAGGCAGAGACAGATGGAGACAGAAACAGACAGAGACAGAGAGAGACAGACAGAGAGAGAGACACACACACACACACACACACACAGAGACAAAGAGAGAGAGATAGAGATAGGTACAAACAGATAGAGACAGAGACAGAGACAGAGAGAGAGAGAATACATAAACTCAAAAACTTTATTTCACAATGACCATAGTCTGGGTACAATTTAGGCCTGGCAAACGCTTGACCGTGCTATTGCGACACATCTCATCGAGAGAAACTGCAAAGACGATCTGTATCTACACAAGCTAATAAACAGTTGGCTTTTTTTTTTTTTTTCTTCTTCTTCTTCTTCTTTTTTAAGGTTCACTAGAAAACAAGTCCACGGAAATGGTTTGAGAATTGACAGAAAGCAAACAGATGCATAGCAATGAGTAAATCAAGCAAACAATGCTCGTTATTGTCCATGTAGGACATAACCATGATATACATAGGTCAGCGGTAATTAAGAAATCAACATGTAAAATGGCAAGTGTCTAATAGTTAAAGGCAATTACACAACACACACACACACACACACACACACACACACACACACACACACACACACACACACACACACACATATACGCGTTATGTAGAGCTCGCGAGCATGGCACTGGAAATGGCTGCCGATGTCTGAACACTAGACCATTCTGATGTGTCCTGTTTCAAATTCAAAACTAGCGTCCATTCTTCACATCCCGTGTGTACTGATCTTGTTTTTCTCCGCGGCTGGCAGTCAAATTTGTTTCAGATTTGTCAACGTGTTTTCCTTGCTTACTACATAAAGTGTGGGTTGACCCAAGAAGTCTCTGACTGCGTAAACAAGTTCCAAAAGCGATGGTCTCTGCCTTCGTCCTTCCAGGAGAACTTCCGGAAGCCAATGCCCTTGAACCGGAAGTAAATGGACACAAGTTCGTCATAACGGGAACGAGGCGGTGCTTCGGCGAAGAGGTGCCACTCGATGAGGACTTGTGGAATGGAGGCAAACAGGCCTTCTGTGGAAAGGATATCGTCCACTACATCCCACTCGTAGGATTCGATGTCGATTTTCAAAATAGTAAGTGAGCCCTGAAAAAGGAAGAAGAGGAGAATGGATGGAGACAGTGAGAATAAAACACTGTGTTACCGCGGCCTTCAGTAGCGCATTGGGGAGGAGAAGTGGGGGCGGGGGGGGGGGGGGGGC
>OY757546.1:11121211-11137980 GCA_963584105.1 Alviniconcha strummeri
ACTGGGTAACTGTAGATGTTACATTAATTCCTGGTGACTGTAAATGTTACATTAGCTCCTGGGTAACTGTAAATGTTACAATGGCTCCTGGGCAACTGTAACTGTTACGTCAGCTCCTGGGTAACTGTGAATGTTACATAGCCTTCCTGTTTGTGGTCTTGCTAATAACTTCAAACGTTACGTGTGACTTTCAGAGGTGTAACAGCAGATTACCTGGGGTCAAAGGAAAAAAACCGTTGCACCCCAACACCTGCCATGGCGTCGTCAAACCGGAAGTCGTAATCTATTCTGAAATTAGAAAGGCAGGCCACCTGTGATATGGTTCTGCAGCTACAAAATTCGAACACATGAGAGGTGAAAAGAATTAACCGCTTATTTAATACGAAACAACACAACATGCGAATCTTCGGGGTAAGCCCCTTTGTCACGCGACAGAACAACACTAAAACAACAGTTAAACGGTGAAAATTAAATGTAGGCTACTTATTTGCTTGAGTGTGTGTGTGTGTGTGTGGTGGTGTGTGTGTGTATGTGTGGTGCGTGCGTGCGTGCGTGCGTGCTTGTGTGTGTTTGTGTGGCTACAGCTACAGCCGGAAATACAGATAAGAATAAGAAGAAAAGCAAGAAGGACGGTTCCTTGCATTAAGCAGAAATCAGTCAGACTATACCTACTTGGCATACCAGTAATGTCTGTACTTAATGTGTATAGTCAGACAACCATATACCAACCCCCTCGCCACCCCCGCCCAGCACCCCCACTCCCTCCACACCCATACCAGGACCCCCCCCCCCCCCCCCCCCACCCCCAGCTCTCTCTCTCTTCATCTGTACTGTTGTTCACTCTCTCATTATTGCATATACAATTAAGAGTTTAGTCTCTATAGAGTCTTAAAGTTCAGTGTCAGAAGCCATTCAGCATCTAGATGTTGCACTTTATCACGTACCCCAGTGCAGCTTTTATGTGCCGCATGGTGTGTAGCGTTCGTTCGGTAATGTATTACATCGTTGAAAAGGGAAGGAAGAAAATTGGTTTGTAACACACCCCTCGTGACCGTTGTAATTATCAGGGCAGCATTAAAAAGGGGAGAGAAAATACCATCTACTGTGTAGGCTGCTTGTATAATAACGAAATCATGATCAATGTAAAGCTTTCCCTTAATAAACGGCATGTGTTGTATGGGCTGTGTACGGTAATGTAATATGTCATTAAAAGGAGAGAAGGGAGGAAACTGGTTTACACACATTCTGTTATTGAACTTTTTGTTTTATAATGCTCATGCTACCTGTTATTTTACTGGGTTGTTTTTTGTTGTTGTTGTTTTGTTTTTTGTTTTGTTTTGTGTTTTGTTGTTGTTGTTGTTGTTTTTGTTTTTTGTTTTTGTTTTTTGTTTGTTTTGGGGTTTTGTGTGTTGTGTGTGTGTGTGTGGTGTGTGTGTGTGTGTGTGTGTGTTGTGTGTGTGTGTGTGTGTGTGTGTGTGTGTGTGTGTGTGTGTGTGTGTGTTGTTGTTGTTGTTGTGTTGTTGTTGTTGTTGTTGTTGTTGTTGTTGTTGTTGTTGTTGTTGTTTTAATGCGATTGTATGTGTTTATTTCATAGTGCTGAGTGAAACTTGTTTGACTATATTGTGTATATTTACGTATTATGTTGTAATGTTATTCAGTCGATAGGTAAATTTCTATGTCCACACACAGAACAATAAGATTCTCTATTCTGTAATTCTCATGGCGGTTATATTGGGCGACATTACAACAACACAAAAAGGAGAGAGAAAAAATGTCCATCGGACGTGTAGGCTACTTGTATTTATAAACGAATTATTATCAGTCTTCCGCTTTAATAAAAATGACTGAAGTATTCGTAAAGCCCAAAGAGACTATTCTAAACACACACACACTCACACACACACACACACACACACACACACACAACACACACACACACACACACACACACACACACACACACACACACACAGGCACAGCACAGCACCAGCACACACGAGCATTCTGATCATACAAAGCTCAATTTACACAGCTTAAAACGGGCAGCAAACAAGCAGCAAACTGTGTGCACTAACTAAAAAACAAAGTCAAAGGTTCACGTGGAATTCACTCACCCAAACGAGTAGACAATGCAGTTCTCCTTCGGCACCAAGTTAGAGTCGAACATACCAAGCGGTTTCCCATTTCCCTTTCGTCCTTACACTCGTTGTCTATTTCTCCCATGTCTCTGGAAAACATTGACAATACCTAAGACATTAACTCTCTGCAGTCTATTTCTCCAGGTCTCTGGAAATCATTGACAATGTCCTGAGACATTAACTCGTTGTAGTCTATTTCTCCATGTCTCTGGAAACCATGGACAATGCTAAATATATTAACACTTTCACTGTCATGCTTGCCACGCCTTGGCTAGGCAAACGACCGATAAAATTGCCAAGTAATCATTAAGGCTTGTTCAGCCCGAATACCAAGGCATCGATTGTGTCACATGACTGACACCAGCAAGAACACCAAGGCATGGGTTGTGTCACATCACTGACATCAGCAAGACACCAAGGCATCGATTGTGTCACATCACTGACACCAGCAATAACACCAAGCATGGGTTTGTGTCACATCACTGACGCAGCCATAACACCAATGACTGGGATGTGTCATAACACATTGACACCAGCAATAACACCAGTTAGGCTACATTACAATGTTGGTTTGCGATGCATAGTTATGTGGAGACTATCTTCAGCTATAATAAACTCTTTGCATAACAGCATCACCCTCCAAAAATGAAGAGAAATTCTCCGAAGACGGTGTGTGGCTGCCCATGTGAAGGAACAACACACACACACAACACACACACACACACACACACACACACACTTAACACACACATCACATACACACACACACACACACACACACACACTCATTCACCACCACCCTGTGTCTCTCTCTGTCTCTGTGTGTACTCTCTCTCTCTCTCTCTCTCTCTCTCTCTCTCTCTCTCTCTCTCTCTCTTCTCTCTCTCTCTCTCTCTCTCTCTCTCTTCTATCTATATATATCACATTACTACGCTTACTTTTCAGCCGGCATAGTTTGTGCCACCCACTCCTCTTTAGTCGATTGCAATAGCGACCAGTGTCTGGCTGGGAAAAAAAAGAGAAAAACAAAGCAGATGAAATGGACCATTCGATCAATGACCTGACTCAGAAAATGACGACATACTTGTGTGTTTTCTAGAAGAGAGAAAAACAACAACAACTAAACTACCAGCAGAAATAACAAAAGAAACAACAACAGCAATAACAAAAGTATAAAAGCAAAGGCTCAATCAGATTACATTGAAATCAGTTTGAGTGTGTACAGATAATAGTGTCAGAAATAACTGCAATGTCAGCTGAAGCCTGAGGAAGTACGAAGTACTGATGTACCCAGTGTTCAGCTGAAGCCTGAGAAGTACGAAGTACTGATGTACCCAGTGTTCAGCTGAAGCCTGAGAAGTACGAAGTACTGATGTACCCAACGTTCAGCTGAAGCCTGAGAAGTACGAAGTTCTGATGTACCCAACGTTCAGCTGAAGCCTGAGAAGTACGAAGTTCTGATGTACCCAGTGTTCAGCTGAAGCTGAGAAGTACGAAGTTCTGATGTACCCATCAGAAGTACAATTCCTGCACTTGTAAATCACAAAACACTGTGCATGCTGTTTTCCAAAACGGTTATGGATAATATTAATGTTGTTGTTGTTGAGTTGATGCTTAATGTCCTCAGATGTCATTATTGACATATTAGGGACAAGTTGTGACCAATGCCGAAGCACGGTTCAATACGTAAGGTGCATGCGTGTTTAGCTGTAACCTGCCACCTGCACTTTTGGCAGAATGACCGGGATTTTTTACGTGCTACTGTGGTAACACGGGGGTGGAACGGATACCGAAATAGGAGTCAGCACAGAAAGTCGACTCTGGAGAAGAAAATTCTCCCGCCGTTCCAGCAGGGATTCGAACCCGCGACCTTTCAATCACGAGTTCGGCGCTCTAACCACTGAGCTATCCCCGCCCCGAACGGATATATTAATAATAACAATAACTCTTTTATAGCGCTAGTCCCCGTAGAAAAAGAAAAAGAATTACGAGTTCAGGGCGCTGTACAATATCATAACACGAACTATAGAAAGAAACAAGCATAAAAACCAATACAATGAGCAAGTGCTATGCACACAACCAAAACAAACGGTGTGTGGATTGGGGTGGGTGGTGTGTGTGTGTGTGTGTGTGTGTGTGTGTGTGTGTGTGTGTGTGTCTGGTTGTTGTGTGTGTGTCTGTGTGTGTCTGTGTGTGTTGCTGTGTGTGTGTGTGTGTCTGTGTGTGTGTGTGTGTGAGTGCGTGTCGTGCGTGCGTGCGTGCTGTGTGTGTTGTGGGAGGGTTGTAGTGTGTGGGTGGGTGTGGGTGTAAGGTGTGGTGTGCGGGGAACAAAATATTATCTCTATAATTATATTATATCTGAGGTTTAATGCAGGCTATACATTTTTTGTTGATCTTGTAAATCGCCGAGTGCTCACTCTTGTCGGTGAGATACGGAGCTCTAGAAATGACTTGGACGACGATATGATGATGATGATGATGATGATGTGGCGGGTGGTGGCGATGATATGAGGAGGAGGAAGAGGATGGCGGTGGCGATTGTGATGATGGTGATGGCGGTGGTGGTGACTACGACAACGACGACGATGATGACGATGACGACGACGATGATGATGATGATGATGATGATGATGATGATGATGATGATGATGATGATGATGATTCACAAAGACTGCCTCACTTGCCCTCTGGACAATTAAAGCTCACCTTCCCAGACGGCGCATGTGTCTACCCCCTAGCCACAACATCCCGGGACGTTGGCAACGACGACGGGGAGTAACGATGTGACGGAAGAGCACCAGGACCAGGACCAGCAGCACAAGACTGATTCGTCGGTCTACCCGCCTCCACTTTGTGGCAGCGTGGACTCCGCATTCTCTGAGCATCCGCATCGCTGGGCTGTGGGTCGCTCTCAGGGTCGGCATTGTCGGGGCCTGTGAGGTAGAGGAAGTAAGTATGCATAGAAAGAAGGAGGGAAGGAAGGAGGAAGGAAGGGAAGAAGGCAGGAAGGAAGGCAGGAAGGAAAGAAAAAAAGGCAGGAGGGAAGGAAGGGAAGAAGGCAGGGAAGAAGGCAGGAAGGAAGGAAGGATGGAAAGAAGGGAGGAAGGAAGGCGGTCAGGAAGGAAGGAAGGAGGAAAAGAAAGAAGGAAGGCAGGGAAGAAGGCAGGAAGGAAGGCAGCAGGAAGGAAGGAAGGCAGTCAGGAAGGGAAGAAGGAAGGAAGGAAGGCGAGGAAGGAAGGAAGGAAGGGAAGAATGGATGGAAGGAAGGGAAGAAAGCAGGAAGGAAGGAAGGAAGGCAGTCAGGAAGGAAGGAAGATAGGATGAAAGGAAGGAAGGAAGTGAGCAGGTGCGTAAGTAACGAAATAACTTGGTGTTTTTTATGCCAGTCATCAGAACAGTTTTATCAGACCTGCGAGTTCCAAGAAGTAAGCAGGCAGGCGTAAGCAAGTAAGTAAGTAAACAAGCAAGCAACTAAGTAAGTAACTGGTGGATTGTTTTTATACCCAATCAACAAGGATGGTTATATCAGGCCTGTGGATTTCAAGAATTAAAGTAAGTAAGTAAGTTAGCAAGTCAGTCAGTCAGTCAGCAAAGCAAGCAAGCAAGCAAACATGGTTATATCAGGCCTGGTTATATCAGGCCTGTGAGTTACAAGCTCCTAACACATGAAAGGTTAAAAGTAACGTTCATTTCATACGGCAATACAAAACGTGTACATTTTCGGGGTAATCACCCTTTTCAAGCGACAAAACAACAATTGAGCGATGAAAAATGAAATGGTACTTATCCGGCTTCAGTCGTGTGTTGCGAGTGTTTGGAAGAATGTTGGCATGACAATGTCGTGTCACCGTTTAACTGTTACTTATCTGTTGTTTTGTCGCTTGAAAAAGCGGATTACCCCGAAAATTACAACGCACGAAACTGAATTAACGCACTAACTAAACTCGCAGTAAACTTCCTCGCAGCTCGTATTGTCCCCGGAAAACACCTGCAAGATCTCAATGATCAAAGCAGTCAAAGACTCACGAGTTCTGTGTTCCTTTTTCAGAGCTCAGGAGCTGTGTGTAAGTCGAGGTGGCCGTCCTGGGCTCCCGTCCCTAATAAGCCTACGGTTTCTGTGGACGTAAAGCAACACTCAACCAACACTCCTCGAGAGCGGAAAATAGCGCTATATAAAAACGATCAACAACACACTCAGTGTGTGTGTGTATATATATAATTTACACGTTTTGTATTGTCGTATGAAATCAGTGTGTGTTATATATATAGAGAGAGAGAGGGGGGGGGGGGGATTAGAGAAGAGAAAATTCTTTAGGAGACAGAGACAGAGATACAGACACAGACAGACAAACAGACAGACAGAACGGCAAGCGTTGAACGGCAACAAAACAGAGACAATTTACCTGGAGAAGCAATTCTCTGGAACTGCCGGGACTTGAACCTTCACCTTTCGATCACTAGTCCGGCGCTCTAACAACTGAGCCCTTCGGTCAACATGGTGCTTAACGTCCACAGAAACCGTACGGCTTATTAGGGACGGAGAGGGGGGAGGGGGTATGGAGGTGGGGGAAGAGGGAGATTATATACCTATCACTACACTACCACCACCAGAATGACTCCTGCATTAAGATGGGCAGCGACGAGAGCCGTTTTAATGTTTCATTAATTGTGAGGGGCAAGTCACAACGAGACTCAGACTCCAAGCACTGGTTTACGACATCCTTTCTTCAACCACTGCCGTATTTAGTTACGTCATAGGGTCCGGAAAACTGTCAGCTAATGGGCAGTTTTTTGCTGGTGCTCAAACAGATGTACGTTTGTTACAATCAACTCAAATAAAACAAGGCGTGTCATTTATAGCCGCCAACAAAGTTTACACCAGCACAAATAAAACCACAATCGTTTCAATCGAGACAGAACTCTTTTTTCTTTTCTTTTTACCCGGGGTGGATGCGTCTCATGTTTACGTGCGTGCTTTGGCGCTAGGTTGCTTCTACAGTCATATTAGTACCCGATCCTTTCGGAGGGCGCTGACCGCGTCGCTGGACAGCTGCGCGGAGATACTGAGTATATATACGTCCACACACACACACACACACACACACACACACACACACACACACACACACACACACACACACACACACACACACACACACACACACTATACCCCTTCAGTGGTGTAACTAAATCTGGCAGAGCTTGGAGGAAGGTGCCGAAAAGCGGTGCTCGGAGTGTGAACAAGACTGTATCCACAAACCACAGCCTTTTTGAAGAAAAAGGAGAGCCAAGGGAAATCGAAGCAAGTAAACATGATGCTTAACGTCCACCGAAACAATAAGGCTTATTGGGGACGGGGAGAAGGGGGGGGAGGGGGTATGGAGGTGGGGGAAGAGGGAGAGTATATACCTATCGCTACACTGTCACTACCAGAATGACCTGCATTAAGATTGGCAGCGATGAGAGCCATTTTAATGTTTCATTAATTGTGAGGGACAAAGTCACAAGACAGTGTCCACAAACCACAACTTTCCAAGAGAAAGGAGGGCCGAAGCGGTATCGAACCGAGGTCCTTCCGCTTACCAGCCTACCGCCTTACCGCTAGGCCAAACCGGCTCTCGAAGGGGGAATCGAGCCGAGGCCCCTCTGCTTTAAACCGGCTCACAATAAGCCTCTTGTCGGCCGCCGTTTGTGATACCTCCCGATAACAGCGGGAAAGGGGCGGGGCTGTGGATGGGTCTATCCCCGTTCCTCGCGTAATATTGACGCTGTGTTGCTAAAAAAATCGAAGCCCACGTCACTGACTTGGAACGAGTTACGCGTAACTGCAATGCTCGGGTGCAAGCGTGACGGAACATTGCGTTTTCCTTTGTGTTCTAGCATGCACGATCCAAACACATAAAGGTTCAAAAGAACCCTTGTTTAAAACGACACTGACACACAGTCTGCAAATTTTCGGGGAAATACCCTTCGTCAAACCACAAAACGACGCTTAACAGTAAAACGGTTAAAAACGATAAAAAATTAGAGAGAAACTTACCTGTTTGGGGTTGAGTTTTTGGAAGATTGTAGATTGTCGTGCCCACAATCTTCCAAGCACTGGACAAGCAAACAACAACTCAATACCACCCCCACCCCCACCCCCACCACCATCCCGTCTGCCCCCCAAACAAAAAGGTTTCTCTCTCATTTTTCATCGTTTTTAATCGTTTAGCTGTTGTTTAAGTGTCGTTTTGTGCCTTGACGAAGCGGATTTCCTCGAAAATGTGCAGACTGTGTGTTCGTGTCATAATAAATGAGCGTTCTTTTGAACCTTTTATATGTTTGGATCTTGTTTCAGAACGTAGCAGTCATTCATGTTTCAGATTTTTGTTCTACCATGCACCACAAAGAGAGAACTGCTTACGTCACGTCACGAGTCTTGAACAGATCATCGATTTTTAATTGGTACGGCCGGACTGGAGGTGCCGACAGACTCAGCTGAAGGCGCCGAAGTAATTTGTTTAATTCATGATTCGTTTCAGTCGCTTTGGTGATTGGTCCCGCGTTCGTCCACCGGTGCTGGCACGAATAGCACCCTGTCGTCAGTCTCTCAGTGAAACCAGGATGACTGAAACAACCAGGATGGCTGAAACAATCTAATTCCAATCAATCCAGACAACCTCGTTCAGGAATTCCACGCTGAACCCCTAGACTATCGTTAGAATCGTCAACAAGATGGCGGTGGATGATCAACAGAAGAAGAAGAAGCGTTCTGAAACACAGATCCAAACACATAAACGGTTCAAAGGAACACTAATTAATTTGATATGACAATACAAAACATGTGCGGATTTTCGGGGTAAACCCCTTTCTCAAAGTGGCTAAACCAACAGTTAAGCAACAATTAGACGGTGACAAATGAAAATGTACTTGTCCGGTTCCGGCGGTGGTGTTGTGTTGAATGTCTGGAGTGTTTGGAAGAATACTGGCATGGTCGTGGTTTTGTCGTTTTCAAAAGGGGCTTACCCGGAAAACTCGCGCATGTTTTGTATTGTCATATTAAATCAGCGTTTCTTTTAGCCGTTTATGTGTCTGAATCTGGTCAGTCTCTGTTGATTCTTGTCTGTCGGCTATCTCAGTGGCACTTATCAGGAGGAATCGTGTTCCGTGAAAGCTGTTCACTGGTTCCGAGCAGAAGACATAGAGCAGGCAGTAACGTAATAATAATAATAATGGTAATAATAATAATGGTGGTGATGGTCCTGCTTACCTCTCTGAATTGCTGCATGTCTACACTCCGTCTCGTACACTACGCTCTTTTTCTGACACCAGCATGCTGGAAATCCAACAATACAAAACGCAAGACTCATGGCTTTCGCACCTTCTCTTGCTTTGGACCCCGTATTCGGAATTCACTCCCACAAGACTTTAGACGCTGCTCAACCCTGTCATCTTTTAAAGCCAAACTGAAAACCTTCTTCTTCTCACAGTATTTCCATTCTGACTAATATCAGTACCCAGTTTCTGCTACAGTCAGTGTGTGTGTGTGTGTGTGTGTGTGTGTGTGTGTGTGTGTGTGTGTGTGTGTGTGTGTGTGTGTGTGTGTGTGTGTGTGTGTGTGTGTGTGTGTGTGTGTGTGTGTGTGTGTGTGTGTGTGTGTGTGTGTGTGCATGCGTGTGTGTTGTAGAGCGTATTTAAAAATAAAATAAAATAATACTTTATGTAAAACGTTTTGGTAGGACTATGCTCTACATGTGTATAGAATATCATATTTAGGTTAATATGTATCATGTGAGCGCTCAGGGCGTTGATGAGCGCATGACAAATGTACATAATAATAATAATAATAATGAAATGATGGGCGTTTAGGCCTAACCTGCACTGATCCTAAGCGGGTACAAATGCTTTCAAATTCCCAAAAGGCGTCACGCACGAGTGAGCACACACTCATATACTAGCGCATGCTCGCTCGCCTTTTGTGATTGGAAATATTGTTTCGAGGCTGGTTTTTCAGTGGCAAGCCAGGGTTGCAAAGCTTTGGACCTATTGACTGACGTTCAAAGACACCTATGGCTTCTTGGCTGAATCTGTTAACCTGTCAGGTGAGCGACCTGTCGTAGACACATTCTGAGCCAGTGCCTGTTACTGTGCCTCCGTCGATGAGCTAGGCACACTTCTGCCGGTGTCAGTGCATGAGGACAATTTATAATCACAGCGTTGTGGTGAGTACGTCTGAGATGTGAAGACCGCCTGCTGAATGCGTACTAGATGAGCCGGTTTGGCCCAGCGGTAAGGCGTTAGGCTGGCAAGCGGAGGGGCCTCGGTTCGAATCCGCTTCGGCTCTCCTTTCTCCTCAAAAGTTGTGTGGTCTGTGAACATTGTCTTCTGACTTTGTCCTTCAGAATTAATGAAACATTAAAATGGCTCTCATCGCTGCCCATCTTAATGCAAAAGTAATTCTGGTGGTGACAGTGTAGCGATAGGTATATAATCTCCCTCTCCCCCCCTTCCCTCCCCCAACTCCATACCCCCTTCCCCACTTCTCCCCGTCCCTAACAAGCCTTATGGTTTCTGTGGACGTTAAGCACCATGTTTACTTATGCTTACTTATTAGTTTACTAGGCGTACTATGGCCCCTCCCTGATAAGCCTCATGGTTTCTGTGGACGTTAAGCACCGTGTTTACTTACTTTAGGCGTACCGCATGATCAAGTCATAATTCGTTTCCAAACCCTTCGTTTTCGAAGCGGTGGTGTCTCATTAAAGGTACGTGTCCTTGTCCTTAGGTCTGGCGTCGAAAAATGTCCCTGTGTAAGTGTTTTCCACCTTCCAGAAAGAGGTCGTAGGACGTCCAGTTCCGATTCTGACTGTTCGTGCATGTTCAGAAATTAGAGTTTGCGGGTTCTAGAAATTAACTGAGGTTTTGGGCTCGTCTAACCTGCCTGCCAAATTCGTTTTTTGGGGGGAATCGCATCAGCAGCACAAATTCTCTTTGTTTCTTTGCCTTTGTCTCCGTCTGTCTGTCTGTCTGTCTCTGTCTCTGTCTCTCTGTCTCTCTGTCTCTGTCTGTCTCTGTCTCTGTCTCTCTCTCTCTCTCTCTCTCTCTCTCTCTCTCTCTCTCTCTCTCTCTCTCTCTCTCTCTCTCTCTCTCTCTGTTTCTCTGTCTCTCTATCTATTGGTCTGTGTGTTGGTCTGTCTCTTTCTCTCTGTCTCTCTCTGTCTCTGACTCTGTCTGTCTCTCTGTCGCTCTGTCTCTGTCTCTTTCTCTGTCTGTCTGTCTGTCTGTCTGTCTGTCTCTGTCTCTGTCTGTCTGTCTGTCTGTCTGTCTGTCTGTCTGTCTGTCTGTCTGTCTGTCTGTCTGTCTGTCTCTCTCTCTCTCTCTCTCTCTCTCTCTCTCTCTCTCTCTCTCTCTCTCTCTCTCTCTCTCTCTCTCTCTCTCTCCCCCTCTCTCTCTTTTCTCGGAACCAATGAGTATTACAGTTTTCGAGTTCTTTCTCTCTCTCTCTCTCTCTCTCTCTCTCTCTCTCTCTCTCTCTCTCTCTCTCTCTCTCTCTCTCTCTCTCTCTCTCTCTCTCTCTCTCTCTCTCTCTCTAACCTTAGTTAAATCACAAGACTCACCTGATAGCAATAAGCACTACTCCTGCTCAAAATGCCTTGTTGATTTCTGTCAGCGAAAGACAAAGGGAACTGATCCGTTTATCATACCTTTGATGGCTGTCCATGAAATGGGAAAATGTATCTCTGGAATGAACAATAAAAAGTCTTCCAGACCTGACGAAATCAGCAATCAGTTGCTTAAACTAGCTTCACCATATAGTGCAGGGTCACTGACCTATATTTTTAATTTTGTGCGTCGAGCAGAATGTTTTCCCCTCAGAATTTCAAAAAGCAAAAGTTATTCCTTTAGCCAAAACTAGAGATCACAAAGTCGGAATGATTATAGACCAATCTCATTACTGTGGGTTCTGTCTAAACTTCTGAAAGACATGTTCATAAACATCTAGTCACCTATTTAGAGACACGATACCTTTTCCATCCACTTCTATCAGGCTTCCGCCGTAAACACTCTTGCAATACCGCACTTGCACAGTTGACAGACTCGTGGCTTTCAGCTATAAATAGATCAGACCTGTCCGGAGATGTCTTTTTGGACATAAAAAAAGAAAGAAAAAGCATTCGATCTTGTTGATCACAGAATCTTACTCTCAAAGCTTTCTGTCTATTTAAACAGTTCGAACTCATTGCCTTTTTTCTGTTCATACCTCAGAAATAGAGTACAATGTGTCTTTATCCGTGGCTCCTACTCGTCTGAAGGAACTGTTAAATATGCTTTACCACAAGGGTCAGTCTTAGGACCTGTACTTTTCAGCATCTATAGTAATGATCTACTTCTGCATGTATCATCAAATTCTGCAGAACGTCATATGCTCGCGGATGACACAACACTTCATACAACAGGAAAAAGCGTCATACGAATTCAAAAGATGCTACAGCTTTGTCTTGATCGTATTTCAGTGTGGTGCAACGTTAATCACATGTTCATTAATTCTGTAAAAACAAAGTCAGTGATAATCACTACACGGCAAAAGCACCAGCTCTCAGACTTGTCATTGAGACTGTCACTGGATGGTCAGAATATTGAAAATGTAACTGAACATCGCCTACTAGGTCTCATTGTCGACAACAAATTCCGATGGCAAGCCCAGATCGAACACATATGCAAAAGCATGTCAGAAACTGTTTCTTCTTTCTCATATGCAACATATCATCTACATCGATGCCAGAAAACTCTTCTACAACGCTCACACAAAACCTCACATCGAGTATGCGTCAGTAGTGTGGGAGGGCTGTGGCGAGGTACACTTTAAAAAACTGAACTCCCTACATCGAAGGGCAGGCAAATTTATCCTTTCTGGTCCTTCCCTATCTACAGAGCAAAAGATGAGTGCACTTGGAATTTTAAACCCACCGCAACAGCTCGCTTACAATAAAGGAATATTTATGCATAAAGTTCTTAATAATAATTCCACAGATTACCTGGCACAACTCCCTATTAGTCACCAGTCCCACTACACTAACTCCAGGAATAACCTCTACGTGCCAAGGCCGAGGCTTGACTTATTTAAAACTAGCATATCCTTCGCTGGAGCGTCCCTCTGGAACTCCCTGCCTCAAAATATAAAATCATGTATTGCTCTTCCTTGTTTCAAACGTAATCTGCACAAATATATCTCTGAGAATGATCTTTCGTCAAATTTGGACGGATTTGTTTGAATCACACGTTTGCCTGAAACATTTGAGTGTTGTATACATGTATGCCCATGAAAGAAATTTAATTCTGATGTTTCTGCACATTTGTAGGAACTATGAAACTGGATTAATCAATTGCTTAATCGTACTTACAGTATTCGTTTGTGGTATTGTCGTGTTTATTTGTGTTTGTAATATAGCAAGGACTCGCTGTTAGATAGGTCCAAATGGACCTAACGCTACTATCCTTGAGTATTAAAGTTTTCGAGTTCTCTCTCTCTCTCTCTCTCTCTCTCTCTCTCTCTCTCTCTCTCTCTCTCTCTCTCTCTCTCTCTCTCTCTCTCTCTCTCTCTCTCTCTCTCTCTCTCTCTCTCTCTCTTTCTCTCTCTCTCATCGCCCTGATATAACCGTACCGGTTGACTGGGCGTGAACACCAACTCTCTCTCTCTCTCTCTCTCTCTCTCTCTCTCTCTCTCTCTCTCTCTCTCTCTCTTCTCTCTCTCTCTCTCTCTCCTCTCTCTCTCTCTCTCTCTCTCTCTCTCTCTCTCTCTCTCTCTCTCTCTCTCTCTCTCTCACTCTCTCCTCTCTCCTCTCCTCTCTCTCTCTCTCTCTCTCTTCCTATCCTTTCTTTTGAACACTCGTGCCTAGACGGTAGACTCACAAGTGGTATGAATGGTTTGCTAGGAGCAGGCGCAGAGGCGGCTGAGAAGCATTCAACAACAAGAAGTCCTTTGACTGCGTGTGACTATAGAAATCAGAGATACAGTTGAGGCGCAGGGCAAGAGCACTCGCTCTCAAAAGCCGTGAAACCAAACGCAGCATGTTCGAGCGTATAATTATAGTCTCCACATGGATGGGGGGACCGTTATGTGCAAGGCTTTGCGTCGCATGTGAAGTCTTATGAAGCGTCCTTCGGATGAGACTATAATTTATAAACCGAGGTCCCCCATGTGTAAACAGAGTGAGCAGGTTTGGCCTAGCGGTAAGGCGTTAGGCTGGTAAGCGGAAGGACCTCGGTTCGATACCGCTTCGGCTCTCCTTTCTCTTCAAAAAGGTTGTGGTTTGTGGACACTGTCTTGTGACTTTGTCCATCACTTCCTACAGAAACATTAAAATGGCTTTCATCGCTGCCCATCTTAATGCAGAAGTCATTCTGGTGGTGACAGTGTAGCGATAGGTATATATAATCTCCCTCTCCCCTCACCTCCATACCCCCTTTCCCCCTTCTCCCCGTCCCTAATAAGCCGTACGGTTTCTGTGGACGTTAAGCACCATGTTTACTTACTTACTGTAAAAAAAAAAAAAAAAGCAACAGAGTTCAGGAGCTGTGACTTTGTCCAGCCAAGGTGGCCGTCCTGGGCTCCCCGTCCTAATGAGCCTTATGTGGACGTAAAGCAACACTGAACCATGCTTACGCATTGGTCACACGGTTTGTCCCCTAATATGCCAACCCGACATCCGAGGAGATTAAGCTCTACATCATCATCAGTGTAAACGCATTCAGAAAGATCCAAACGCATTAAAAGGTTAAAAAAAACAACAACAAAAAACGCTTATTTAATATGACAAAACACAACATTCGAATTTTCTGGGCAAGCTTTTTTTCAGCTACAAAACAACACTTCAACAGCAGTTAAACGGTGAAAATGAAATGTAGGCTACTCATCTGTTTTTGGTTGTGGTGTTTTGCTGTCCAGAGTTGGGAAGATTATGTTTGGCATGACAAAAAAAGATCACGTATGCACGTTAAAGATCTTATAGCCCACGTCAATGCTGGATGATTATGGAAACAGTTAACCCAGCATGTACTAAGAGCGTTTAGAGTTTTCAGACTGTTGAAACTGGACACTATACTAAAGAAGAGGTTTTCCCTCTGGCCTAAGGTTCATTTTAGATATTACAGAATATCTTTTTCGAAAATGGTACTGCAATGTGCAACTAGATTTTTTAACTCCGCATTTTTTGCAGTTGAATTTTAATTGGCAGTTGCTAGCGTCGTAATTTATGCTAAAACATCCCTCTATGTGGTGTATCTAATTTACTATATTCTTCAAATAACACGAGAGGGAAGATTAGCTAAAATAGGTCCCAGAAATGGGGCCAGGTTGTGGGCATTAGTGGTCAGAGCACTGAGAGGTTTATTCTAAGAGGGTCAGACATGAACTTGCACCTGTCTTAAATAACTCCACACAGCTTCTGTACTTTGACTTTGACAGCAGCCGAATGGAAGGAAGTGGAAGTGTGCGAGTCCCAACTAGGCTACTTGGTTGACAATTTTCATTTGAGCCACCAGCAGTTTTCATGTTTAATAGACACTTTGCTTGTAAATAAGATGATAGCAATACGCGCGCGCGTATGGTGTGTGTGTGTGCGTGCGTGCGTGCGTGCGTGCGTGCGTGCGTGGCGTGCGTGCGTGCGTGCGTGCGTGCGTGCATGCGTGCGTGCGTGCGTGATTGCGGGCATGGATGAGTGACATACAGTTGACGTTTTTGTTTGTTTGTTTGTTTTGATTGATACTGTATAATTTTACACATTGTCATGAGTTATCTTAGGTTGTTTGTTAGTTACTGCTTTTATGTGCTTTTAATACGCGAGATGACACTGCAGTTTCCCATAATGGGATGAACAAAGTGTTCTGTATTCTGTATTCAAATTGAAAAGAACTTTATCATTCATAACAGATTGCATAAAATATATATTTCCGGTTCACTCTGTTCCAGGTACAGCACTAAACACCGAACAGTTCAAAATAACAGACGCAGAAATAATAAAGCTATACAAGTCGGATAAACGGACAACGGACAAGAGAAGAAAGAAAAAGAAAAGAAAAAGAGGAAGACGTCTTAAAATATCGCCCCTGAGATTATGATTTGATTTCAGACGCGATGTTTTACAATGTTATACGTATAAGTGCACAGTCATTACTTCCTCGCCAAGTATGTTATGCTTGGACAACAATCTGTTGATTGTGCCGGTGTTATGTCACTGTCAGATATACATGTGGTGACTAGTCAGATAAGACGATAATTATGGCTCTGTAAAAAAACAGCTGTGCCTTACTCTCTCTGGTGTTACGGCGTGTTTTCTTCAGTCATCATCTATAAAACGTTAACATTCAAAATCTTGTTACATCCATTTATCCTACACCTTGTTGAGTCACTCATTCGTCCCCACACCACTGAGTTTCAGACACTGAGAGGAGAGAAATGTTTACGTGTACAGAGAATCATAGTGCAGGAGCTGTGTGAGAGTCGAGGTGGACGTCCTGGGCTGTCCGTCCTAAGGAGCTTTCTGGTTTCCGTGGACGTAAAGAATTATTGAACCGTGCTTCGGCATTGGTCACAACTTGTCCCTAACATGTCACACTGACATCTGAGGACATTAAGCATCAATTCATCAT
>OY757546.1:11138180-11206390 GCA_963584105.1 Alviniconcha strummeri
AGATATTTTCTCCTTTTTTTGTCGTTGTCGTTTTTGACCGTTTGCCTGTTGTTTAAGTGTCGTGTTGTGGCCAAAAGGGATTTCCCCAAAGAGGATTTGCATACTGTATGTCCGTGTCAAAATAAATAAGCGTTCGTTTGAACCTTTTTGTGTTTCGAGCTTGTTTTAGAATGCTAGCAGTCATTCTGTTTCAGATTTGGGGGTTACCATTGAAAGTGTGATCAAGTTATACCTGGCAGAACTGAAATCCTTCCGCTATGGAATCTTGTCAAAGATTCAAGCCAAACCGCAAGTCCTGCGCATAGAGTTACAAAATGACCTCTTCCAAAATGTTACTCTCTCACCTTTTCAGTCTCCACAGAGGAGCTGCTATTAAAATAGTACGCTGTACGGATTATTACTCTATTACATTTTCTCCACAGAGGAGCTGCTATTAAAATAGTACGCTGTGCTGATAGTTACTCTCTCACCTTTTCTCCACACTGAGAGGAACTGCTATTCCGACAAGCAATGACGCCCGGAGCGATACATACATGTGTTCTGGTGCTATACGCGTACACTGACGTCCTTCGCCACTCAGAATATCACTTAGCTAATAGTTCCTCAGTTCAGGGTGTCAGCAGAATCCCGAAGCGTAAAACCAAATCGTTTCAAGTAAAACCCAGTCGATCCACTCCCAGCCAAAGAATTAGACCAGAACTTGGAGACCGAGCCAGCGTACGTCCCGCGCCTCACTAGTAAGCTCGCTCCTGGGTTTGATCGACTCAGAGACAGTACTGACACTATACTACAGTAGTATCTCTGATCGATTGCATGCAGCGGCAGGTCTTTCAGTCAGTCATGCTCTGTTTCAGGCTGTGTATGTGCGGCATGCGTGCTCATGGGTGTGCTGTTGCCAGGTTGCTAGTGTGTGTGTGTGTGTGTGTGTGTGTGTGTGTGTGTGTGTGTGTGTGTGTGTGTGTGTGTGTGTGTGTGTGTGAGTGATGTGTATGTGTCAGTGTGTGTGTGTGTCAGTGAGTGACTTCATGTGTGTGTGTGTGTGTCATTGTGTGTGTGTGTGTGAGTGATGTGTGTGTGTCAGTGAGTGACTTCATGTGTGTGTGTGTGTGTGTGTGTGTGTGTGTGTGTGTGTGTGTGTGTGTGTGTGTGAGTGTATGTGTGTGTCAGTGTGTGTGTGTGTGTGTGTGTCATGTGTGTGTGTGTGTGTGTGAGTGCGCGCTCGCGGCGTCGGTGTCAGTGTATTGTGGGTGTGTCAGTGTTTTTAGTCTCAATCAGTGTGTGTCAGTTCTCTCTCTCTCTCTCTCTCTCTGTGTGTGTGTGTGTGTGTGTGTGTGTGTGTGTGTGTGTGTGTGTGTGTGTGTGTGTGTGTGTGTGTGTGCCGCGTGTGTGTGAGTGAGTGAATTGTGAGGGGCAAAGCTACAAGACTGTCCACACTGAAAACACCATTCAGTCGAACTGCCGAACTGAATCGGAATCGAACCGCCGATGTCCTTCTGCGCCTTGATTCTAAACGGTCAGACCTACTGGCTCTTTATCAGGAGAGCTAAAAGAAAGCGCGCCTACGCCAGTGGCCGAAAGAACTAGACCATAGCACTCTTTTGGATAAACTAGATCTACTATGTTGTGCTGTCCGTAATATGCTCTTCAACATCTGAGGACATAAAACGAACGTATGTCACGGTGTGTGCTTTTCAGATTCAATTCTTTTGCTATGGTGATATGACCCCGGTTTTCGGGGGCTTCTTATGGCAGGTCTGGTTTCACCGGGCTTAGCATAAAGCCCGAACTAGTGAATCAGCGAACCCGGCCGGAGAGGGCCTTATCATTCAGTAATGTGCTCCCAAGCGGTAGGGTCTCAGCTCTGAAGCGAGGTTACCTTCTTTTCTCTTTTTCAGTGTGCAAACAGTTTCAGTGGTATCGTTTCAGTGGGTACTAGCTGTAAAAGCACACAACGTACTAGGTCTCTCTGGTGCACCTTGATCTGGTTCTTTTCCCTTTCGTAGGTGGCGCACTTTATCGTATCAGTTTACGGCTTGTAGTTTTTTTAGCCTTTTGTTTGTTATTTCTAAGTCGTATTTTGGTGTATAGTCAACATCAAGTTATTCTTTCAGTTAGGAGTGCAGCGTGAATTGACCTGGCTTGTTTTCCGAGTCAGCCGCTATCTTGTGTTTGCTGTTCCCACTGTTTATCTCAAGGTTTTTGCGGAAGTAGCCAGTGTTCTTGCTCATTACTATACTTGACAATATTGGACGGCAAGTTGTTCATAACTCCGTTAGTCACACACACACACACACACACACACACACACACACACACACACACACACACACACACACACACACACGCCGCGCGCACACACACTGACACACACGCACACACACACACTGACACACACACACACACACACACACACACACACACACACACACACACACTCACACACACACACACACACACACACACACACACACACACACACACACACACAGAGAAAGTGCATACTCAAAAACTGTCTTCTCAGCAGCGGTTTGAAAGGGTGTCCTTTTGTTCCAGCAGATTTGTTCAGCTTGAACAAAGACTTAACAAATGGTTTCAGGATCAAAAGCTAACACCAAGTCATGTACAATTTTAACTTGTCTACCCGCCCCTCCCACGCATCAGTCCTGGGATCCTGGTCGCCTCTCGGAGACAACTCTGCGTTAAACAAATAACCAACATCTTCCCAAGACTGAGCAGAGCAGAGTCGACTGTCACATATCTGTGCCAGAGAGTGCAGAAGTCATAGGATTGGCTAGATCAGTGGTCAGGTAACTACACTCAGTTTCCGGCACACGCTCTGAATACAGGTCCATGGGTATCAAGGACAGGCCAAAAGTGTTAAGTTTAGTTTCGTATTTCAATTTACGATAATTTATGGGCAATTTTCTTTTTTGGTAGTCATCTAACTAATAATTGACAAGACTTTAAATGTAATTACCAAATAACTAACTATTAAAAGAGAAAGTCGGGTAAAAAATGCAGCAACTAGAAATTCAAAACTAAGCCTTCAAATTGTGTCACAATTAGAGCTGTCGAAGCAGACAGCAACTGCTTTGGTCCACTGTTGGTGCTCAAAGATTGTATTATTGTAAGTATTTGGAGAAAATGTTTCTGGTGAGTGAGATGTTTTACCTTGTTGATGAGGTTTTGTGCTGTATACAGAACTAAGGCAACACAGAGTCCGTCGAAAATAGTGTTTTTTTGTGCGTGTGTGTGTGCGACTTCTTTTTTTGTGTGCATAGTTGCGTTTCTTTATGGTTTTAGTTGGCGAATTCTCAGTTACCGATTTCTGGATTTGTGTATTTTCATCAACCAAGTGCTGGTTGTTGCTTGTGGAGAAGAGGAACAAAGCTAGGGTCTACAATATGCCCCTCCCACCCCCACCCCCGCTCCATCCCCCATGCTGATGCTTTCTCATAGTGGCTGTTTTGTGTAGCAGACATATTTTATTTCTTACACTGTTACAGTTTCCAAAAGACCGGATTGGACGAAGGACTCCGCTTGGAATCTGAACGCTATGGCCGGGAACTCAAAAGGTTGATATAGTCTTCTGACTTTTATTTGAATCTTCTTTTCCATTTTGAATATCTGCCCAGTATTATGATTATATCAAGGACACAAAAACAATGTAATCAATGCTGGACAAAGTTGGATGTCTTGCACCCCCCATCCCCCACCCCATCTCTAAACAAACATTATATATGTCATATTTTTATCATAGTTATAATAATAGTAACATACTCTTTTATGAGTTAAGGCACAATCTGTACAAACTAGTGCGAGTGCATGTGTGGCATACACATGTGCATGCACACACACACACACACACACACACACACACACACACACACACACACACACACACACAGTCACCCAGTCAGTAGGATAGTTTAAAGAGGTGAAATTTCAAACATGATTTGAAACATGTCAGTGTAATTAGCAAACTAACTTTGCAAGTGAGACCTCATGAGAGACAGTGCAGCATAAGAAAAATATTTCTGACTGACTATTTGGCATGTATACAGAAGGAAGATAAAGAAGTATCAGAAGAAGGGCATAGCTGGTGGGCTGGTTTTTAAACTTTAAAGAGTTCACTCAAGCAACCAGGAGTGGTTGAGCTGAGGTAGTTGTAACACAGACTGACGCTATTGACAGAGAAGCAAGTTTGTACTGTATTTATGAATCATTAGGTAGCCAGTGGAGAGTAGCAAGATGAAGAGAGATATGAGAACTCTCAGGACAAGGCGACCAGTATTGCTTTGAACATTTGTAGTTTGTTTTTACTGCTTGTTGCTGAAATGGATTGTTTTTACTTCTTGTTTGTGAAATGGATCACAATTCTACAGTGATCTACACTTTGATCTGGAAGCTAAGCAATCAGTTGTAATGACTGTTCCTGTGGTGATTATTTCTCTTTTTGCATACTTCACTGATGTAATATTACTAATAATGTTTGCCGTGGCTGTCCTAATGAAAAACATGTCAGTGGAAGGAGCCCCCCCCCCCCCCCCTTAATTAAAACTGATAATTTTAGCTGCTGCCACAGTGAAGCGTAGCTTACAGTGGAATTGTGAGATACATTTTGCAACCAAGAGTCAGACAAATCTGCTGTAAAAATAAGGGGGCCATGATCTCTACCTTTACCCAGTGCTGTTCCAATCCAGTGGCCAAAGTTTTATCTCCTGGACACAACAGGATCAAGGACCATTTTCAGTTCTGATGAAAAACTGAGTCAACATTTGTGCAGATACACAAGCGCCTGTCTCACCTTCCTGTGCATAGCATGCGTAAAGATCATTGTGCACGTTACAGACACTGTGCTCATCTCATAACAAGAGAAAGCCAAACAGCTAGTAACATGAAAATGCACCTGAGTTAATGCATAATACTAATTTAGCTGAATAATCAGTATGATTGTGATGAATGCATAATACTAATTTAGCTGAATAATCAGTATGATTGTGATGACTCCAAACAGATGAAGATGAACTTGCACACATAACACACATGCACACACACATGTGTGCACACATGTATGTTCATACACATGCACACAAAGGGAGGTAAGTTGGTTTCATGTCTGCGTGGCTGGCTGAGTTAAACTGCTAAAAGACAAGAAGATGGGTGGTCATGTTCAACTAGTATCCATTACTCTTGAAAGAATTCAAAAAGCCAGTGATGATAAATTTTCATTGAAGCCCACAGACCTGCACAAATGTTGTTCAGGTCCCAGTGAGAGCCATGCTACTTTCTAACAGAAGGAGGGGTTTGGAGTACACAAGTACAGTACAGTCCTGTATTACACCTCAGGTTGTTGAAAAATAAAGTATTCATGTTGTTCATGTTTTTCATATGAATGTGAACTGTTCACGGATCCGTAGTATTTGGATGGTTGTGACTGAGGTTCATATTCTGCATACATCATGGATACATTACATTTATAACAGTCATTTGTTGCATGGAGGAAACCAAAAATGCAGGTCAGATTGGCTCATGTTCACTGCAAGTGGGGAGTCTGCAAATCCCAAATATTACTGTGCTGATAACATGAGCCACATGACTGCTTGCAGCTAATGAGATGTTTTGTCATCATCAGAAATGATGCATTGCCTTTAGCTGTACTGAACCTTGGCTCACCAGATGGGGGAGGGGGGGGGACTGTAGGGAAAATATTATTGAGTCAGTCCCTCAGTTTCCTACATTTTAACTTTTTCTACTACCCACGCAGTTTTCTCTCAGAAGATTTTTTTTTTTTTTATCCAAATTTTATTTGGGGGGGGGGGGGGGGGGGGGGGGGGCAAGTAAGGCAAATATTCTTAAGTCAGTCTCTCCCCTCAGAAGTTTCCTATATTTTAACTTTTTCCACTACCCATGGAGTTTTCTCTCAGAGAATGAAAATGTTAAAAAAAAAAGAAAAAAAAATCTAAATTTTATCACTCACTGGACCTGTGTAATTTTTTTAATTTTTATATTACTGTAAAGTGTCTTGCAGCTAACCTGCCACCATCATGATGAGCAACAGGGGAGCAAGAGGGGGGCCAGGGGACCCAGCAAGCACCTTGGCCATGGCTGACAACCCTGCTGCACACTATGCCTGCCTTTCACCCGGCCAGCACTCCCTGTCTCCTGGCAACCACTTTGACCCCGCAGCAGGCCGGTCAGCCGCCAGCATTTCTTCTCTCAACAGACCGCCATTTCTCGGGTGTTCAGAGAGCAGCCGTTTTGCGGCCAGTCCTCGCCTGAATCACTCCAGCTCCCCGCTTGTGATGGATGCCGCCCGGATTGAGGCGGAGCGAAATGCTGCCCGGGCGAGGGGGGAGGGGGCAGGGCTCAGGGGCCTGGTTGGTCCTGGGTATGGTGTTGGCCAGCATCACAGTTCCTTGTACATGCCAGCCTACCACATCGGCAAAGCGGCTGATGGTTATTTTGGTTTGACTCCTCACGATGCTGCTGAGAGGAGCTGTTACGTGGGGTCTGCCCTGGAGAGCTGCCACTTTGACAGGAGTCGGTGCGGGGCCTCGCCTCAAAACAGCTATAGCCGTGCCTGTGAAAGTCGCAGTCACTTCAGCTGCGCGGTGGAAAATGTTGTTGGCAGTGCACCAGAGAGGAACCCCTTTTTCCCTTCACAGCATGGCAGTGCTCATCATGGCCCGCCTTCACACCTGTATGCTGGCATCACAGACAGCTATGGCCACAGAGGGGACCACGCAACGGCGGCAGCGGACAGGAGTCTTGTGGACCCTGCCGCAGAAAGAGTTCAGAACCATTTCTCCAATTCTGTGCCGTCGTACATTCCGCTGGGTGCAGGGTCAGGTTATGTTTACTGCGACCCCTCCTCTGTGGCCACCCTCAGCTCGATCACTCCACCATTTCCAGTGAATGCTTTGAGTTCTTTCGCGTCCTCGTTGGATCACCCGACAGGCTACGGTCAGTTCACTGCTCCACCCCCAGCACACACCCATTTCCATGATGTCTCCAGCCACAGAGGTAGCTTTGGTGAGGTGGAGAGGAGGCAGTCCCCAGAGGGTTTTTCTTGCAAACCCTACGATGCTACACTGTCTCACAGCAGCCAGCTGAGTGCCATGCCAGGATGGAACCCAGCCAGCACTGCCAGTTCTCATGGCAAAACTGAAGCCACTCTGTTTGAGGATCGAGTCCAGGTCTTGACTGGGGAGAGGAGAACTGACAATACATTTGCAGGGAGCACAACAGCTCCAGTCAGAAATGAAGGTGAGATGTCTTTACAAAATAATTCATCGTCGCAGGTTCCAGGTCTGAACTTTGATGGTGAAAGAGCATTTCCAATGACGGAAACAAGTTTGACCTGCACACAAAACAGCAGGGTTTTGTCCTCAGTAGGCAATGAAACCTTGTCACCTCCGTCCACCGCCAGCAGTTCAGTTGTCAAGGCTAATGCCAATGCAAATGGAGGGAGAAGCACAGCACAGCAAAAAAGAGCTTACACAGAATCACCGGCAACTTCAGTGAGTACAATTCTCTCCAACACTTCAGTACGTTCCTCCCTGAAAGGTGGCATGACCTTGGCTCCAACAACTGAAAGCAGCCCAACCCCACCCAAGAACAAGTTTAGTTCATTGCCATTTGTTGTCACACCTGGTGTCTACTCAGATTCTGGTGACGGTGGAGAGCATACAGAACAAGAGGAAAAGCCTGTCACTTGGAGACATCTCCCAAGAAATGAAGCTGCTCGCAAGTCAAGAGAGCTATCAGAATATGCTCTCGAAAAGAAGCAGCCTCTTGAGAAGGATACAGAAAGTGACCTGCCTGACGTGGAAACCAAAGCTGAAATAACTAGCCTTCTAGAAAGCTTTGAAACATTGAGGAGCCCTAAGGCAGCAAAGGGTGGCACTACCAGCACTGTTCTAACCATGGATTCAATCAAGGAGGAGCCACAGCTGTACGACAGCTCAACCTCAGAATATGAACCTCCATCTCCTCTCCAGGTGCCTGTCGCCACCAGAGCCCGAAAACGAGCTCCGGAGCGAAAAATGACTCTGAGGAAACGGAGCTTTACAACATCATTTGCTGAAGACTCAGACGATTCTGCTGATGCGGGGAAACCCCCAAGAATCAGACTCATCATCAGAAAAGAGAGGGGCAAAGAGATGCCAAAGAGTAATGGAAAGACGAGGCAGCCTGACTCCAAGAAAGCTGAAAAGGCAGGCTCTGTGGTGAAGAAAGATCAGCCTCAAGGCCGCCGGGATAACAGAACTTGCCCGTTGTGCCAGAAGACTTTCACACGTGCAGACAGTCTTACCTGCCACATGCGTGTCCACACAGGAGACCGGCCTTTCCATTGTGAACAGTGTGATGCATCCTACAAAGTGTCTAGTCATCTGCGGGATCATGTGCGTTCCAAGCATTCTAACTCCAGGCCCTTTGAATGTGAAAAGTGTGGAAAAACTTTCACCTACTCCACTGCCAGGCGTCGACACGAGAAAATCTGTGGTATGTCTTTGTCAGAACGTGTAGAGTTTCAGTGCGCAAATTGCGAGAAGGGCTTTGTGACAGCCAAAGGCTTTAAGAAACATCAGAAAAAATGTGGCGTGGTGAAATCTGAAGAGGGTATGTTGAAGGATGAAGACTTACCATTTAAGTGCAGCGTGTGTGAAAAATCATTTGGAAACTTCCCTGGCTTAGATCGTCACCAGCGTTTTTTCTGTGGCAAGACTCCGCAGAAAGGACACTATGTCTGTGAAGAGTGTGGCAAGACATTCCAGAAGCGGAATCGTTACATTACCCACACGCGGCGCCACACTGGGGAAAAACCATTTAAGTGTCCACAGTGTGAGGCATGCTTCTATGACAAGAACACGCTGAGGCGACACATTGACCGGCATGAGGGGAACAGGAAGTTCAAGTGCTCTTTGTGTGTTGCAGCTTTCTACATGAAGCGGTGCTTGTCCCTGCATGTCATGCGTGTCCACTGTGGAATGAAGCCTTACAAATGCAACGAGTGTGACTCCGACTTCTCCAGCGGGTACAAACTCTCCAGACACATACGGCGTGTTCATCGACAGGAGAGGCGGTTTAAATGCATGCTGTGCAGCAAAGGCTTCTTCGAGTCGAGTAACTGGATGAAACACATGCGCCAGCACGCCCTTCAGCCGGACAAACCAGTACGAGGGCGAACAGTCAGGCAGCACACCTGCAAATTTTGCATGAAATCCTTCTTCATGAAAGACCTACGGGCTCATGTTGCATCAGAACACCCGGGAGTAACCCTGGGTGAAGCCATCAGCCGGCAGTTGGCCAGGTGCAATTTATGCTCGAAAGATTTTTCTTGCCAGGAAAGCTTGCGTGTACACAGACTGCGGCATTCGGGGCTCAAACCGTTTCACTGTGATAAATGCGACATGTCTTTCCTGCTCAAGTCTGCACTCCTCTTGCACCAACGCAAACACACAGACTACCGCCCGCACTGTTGCCCGGAGTGCGGCAAGACATTCCGCTGGCGCGCCTCTGTGTCGCAGCACATGATCACCTACCACACGCCCAAGTCGGGAAGTCCGGAGGAAGACGTCAAGCGGTTCACCTGCCACGAATGCGGCAAGCGGTTCAAGCGGCAGATCTGCTTGAAAGTCCACCAGAAGCGCCACCGCGAAGTCATGCCCTGCATCTGCTCAGACTGCGGGAAGGGTTTTGTGGATCTGTGCCGGCTCAAGATCCACATGTCCATGCACAATGGCCCCAAGCCATTCATGTGCGAAACCTGCGGAGCAGGCTTCTTCTATCAGTACCTCCTGGACGACCACATCAAACGCAGGCACACCCTGGTGCCAAGGCAGGCGTGGCTGTGTGAGGAGTGTGGGAAATCGCTGTGCCGGAAAGACTCCCTCCAGAAGCACATGGCACTTCACGCAAAGTACCAGGACGGCAAAATCCCCAAAGCAGGCCGCCGCAAAGGAGCCAAGTACCCCTCAAATTACCCCAGACCTCCGAGGCTGGACCCCGCCCTGGGGGAGGGCCTGAGGAAGCAAAGAGTTCGCCCAAAAGGGTGGCGAAAGAGCGTGGTCCTGATGGGGCTGAAGAGCAGGTTGACTGCTTCACCCCTGGCTGACACTGGCAGCAAGCCAGCAGATTGTACTGACTCGGCAGCTGGGAACGAAACGCCACCCAGCTCTGGGGCCCTTGACCAGCAGAGTTTCCCACATCCACCTACATCCACCTATATCCACCATCACATTCCGTGGCCACAGCCTGGGGAACAGTGAGGGAGAGATGGGTAGAGTTGTCCTTAACTGAAGTTGGAGGTGGGTAGAATTGTCCTCAGCTAAAGTTGTCTTTAGCTAAAGTCAGAGATGGGTAGAATTGTCCTTAACCAAAGTCAGAGATGTGTAGAACTGTCCTTAAGTAACAGCAGCGATGGGTAGAATTGTCCTTAACTAACGTCAGGGGAGGGTTGAATTGTTCCTAATGAAAGTCAAAGATGGGTAGAATTGTCCTTAACCAGAGATGGTTAAAATAGGCCTTAACTAAAGTCAGAGATGGTTAGAATTGTCCTGAGCTAAAAGAGGTGCACAGAATTGTCTTTAACTAAAGTCTCAGATGGGTAGAATTGCCCTGAACTAATGTCAGAGGTGGGTAGAATTGTCCTTAACTAAAGTCTATGCGTACATGTGGTTCCACAGCTCATATTTGAATTGTCCATCACCATGATGGGCAAAAATCCAAGTTTCCCTTTAAGGCACATTTTTATCTCACACCCTTCAGATCTGTACAAAAGTACAGTTTTGTTCCACGTATAATAGCGGGAAGCAGGTACATGGCAGCAGATATGAAGAAACATTAAGGCAGGTAGCAGACAACATACAGCTTGATGGTATCTTCTTGATGACAACAATTTGAGAGAACTGTTTTAAAACAAAAGTTTGGGGCAGCTCTGATTTTTTACAGTGTGTCTTTTTGTCTTTGATGACTGTTGGTTCAGAAAATTTATTTTTATCTGCCGTTTCTTGGCAGGATGGTAAAGAAAGTTGAGTGGTGGCAGTGGTTATAATAATTAATACTTGTTTATCATGCCAGCTGAAACAGTGGGTGTTGCATCCGAGGCAATCAGTGTGATGAATTCAGTATCGAGAAAATATTTTCTCTAGGCAAATCCAGTGACATAAGCGTGATGTTGGACACTGAGCGTACTGACCATTGTACTTGAAAAGATGGCATTTAAAATCAACAATGTTTATATTTAGTTGCTTAAGAGGACTACAGCCTACTTTTATCTGTCTCAGATTATATTTCTCCACACTTCAATGTGCTCAAGGGAATGATGATATGAATTACCTTAAGTTGACTTAGGTACTGTATGTCAGTTCATAGCCGCCATGTAATTTGAACCCCAAAACTTGTATATATATATCTATATATAGTTTACAGATTTTACCACTTGTGTAAGGTGGATGATTATAATTGATATGCATAATACCATTATTCATTAACACATAACACTTAATATAGCAACCTAAGTTACTGTAAAGAGTGAGTTGTGAAGTTGCATGCTGAAACTGCATAAAACCATATTTAAAATTAATCAGTAATGTAATAATACATGTGTACTACAGCTCATGTGGCCTGTTCGTACATAGATGTGTATATATTTATATATTATAAGAAGTCATTGTGCTTGTGTCTTTTTTCTGATAGTTCTGCATTTACATTTTTTGGTTTTTGGTCATTGCTAATAACTTGTGCCATGACATTGTTGTGATTTTTTTTATTTTTTTTGGGGGGGGGGGGGGGCATAATTTTTAATTTGTAAGTTTGTTTGTTTGTTTTTTACTTGGTAGTGTGTTTGGGACATACTTTGTATTTGGGACATATGACCTTGTTGTGATTTTTGGACAATTTTTAATTTGTTGGTTTGGTTTTACTTGGTAGAGTGTGTTTGGGACATACCTTAGTCAGAATGCCTTGTCAAAAAGGGGGCAGAACAAATTCAACATAGTCACCACAAAGTGAAAAAGGCTTGGCATCGATGGTGCAGTGACAACAGTGTCCACCCTGTATCACCTACTCTTCATAAAATTATTTGAATTCACCAGGGACACGATGATGATGATCATCATGATTGCTTTTATAGTGCTATTCTCCACCCTCGAGCGGACTCGCTGGGCTTGCATGTGATTCTGCATGAGCGACTAGCTTTCTAAAGCGCGCTTTTGAATATCCATGGAAGTGGTGTACTTACAGCACTGGCATGGCTGGTGCCACATGAAACTGCTGCCACTCTGCGCAAGTTCTGTGTACACCATACAAAAATGCATCATGTCACTTCATGCAAAACCACATATGTAAGGTGTATACTGTATGCGTGTTTAGCTGTAACCTGCCACCTGCACTTTTGGTAGAATGACCAGGATCTTTTATGTGCGACTGCAGTAACATGGGTGGAATGGATACTGAAATAAGCATCAGTACAGAAAGTTGACACTGGAGAAGAAAATTATCCTGCCGCTCCTGCAGGGATTCGAACCCACAACCTTTCAATCATAAGTCCAGCATTTTAACCACTGAGCTATCTCTGCTCCTCATGGAGTATGTAATAAGTAAATATAGAAATAATAAAATGAATATGTCATAATTTGTGAGAAGAAACAGCGGTCTTCAAATATACTCAGTAACTGTAGTTTATGTAAAGTTTTCATAGCTTTTGAAGAAGGTATGTTGCATGAATTGGACATCGATTAAACAGTAAGCTTATAAAAATATAAAAAAAGAGATTTTGTTTTCACTGTTTGACAGAAAGAAGACTCCCTAATACCAGATATAAGGATCTGACTGTGATGGGATTTGTGTTCTGTTCCTTTGTTTCATATTATCAGCTTACTCTGTCAGTTTGTGCCATTTGGAGTGCATGTACACTTTTTAGTACATGTGTACAGTATCACACATTTGATTATGCCTGGTGTGGCAAGTTTCCTGTATTTTTTTCAGGAATAGAAGTGGAAGTACAGAGGCCAACTGCTGTGATTATCTGTCTTTTACACAAGGTTTACATATACATGGAAGATGGTTAATGCATAGTATCAGTGACTTTAGTAATTTTTATGTTGTGAATTTGTGATTTCCACATTTTATGTGTTGATGTTACTGTTTTGTAATTTGGTTTTTGTGCATTGTACACAATGCTAAAATTACCTGTATATTACATATATGTCCATTTTGTGGCTTTTGGCTTTGTACCACTGGAATAATAATTATTGTAGTCTCTAATGTCCTTTGGCAGGAAATTAAGTGAAATAATGTCATCACCCTCTTTAGTTTAGTCATTTTTTCTTTTGTGTTTTAAACAAAAACAAAAACAAACAAAAAACAGTAATAGCCAAATTCTTACAGCCACATCAAAGTGGCCTGAAAATGTTTAAATGTGCAAATATTTCTATTTGCAGGTTTGGTATGGTGGTTCTGTTAATATCTGTGAAACAAGTGCATTTTCTTTTTTCTTTTTTTTTCTTTTTTTTTGGCCTTGAATTTGAACTCCTCAGGGCGCAGACATGGTATTGGTTCACACTCCTCTGTTTCTAATGACGAGCAGAAGAAAATGTCCCATGATGTAGTTGACAGTTCTGCCACACATGCTGACCTTCTGCGTGATGTCACAGACACAGACTGCTAGGCAAAAATGGTGGCAATTGTGGTTGTGTTTTCATGACTTTCAAGTGTTGATTTTTTACTAAGGCATAACTTGATTGGAAAACTGCTGAGTATATATATTTTTTATTCCATTGCTATCAATAGTCCATGGTGCTGATTTGCCTGGGATCCCCTTTAAATGTTATTTCACTGGACTCTTTCAGCTGTGGCAGAATTTATGCTAATTAAGCCTCATTTGTTGAAAGAAAAAAGAAAGGCTGTGGCACCGGCTTGTGAGCTGGTTTAGCTTAGCAGTAGGGTGTTAGGCTGGTTAGCAGTAGGGTGTTAGGCTGGTAAGCAGAAGGGCCTTGGGTTGATTCTGCTTCGGCTCTCCTCTGTCTTTAAAAAGATTGTGGTTCATGGACACCATCTTGTAGCTGTCCCTCACAATTAATGAAACAGTAAAATGGCTCCAACCACTGCCCATCTAAATGCAGGAGTCATTCTGCTGGTGGTGACAGTGTAGCGATAGGTGTATAATCTCCCTTAGATAAGAGTGGAGAACATTAAACAGAGGCTGCACTATAAAGAGGTGACCTAGACTGATAACAGGCTGTGGGCCCACATGGCGCTGTATAGCATTACCCACACCTGGTCCACACATGACGCAGCACTTTTATACTTGCAAGTGTGGATAGTCACACACCAACTGGATTGTGATGGGCATGCTCAGATACAATTAAAAACTGCCTCACAGTGAAGTTTGAAAGTTTATGTTACATTAACGTGTTGAGCTGCATCTGTTGGGACTAGTTGCTGTGTCCTGATTTTCAGTCTTGGGGCATTTAGGAAGAGCCCTTTTTTATGGTATGAATGTGAGCTTTTGGTGGAATGTCTTGGTGCAGATTATCCCAAACCCCAGCATCAGAAATCTGCATTCAAAGTTTGCACTCGAGTGCAAACCACAGAGGAAAAGTGGGATACAACAGAGCAAATATAAAAGAGTCAAGGAAAAAGGTTCACGATTTGTTGATTTTAGGAATGGAGACATCAACTTCTTTATGTGAAATTTGAATTTGTGATGTATAATTTGAAAATAACTAGGTTGTACCCCCCCCCCCCCCCCTTTTTTTTTTTTTGTATAATGTTTTAATTTAAAAAATAATATGTTTATAGTGTTTTGTGAAGTGAGTTCTTTTTCTTTCGTTTGCTCATTGATTTATGGTTTGTCTCAGTTTTATTCATGACAAATGCAGTCTTAGAAATAAAATGTATGGAGCTTCATCACAGGTGGAGTGGAAGTTTCTCTGCATGTGTGTGTGTGTTGTATAGCACAGCATGTGAGTGTGTGTGTGTGTGTGCTGTGTTTGTGGTGTGTATATTTCTGTATATTAAGTCACAAACGATTTGAACAGTCATGTGGCTGACTCTTTATCAGCAAACGAACAATATATTAAACACAACATACTGTTTGGATAACACACATCTCTATTACATACACTGAAACCCCTTTAAGGCATAAGAGAAGTCACTGGCACAATCAGCATTATTTTCTTCTAACTAAAGAGTTTCACACAAAGAGCAAACAACAAAATAACCAAACTATTATACTGTCTTTATGCACCATTCAACTTTCACTTGGTTCTGAGGATGACTTTAGGAGGTTTCAGTGTACTGTTTAGAAATACCGACACAGTTCATAAATGTAAGTCTTGAAACAGTTTCATGATTTTTCTGATTTTTATCAGCATCTGTTCATGTTTAGTCATGTTAAACACACCATCACATCAAGAACAACACACAGTTTGGAAGATCATTCAAAATGACGAACTGTGATTGATTCAGCAAAAAGGCTAAGTGGTTAGGTTGTGACCATTGAGAACAAAGGTTTTACAACATCGATCCATTTTGAAATTGTACAATGTGAAAATCAGTCTGGTCGCATACAAACAAAATGCACAGAGATCCAGCATAGTAACAAGAGCAAAGACTGACTGAAAAACGACTTAATGGAGAATGTGTGTATAACCTACTTTCTAGCATTGTGGCAGCTGTAACTGGTACATGCACAATCAATCTGAATATATCCATATATTATCAGTGAATGTAAATAGTAATTGGAATTTGTACATAAAACTACCAGATGCATTTGGAGGCATGAAAACAGCAGCAGACTATTTTTCTCTAATTTTTCAGCTAGAACTTGAATTTGAACAACAAAATTTTGAGGGGGGGGGGGGCAGTGTAACTTTAGAAATACTGCCAATTACAAATCTGAAACAGAACAATGCCCAGATGCTCATGCAGAATCAACACACAAGGGACATAATTAGTGCTCAAAAGATGTTGCTGAAGTACAACAACAAAGACCTGCGTCACCTATGGTAACCCTCACCTGGCATGCATGTAAATACAAGGTACATAAACTCTACCTGGCATGCGTGTAAATACAAGGTACATAAACTCCACCAGTACCAAAGGTATATCCCTATTTTTGTCATGGAAGCCAGATGAGAGTTACCATAGGCGGCTCGAGTCTTTGTTGTTGTACTTGTGTGATGTCTTTCAAGCACTAATTAACTCCCTCGTTTGTTGATACTGCCCATTACAACTAAGACACTTTCGACCATGTTTTATGAAAGGCATTATTCTGATGCAACATTAGATTTCTTTCAAGTCTACTAAAGAATGAAATTCTTCTTTTTTTTCTTCTTCTTCTTCTTCATTTTTTCTAATTTAATTTTCAAACACTGCTGGTTTTTATATTTTTGTTTTGTTGTTACTGTTTTGTTTTTGTTAGTAGCAGCTGATAACTTCCATCAAATAAATGAGTATGATGTTATTTGTCCACACATAATATACATGTTCTTACTCTCTGTTGCAAAAGCAACAACAACAACAAAAACGCTTGCCCCCTGCCACCTGCATTATTTTTCTTGGTGGAGTTTGCACATACAGTGATATTGGCAAGGAGGTTTCTGAGTTCTGGCAAAAATAAAAACAACAGCGACTGTTTTTTGTCTTTGTTTGTTCATTCGTTGTTGTTTTTTTATAGTCTGGAGCCAAGTCTGATATGGTGGTAATCACTGAGACAGAAAAATTTGCCCTCAGACTGTTGGAGTGGACCCATCAGAAAAGTAAAACAGAAAATGAAGCCAACATCAGAGAGAAAGCATGCTGATAATGATATGGCTGGTAAATCAGCCAAGCCAGACTCCTGGATGTGACAGGGTGAAGGACTGCTTTTCACTTCCTCTAAGCTGTCAGAGCCTGTCTCACCTTTGTGTGCACAGCATGCATTAAAGTTGGACCCACTGATAAAATTAAAAAAAAGGAAACGAAGCCAACAGCAGAGAGAAAGCATGCTGATAATGATACGGCTGGTCCTAGCAGCTCAACTTTGAATACGTACGAGTACAGCTGATAGCTGTGCAGACAGTATCCTCTATGTGAGAACTTGTGCTCGGTGAAATCAAACACCAATGACCAAGCATGATCTTCCACGACTCCCAGCGTGCACTGTTTGTTCACAAGCTGGACTGATTCCATACAAATTACGGTGTTACTTATCACAGACGAATCCAGATCAGTCCACAGTTACCCACACATACACACCTTCATAAACATGATATGATCGGAGAAAAGAAGCAGTCTGCACAGGGCATCGGTTGTGATACTGCCCCAAAACAACAACACACAAAAGGACCATACACATGTATACATGTAGTTCAGATTCATGTTGTATATATGGAACATATTAAGCATTATTCATCACTCATTACAAGCACAATGTCCACAATCAAACTGCATTCAGCACACATATCTATGCATGCATGCACACACACACTACTACTACTACTACCACCATGCTACATACAGTAAAAAGATGAGTTTGAATCTGGTTGGCTAAAGCACCAGACTGTATATCCATCGGCCAAGCCAGACTCCTGGAGGTGACAGGGTGAAGGACTGTTTTTCACTTTTTCTGAGTTGTCAGAGCCTGTCTCACCTTTGTGTGCACAGCACGCGTTAAAGTAGTCCTACATTTAAAAAAGATCCCATGTCCACGTTTTGATAAGAGAAGGCCTAACAGCCATTGGCATGGAAACATGCAGATAACACACAATAGTCACGGAATAATCAAAACAATGATTGTGGCTACTCATCATTGAAGAAGAACATCCTAAACTGACATGATAAAAAAAAAGGTTATTATATAACATACCTGTACAGCCAGGGTAGTAAATAAGTAACTTGGCTTTTTATGCCCTGTCAACCAGTATGGTTATAAATAGTTCATCAACACTGCAAAATGACAATAATGAAATAAAGCATTTATAAAGCGCAAAATCTTGTCTGGAGAGGCTATCCTAAGCACATAAATGGGTAGATAGCTTGTGAGAACTGTACAGCCAAGGTGGATAACCTGTTAAAATTGTGCTACCCTGAAACATATTTCTAAAATAACAAAAAAAATAACAAAAAAAGAGACAAGCAATTACACAAAACATAACTGACAGCAAGACTAAGACACACACTGACACTGACTTAAAAACATATCTGACCCATAGTTTTCCACTGATGTTGATCTTAAAAACTAATTGCACTTAGATCCCTTGCTTTCAAAAATGATAAGAGTGTTAAAAGTTAATATTAAAAAGCAAACAAATAAAATTTGAAACATAACATCAATAAACAAATTGTTTAAAAGGTACCACTCTTTCATGAACCATTGATTGACCATGTAAGACAATGCTGAACAGGCTGAGAAAATAGCTATGTGCATGCACTACAATTTATCATTTTAACAAAAGTTCACCCCAAATAGGCACACTTTTGCAGCAAATCCAAATTTTCGGCCATTCCTTCAGAAGCAACAGGTATCACTTATTTCAGTACCAACCTTTACATTAAACACACAAGTCTAAATTTTTGGCTCTTCCCTTCAGAAGTAACAGGTGTCACTTATTTCAGTATCAACCGTTACATTAAACACACAAGTCTAAATTTTTGGCCCTTCCTTTCACAAGTAACAGGTGTCACTTGTTTCAGTATCAACCTTTACATTAAACACACAAGTCTAAATTTCCAGCCCTTCCCTTCAGAAGCAACAGGTGTCACTTATTTCAGTATCAACCGTTACATTAAACACACAAGTCTAAATTATTGGCCCTTCCCTTAAGAAGCAACAGATGTCACTTATATCAGTATCAACCTTTACATTAAACACACAAGTCTAATTTTTCAGCCCTTTCCCTCAGAAGCAACAGATGTCACTTATTTCAGTATCAACCTTTACATTAAAACACACAAGTCTAAATTTTTGGCCCTTCCCTTCAGAAGCAACAGATGTCACTTATTTCAGTATCAACCTTTACATTAAACAGTGCACCATGACCCAGAGTGCAGAATGCTGCAGCTGTGCTGTAAGTATAAAATACCAAAAAACAGCAACAACAACAACAACAACAAAAAAAGCCTAACTCTTAGTCTTAATGAAAAATGTTTGAAAGTTTTCTGGAGAAAAAAAAAGTCAGGAGAATGGACTATTAGCAGAAAAATTACAAGCCAGAAAGAGCAAGAAGACCAGGCAGAAAAATGATATGAGATAGGAAAGGGGAATCAAATGACAGCCCTGAGATTCCAGACAAGGGGAAGATATCAGACATCCCCAGCCTCCCTTTCAGGCTATCCTGCTGATCCTGCCTACAAAGTGTAACACTTGCCCCCTTTGACCATCCTCCCAACAAAGTGTAACATTTGCACACTTTGACCATCCTGCCCACAAAGTGTAACACTTGCACACTTTGACCATCCACCCTAAAAAGTGTAACACTTGCACACTTTGACCATCCACCCTAAAAAGTGTAACACTTGCACACTTTGACCATCCACCCTAAAAAGTGTAACACTTGCACACTTTGACCATCCACCCTAAAAAGTGTAACACTTGCACACTTTGACCATCCTGCCCACAAAGTGTAACGCACACTTTGACCATCCTCCCTACAAAGTGAACACTTGCACACTTTTACCATCCTCCCTACAAAGTGTAACACATACACACTTTGACCATCCTGTCCACAACGTGTAGCACTTGCACGCTTTAACAATCCTCCCTACAAAGTGTAACACTTGCACACTCTGACCATCCTGTCCACGAAGTGTAACGCTTGCATACTTTGACCATCCTGTCCACAAAGTGTAACGCTCGCACACTCTGACCAGTAACGGTTACCATCTTGACCATCTTTCCCACGAGCAGCATGCAACATTTCCACACTTTGACCAGTATCGGCAAGACTGAGTGGTAACATCAACAAGCTGTTGGTACAGAGTCCACCAGCTGAACACTCTGGGGTCACTTGGTACATGCAGTTCTAGTGTTCGTTAGTCAGTTAGTTAGTAACTGGGGTTTTGCAGCCTGTCAACAGCACAGGGTCATCTCAAGTCAATCAAACTCTGCCATATGCAAGGGTCATTTCAAAACTTCTTATGTAGAAACCCTTTCTGGAGTCACTCCACACCAATCCCTATACAAACATGAAGCAAAACATACGTACACAAACACCAGACATAAATTTTCCAAGAGCTACTCCCTTGAACATTACCCCTATTAAAAGAGCAAATAAGGCTAGGACATACTAGTACCATCAACCATTATGTCTATATCAGATTAAAGAAAAATAAATTTTTTAAAGGAATGGACAGAAACAATCAAAAAGAAGAAAAGAAGTTATGTAACTGCATAATGGCAAATACCAGCGCCATATGGCAGCAAGCTGCACATACCACTTACCATCTTCTAGCTGTTCAGTAAGAACCACACAACAAAAGCTTAATGCTTAATGAAAAATTGAGAATTTTCTGGAGAGAAAAAAAGAAGAAGAAAAAAAAAACCGTCAGGAGAATGGACCATTAGCAGAAAAATGACAACTAGGCAGAAAGAGTCAAGAGGACTAGGCAGAAAAGCAAGACAGGAGATAGGAAAGCGGAATCAAATGACAGCCCTGAGATTCCAGACAGGGGAGGAAAACATCAGATGTCCCCGGCCTCCCTTCAGGGGAATTCACTGTACTTCGATAAACTGATTTCACAGTGTGAGAACAGAGCGTGTCCGCATTTCTCAATACCCTGACATTGGGGGAGCCACCTGTCATCTTCCGAGGGTTTAGCTCCATGTCCGGAGGTTGATGCTGTTGTGTCAGAACCTTGTGGATGTAGACAGTGCATGGCAGCATTTTAATGTAACTTTAGCTGTTCTTGCTGGTGGAACAGTAATAGTGATGTCATTCTTGCTGGTGGAACAGTAATATTGATGTCATTCTTGCTGGTGGAACAGTAATATTGATGTGTCATTCTTGCTGGTGGAACAGTAACATTGATGTGTCATTCTTGCTGGTGGAACAGTAATATTGATGTCATTCTTGCTGGTGGAACAGTAATATTGATGTCATTCTTGCTGGTGGAACAGTAACATTGATGTGTCATTCTTGCTGGTGGAACAGTAATATTGATGTGTCATTCTTGCTGGTGGAACAGTAATATTGATGTGTCATTCTTGCTGGTGGAACAGTAATATTGATGTGTCATTCTTGCTGGTGGAACAGTAATATTGATGTCATTCTTGCTGGTGGAACAGTAATATTGATGTCATTCTTGCTGGTGGAACAGTAATATTGATGTCATTCTTGCTGGTGGAACAGTAATATTGATGTGTCATTCTTGCTGGTGGAACAGTAATATTGATGTCATTCTTGCTGGTGGAACAGTAATATTGATGTGTCATTCTTGCTGGTGGAACAGTAACATTGATGTGTCATTCTTGCTGGTGGAACAGTAATATTGATGTCATTCTTGCTGGTGGAACAGTAATATTGATGTCATTCTTGCTGGTGGAACAGTAACATTGATGTGTCATTCTTGCTGGTGGAACAGTAATATTGATGTGTCATTCTTGCTGGTGGAACAGTAACATTGATGTGTCATTCCCAAACCTGAAAAGGTAACTTTAGGTGTTCTTGCTGGTGGAACAGTAATATTGATGTGTCATTCTTGCTGGTGGAACAGTAATATTGATGTGTCATTCTTGCTGGTGGAACAGTAATATTGATGTGTCATTCTTGCTGGTGGAACAGTAATATTGATGTGTCATTCCCAAACCTGAAAAGGTAACTTTAGGTGTTCTTGCTGGTGGAACAGTAACATTAATGTGTCATTCCCAAACCTGAAAATTGGGAATTATGCTAATGTGTCATTCCCAAACCTGAAAATTGAGAATTATGCAAAGGCACAGTCAACTTTGTATTCAAAACATGAAAATGTTTCTTTTCATTCTTCCAGACAATCAGGCATTAAACAAACCACAACTGGGTAAGTTACAGTTCAATATTTTCATTCATTACTGTTTAACAGTTGTTTCGTGGCTTTGAAAAAAAGGGCTTACCCCCAAAACGAGTACATCTTGTAATTTCCTGCTAAATCAGCATTCTTTTCAAGTGACTGTGTGTTCGGATGTGGTAACTTTTCATGTTTGTTTTCTTTTCTTTTTTCTTAATCTCTCTTGATCAAGGAGTCAGTAACCTGGTGTTTTACGCCCGGTCAACCAGTGCAGTTATATCGGGGCAAACATTGACCAAGGCCATAGTTTCACAAAACACAAAAGATATTACACCAAGACCAAGCCCCTACAAAGGTGACAGAAAAACTTGAACACCCAGACTGCCGTCTCCTTTCTGGAGGCCACTGCTGTTGATTCTACCTGACAAAAGAACTGTTTCCCAAAGAAGTCTTCAGCAGAGAAAGGTCTTGCTGAAAAGACTAAAGCAGCTACACAAAGACTTTGAAACACTGTGCACAAAACAAGGCATCTCTCAGAAATCTGCACCATAAACTGTCCGTCACCAGACACACAGACAATGTCTGTGTGAGCTAACTGTGAACATGGATCTTCTGCTTTATGGTCTGAAACCTTTCTTGAGAGTCCAGACTGAAGACCGGGATGTTGCATCAGAAATGAGTCTATGCACAACTCCAACACTGGCATGCTACAACAGAGAGTGCAACAGATGTGGTGACTGCCCAGCCTTTGTCACAGAATACATCAACCTCTTGAGGGACTATATTCTCCACAACACATACTTCGTCAGTTACATCCTTGAAAGACTGCAGCAACACCTGCCGAAAGAAGGCATCATCCAGTTTGCAGTTAGTCAGGGAAAACATATGACGGCTGGACAGCGCAACACAAATCAAACCAAGTGGCTCTTCTACTTTTCAAGCCAAGAGAGATGTTGAGTGGGCCTAAATTGGACCACCCCATGACGATGTGGAGTGGGCCTAAATTGGATCACCCCATGACGATGTGGAGTGGGCCTAAATTGGATCACCCCATGACGATGTGGAGTGGGCATAAATTGGATCACCCCATGATGATGTGGAGTGGGCCTAAATTGGATCACCCCATGACGATGTGGAGTAGGCCTAAATTGGATCACCCCATGACGATGTGGAGTAGGCCTAAATTGGATCACCCCATGACGATGTGGAGTGGGCCTAAACTGGACCACCCCATGACAAAGGCCCATGTGATGCAAGTAGTGGTGCCATTAAAACCGCTGCTGCTCTGGATGTGCTGGAATGAGAAGTGACTGTCTAAAATGCACAAGAAAATGTTTGTGAACACCTCACAAAAGTAACGCCATAGCAAAGGCCCATCAGATGCGATCAGTGGTGTCATTAAAACTGTCACTGATCTGGATGTGCTGGGATGAGAAGTGATTGTCCAAAATGCATAGAAAGTGTTTGAACACCTCACAAAACTACATCCTACCCAAGCTGACTGTCCCAGTGGCCACAAGAAGCAGCCCTTTGAAGTTTGAGAAGACAGAAGAGCAGGTCGACAGAAATTTTGCCATCTTCAGCACTTCTTACAGTTCCTAGCACAAGACAAATCCATCATAGTCAAGGCAGGAGTTAGTTAGTTAGTTAGCTAGTTAGTTAGTAATTGGATTTTAATGTCCTGTCAACTGCACTGGGTCACCTCAGGACAATCAAACTCTGATGTATAAAAAAGGACCGGACAGAAACAACAACAAATACAGAAATGTTATATAAATGCTTAACAGTAAATATCAGTGCCATATTTCAGCAAGTTGCACAAACCACCTACCTGCTCAACAAAAGCCATGCAGAAAAACCTAACTCTTAATGGAAAACCTTTTAGAAAAAAAGTCAGAACAGTAACTTGGTGTTTTACGCCCAGTCAACCAGTATGGCTAGATCAGGGTGACAGAGAACAAACCATCAGCAGTAAAATAACAAGACAGAGCGAGAAGACTAGGCAGAAAAACAGGAGAGGAGATAGGAAAGGAGAATCAAATTACAGCCCTGAGATTCCAGACAGAGGGACAATATCAGACATCATCAGCCTCCCTTCGGGGAACCAAATGGCACATACCAGGCAGTTGATGATCCACTGGTTTGAGAAAGTCTTGCTCACTCCAAGCTGACAAGTCTCCTAGGGAGAAGTAGTTTTGGGGTCTTGGATTTTTCCTCATTCAAGTCAAGAAATGCATCCACACATCACCTTTCAACCTGAAACCAGCTGAAGAGGAACAAGACGATCTGGCACCCTTGTCTGAAGAGGATAAAAAGAAAGTGCAGATTCTTGCTGCATCCAAAGCTGGATCCACGAGGAACGCACACAGAGAACGAGGAAAGCCTTTAACGAAAAATATTTGAGTTTTCTGTAAAAAAAACACAACAAAAATCAGGAGAATGGACCATTAGCAGAAAATTGGCAAGATAGAAAGAGCAAAAAGACTAGGCAGAAAAAACAAGAGAGGAGATAGGAAAGGGGAATCAAATGAGTCCTGAGATTCCAGACAAGGGAAAGACATCAGACATCCCCGGCCTCCCTTCGGGAAAAAAAAAAAATGAAGATGACTAACTTGTACGTGTTACATTTTCAGGAGTGGCAATTGTTAAGGTGGCGGGGGGATGCTTTTGCTTCTGTTCTTCTTAACAAGTTTCTTTTGGCAGTGATTCCGCCTGGTTCAGGGATTACAAAATCAACATTGATGACAAACAGCAACAACAACACATTTCTACCCCTACAAAAACAAAACAAAACAAACAAAAGCCCCACACACACCACCAACAACAAAAAAACACCACCATATCCTGTAAAACCAAAAAGACCAGACCAAAAACGTTGCACAAGCTTGAAGTCCATTTTGATTATCAAAGTAAATTCTAAATGCAGAACAACGTTGATGGGTACAAAGTGTTTACCACCACACTTTGCCCCAGGCCCCAAAATAAATTTTAAAAAGTCACTGTGATTTCAGGAGCTGAAAAGTATCACTCAAATCCACACGCACAGAAATGTACACACCTGATTGTTTTTCACCAATCATTCCTCAGTAACAAACTAACGCGACTGACGCCCAGTGTGTGCCAAAGCCAAAATCAGTTGGCACCTAGCTACTGCTAGAGTCAGTCATCTTTCAGAGACAGAGAGAGCATCCTTCCCTGAATTAGTGTGGTGTCTTTACCGTAAAGAGTTCAGCTGTGGTGTGTTTGTGGTTGTACTACAGGTATTGGGTTTGTGTGGACTATAGTTTCACAATCCCATTAAGTTCTTTTCACGTTATTCTTTTTACTTACTGGTTTATTGTCAGAGCCGCCTGCTCAGTTCGTGGCATCAGCTCAGGGCTGCTAAAGATAGCCAACCACTGGCAGCTTAGCTAGCGCAAAGTGGGAGAACCATTTCATCAAAATTATGTTTGTTGCGACAAGTATTTGTCGCAACAAAATGTTTGCACGACAAACATGTGTTTGTCACAACAAAAGCATATTTTTGTCATGACAAGAGACGTGTTTTGTCACAACAAACATGAGTTCGTCACAACAAAAATGATACTGGTGGCATCTCCTGCCAATGATACTGGCGCAATGCAAAAGGACGTGACTGGGCAGGAGAAGCAGGGACAAAAACATAAACAAGACCATGCCGAAGAAAGTGGCTCAAGAGTCGAAACAACTCATGCCAGATCACAGCCACAGCCTCTCCACTCACCGTTGTTAAAAGAACTGGATGCTGATTTGGAAGAGGACAACAGCACTAGTGACCCACTCGCTAAATCTCTAGCAAAACTGGCGAGCAAGTGCTTCAGTACAAAGCTTGCTGAGGACAAGCTGAAAATCAAGTGAAAGTTGGGAAAATACATGTGATCATCCAACTGCGAGGGCCTGATGTGGGTTCCTTCAGTGAACCGGAAAGTCTGGAAAGCTGTGCCTACAGCAGCCGGTAAGTCAGTCCTGAGAATGGCTCATCAGTCCTGAGAATGGCTCATCAGTCCTGAGAATGGCTCATCAGTCCTGAGACTGGCTCATCAGTCCTGAGAATGGCTCAGCGGCAGAAAGTGACTGCAAAAAAGCAGCCACCACAGTCACCGAGTCAACCCAAAGGGCTGTTCTGCCTACAGGGTGCCAGCCAGATTTTAGCCGTTCAGTCAGCTATCAGCTGTAATGCTGATGTGGTGGCTCTGCTTGGCTACGCTGTGCATGAATGTTCCCTCAGGTATGCGCTGCATTGCCACTGGCACCATCTAAATAAAAAATCTGAAACGAGAATGACTGCTAGTGTTCTAAAACAAGATCCAAACACATGAAAGGATCCAAACAAGATCTAAACACATGAAAGGATCCAAACAAGATCTAAACACATGAAAGGATCCAAACAAGATCTAAACACATGAAAGGATCCAAACAAGATCTAAACACCTGAAAGGATCCAAACAAGATCTAAACACCTGAAAGGATCCAAACAAGATCTAAACACATGAAAGGATCCAAACAAGATCTAAACACCTGAAAGGATCCAAACAAGATCTAAACACATGAAAGGGTCAAAACAAGATCTAAACACATGAACGGATCCAAACAAGATCTAAACACATGAAAGGGTCAAAACAAGATCTAAACACATGAACGGATCCAAACAAGATCTAAACACATGAAAGGGTCAAAACAAGATCTAAACACATGCATTAGCAGGCTGCGTTTTACCCAATAAATGGCGTTATTTTGAACCTTTTATGTCTTTGGATCCCATCTAAATCAGCAAAAGGTGGGGTTGCACTCATACACGGTTCCCATCACTCCATACCTGTTTGGTGACAACCTCTCCAGTCCCATCGAAGAGGTCAAACAATTTATGGACCAGCTGGGTGCCAAATTCATGGACAGAAGCAATACACATACCCCCCCCCCCCCCCCCCCCCCTCACTTTTATAGTAAATGCCCCACCTGAAAAACCTGTGTGCCTCCAGGGCTTCAGAAATTATACATTCTCCCAGTTGCCTGAGGTGGGTAGAAAAGCCTCAAGGTGAGTCGAGACCAAAAGCCCATCAGGCAAGTCATAATTTTGCCCTCTGCCATATAGATTCCTAAGAATTTGTGACATTTTTGGACCACCAGGGAAGAAATCTGAGCCATATCATCTGCAATCAAATCAAAAATGTCATCACTACTTGAACTTGGCTAAAACAATGAAAATATGGCTGAAGGTAAAATGGAGATGTTTTTAGTAAAAAAGAAAATGGGGGTGGGGGGTGGAGTGAGGGGATATTACATGCTACTAATACTTCCTCTGTGTTCACATTCAACGGCCCAACAGGCTCGAAGTGAATGTTCAACCTCTGAAAGCTTCTGAAACTTGTCTTCACTGCTACCAAAAATATGACTGGGCAACTAACTAAACACAACACAAATGTAATATTAAATAACTAACAGAGCGTTGAAAGCCTGCTTACTATTGCCTCACCTGTTCCTTGGCTGAACAGCGACCTACACAGCATTTTGCATGCGGCTACGGTGTTACCACAACAGATGGAGGAGCTGAACAGATTGTTTCAAAATGAAATACAACAGTGCGGCAGTGGACCAAAACATATGTTTCAATTTTTCCACACATACTGGCCGGTAATGATTATCTTTCTCCATCTCCACACATCTGCAGGGGGGAAACAAACAAACAAAAACAGGCGGAAGCTCTTTGTTGTACCAGCTTCAAAATTCACAGCTTGAATGCAACCTACCCAGGAGACACAACTGTTATACCAGTACCACACGCGAAACATGTCAATGCAATGACGCTTCCCTGCGAAACGAGTTGATCAAATCAGGATGCAGCGTGCCAACACTGCACTGTCTGTTACCAGACAACGAGTCACCATCGTGGCTGAGAGTCAAACTCCACCCAGCCAACATGTATCACAAAGAGACAAAAGTCCTGCATGATTGTGCCGTCCAAGGTTAGAATGATGCAGGGGCTATTTACACTAGCGAAAGTTTCCAGGCTGAGCTCAGGGGCCGGGCTGCCACATTTACACTCGGCCCTTTGGGGACAGATGGGAGTCACGCTACACTCTGCTCCGCTCCAGAGCAGGGCTGAGCACAGCTCACATTCTGTCAAGTACAACACCTGCTGTTTGGAAGAATGGAACACGAAACTCTGGTCTGGAAGCGTAGGAGACAGGTGACACATTCTGAAGCCATAATAATGTCGAACTTCTGATTCACGTTAGTTCTAATCGCAGATGTAAATGCAATGGCCCGCTCTCATCCTGGCGCAAGCCGAGCCGAGAGTGGACCGCGAAAAGGAGCAGCATCACGTGTCCTCCAGGTCGTCTTCGCTGTCGGCCAGCTCTGCAGAGTCTTCCATGTTAAAAGACTTCAGACTGGAGCTGCGAGTCTTGGGCAGCGACTGGCTCCCTCGCCGTAACCTGTAGCAAAGTAATGGCACAGCTTGAAAGCTAAAAACAAAAACCCAGTGTGAATTCACCGCCACAACAATTATAGTTTAACCCGCGGACACCAACACCTTGCAACAAGGCAGTTTAAAACTTCCCACAGCTGAAGCAATTTAAACAAATGTATGCCATGAAATCAAAGTTGTACAGTACTATATGCTCATTATCAAACAAAACTCAGAGCTAAAGGTAAAAATACAAAATACTCAAAACAATAACAAACAAAAAAAGCACACACACATAAAAATATCAACAGACAAACTAACAATTCCAAAAGGAAAACAAAAAATACCGCATGATGCTCTTTGTCATATAATGTTGAAACAATTTGCCAGAACAAAGCGCCGTCAGAGAAAGCAACAGAACATTTTAGCTGTGAGACTGAAAGCCTATCAAAACACTCATCTGTGCAACCAGCCATTCTACGATCACTTCATTTACCATTGTCTCATTCCTTGTTCATCGTCTTGTAAAATGAAATGGGGCTTCTTGTGCACCGTGTGTACACGTTTGTGGGTGTGTAATTGCTTGCTGGAATATTTTTGTTGTTGTCACTATGTGAGTGCATGCTTGTGGGTGTGTAACTGTTTGCTGACACATTTTTAAATATTTTTTCTCTCTCACTATGTGTGTGCACACTTGTGTATAACTAGAGTTAACTACTTGCTGGCTTACTCACCCCCCCCCCCCCCCCCCAGTCCCTATGGGGCATTTATTCAGAAACATGCATCAACCCACTACCATATACCTTTTGCTCTCCCATTCACTCTCCTTTACATCACTGCAGTTTTTCAAAGCACTTATTCTCATCTACTACAGCATACTTCGATTTAAACATAATTACACAATTTTATAAATGTACACTGTCTTACTGGTACAGCATACTTTGATTTAAACATAATTACATACATTTTATCAATGTACGCTGTCTTGCTGGTCATTCATTATTACTGTCTTGTAATGCAGTTGAATCATCCCGGTCTTGCTTTTATGCTGTACTTGGAGCTTGTTTCTCTTACACTGGGACAGGCAGTATAAAATATGTTATTTTCAGTATCAATTATCATCATTACTGTTAGCATTATGACAGTGCTGACCTGTTCTGCAGGTGGTCCACCTGTAAAGTGAGGTTGTCCACTTGTTCTTGCAGCTCATCGTTGGATCGCTGTAGACGCCGCACACTGTTGGTCTGCATGTCCACCTGAAATCACATCCAATGCACAGTGGATCACTGCTGAACTGCTTCAAGCATCACTACACCCTTCACTGATTGTACAGGCATCTGAAATCATGTGTGCATGTGTGCGTGTGTGTGTGTGCGTGCATGCATGTGTGTGTGTGCATGTGTATGTGTGTGCGCGTGTGTGTACGTGTGTTGTATGCATTAAATCTTGAAAACATGTACATTTAAGGAATACAAAAGCACTTAGGGCCTATGTGAGTTAGGCGCCCAAAGTACCCGTTATTATCATTATTAACCCTTTCATTGCCACGGTGTCATTTGGAAACAACCCATAACAGTGAGCAGTTTGAAACCCGCAAGCCTTTTTGGCACTGGCATGTAAAAGGATCTCCATCAAAACGCATAGCATTGAAAATAAATGTTATAGGACTGGAAAATATGCTTCTGTGCATCATTCAGCCTGGAAATGTTACAGGCTGGGACAGTGAAGGGGTTAAATGGCCTATATATACAAACCTCATCTTCAGCAGTGGCAAGATCTCGCTTCAGTTCTTCGACACGGCCCCGGAGTTTCTTCACCTCTGTTTCGTACTGATCCGCTCGGCGCTTCGTGTGCTCCAGCTCTGTGACCCGCTCCCCCAGTGACTTGCGCACTTTGTTGTGAGCGTGGCGAAGCTCTGTCAGTTCCTGAAAATGAAAGTGATAGCTGAGCTTTAGTCAGTTCAAGTAACAAGGAGAATAAATATAAACGGTGAAGCAAAAGGTGTGAACATGCAGCAGTGTTCCAGGTGGAAATGTTAACTGAAGGTCACAATGACCCCCCTGTTCAAAACGCTAAGGGTTAAATAGCCTAAACTGGGGGTCACAACACTGAAGCAGCTCAAATATATATATATTATGAAACTGAATATTGAATAGCAACCCCCCCCCCTCCACCCCCCTCCCCCACTTACACTTAGTACATACACAATTTTTTTTTCTCTCCAGTCCTTTTAGTTTGAGTCATTGTTCAATCAGAAATGTTCAATCTCTTCAATGTATAACAGAAAAAAAAGTCAGGCAAAGGTGGAGATCATGGCTTTCCTCTTTCATTTTTTTAATTTTTAATTTTATTAATTAACTGTAGGTCGCAAAATGGCCTGGACTTTAGATTCTCAAAATTCCACAGTGATTTTTGCTTCTATCTGGTAACCAAATAATCAAATGTAATTGCTATTTTTGTGACGGTTAGTGGACATCTTTAGTTTGCTCCCTTCACCAACTTTCTTTATTGGAACAGCCTCAGTTTCATTTCAGGTTGTGCCAATGGAAAACATCAATGAAGAAAACAAGTACAGAAGTAACTGCTGCAAAAATGGTCTTTTTTCATTAATTATTTGGCTGCCAGGGCAAAGAGTAGATCACTGTAGAATTGTAAGATCCATTTTGCAACCGAGCAATAGTAGAAATGAGGGAGGCCATAATCTCCACCTTTGCCACCAAAGTTCAGTCGCACATTACCTAATACAGTTGCACCAATGGAATGTATGCTAGCAACTATGGTTGCACTAAGATCTTTTTCAACTGCTTTAATACCTCTCTCTCTCTCTCTCTCTCTCTCTCTCTCTCTCTCTCTCTCTCTCTCTCTCTCAGTGACAATATTGTTATCAGACTTTGCTGCATAGCGCATCTTCACACATGTAAGCCAGTTAAAAGTGACATGCTTTCATCCAAAGTGAAAACAAAGGTGTTGAAAGGAAGTGACAGTGTAAAAAGGAAGTGAATTTTGGACCAATCAGCTTTGTAATACAACTGCTGGAAGTGATATTTAAACCAATCAGCATTGTGGACAGGAATGTGGTTAAGCAAGGAGAGTTTGCATCCCAAACTTTGCCGAAGATGACGTATGGATCTTGATACTGGGCGTCAAAATCTGTGCGTAATAGACCCACAGTTGTGTGTTATCAGGAACACTGACACATGCAGGTACTGCATGCATAGCATAGTGTGCTACAGAGAGCCTTGGTTGACTGATGCTGTCCCGGACTTGCATGTAAACACAGAATGTTTCTCTCTATTCAGAAGTGACAGGAATAAAGATGAATAAAGTATACTGTTATTGTTAGGTAAGCATTTGACATTACTCACCCACCCACCACCACCACAGACTCTCTGTATTATATATAAATTATAATTTGCTACTACCATAATGCAAACAATGATAACATCTGATCACATCAGTTCACAATATAAGTGAACAAACTCAACTTTCAAACAACTTTCAAAACTCAATCCTGTCAACACTTTTAACTGCAACTGTAATGCATTCTAACGTCTAAGGTGACTACACTGTCTTGAGACTGTCTGCAATTCTGTCAATAGTGGAAACAAATACACATGATGAAAAGTAAACCATAAACTGATAAAGGGTAACCTGGGCACAACTTCTTGTCCAAACAACCCCTGTCTTTTCATATCATATCAGTTGCATCTGTCTTTTTATATATGAGCCTGTGACAAAAGGTCGTGATCTAAAGTGGGACACACTGCCTCAAAATCAAACTCCCAGTAAGCTATTTTCAGTCTTACCATTAGAAAGTGGTATGTTTCAAGTAACTATTTCAATCATCAAAAAATGGTTTTGATCCAAGTGTGTGCTGTATGGCATCAAAACGGGGGTCAGGTCAGGTATGGACGTTTGTAACAATGGACACAGTGAATGTCATAATAATACAGAGAAAAACCATTTGTATGCAATTTTAATGCTTCTGGTGCATTTAAGTAGCTGCTAGTAATAAAATCAGAGCAGGCAGGACAAACAAATTCTGCTTTAAATGTAAAGTATTATGTAATCACTGTGTCCAAATTTTGCGCTCAAGAATCTAGTTCTACAAATAATCATTTCAAACACATAGCAACTTCAGTAAAGTTTTCAAACAAGGAACACTTTATTTCATAGTATACATTGTAATGATAAATGCAAAAAAAATGCAAGGCAGGAGGCATATTCACACATTCCAGCTTGTTTAAGTGGACGAACGTAACACTATGGCAGTGGAAACAGTCTATGAAAACCAAGATACTATTTCACCCAGACTGAACAAACAGCACACAACTGTAGTGAATCTAGGCACAGTAACAGTATGATATGACAGGTTAAACTTAAAGGAGCGACTTTCTGAACATGCAGATCACATTAAAACTTTAGGACAATTTATAAGACCCCCCCCCCCAAAAAAAAAAAAAAAAAAAAAAAAAAAAAAGACATCCTCTCAAACTAAACCTGTCAATCACTGTCAGTGAAAAACTGCTGCCTCACTTTGCACTCAGTGTCAGGGAAACTTTTTTTCTGTTTGCAATCAAGAAATCCCAATAAGATAAGTCCGGTGGTGAGAGCCTGAAGAACATGCTTCCTTTTTGTGTGTGAAGAACTGGATCCATACATGATTTTCTGCTTGGCACACTTCCAGAACCTGCCACAGTTATCAAAAGTAACATAATTTAATACAGACTTGAATACCAGGGACAGACAGACGTCATCTAATGTATGCTTACTAAAACTAAAAGAAAAACAACACATTAAAAATGTGATCAGGTCACAAAGTATGGCATCTTTAAGTCAGATACCTGTATTAATTTTTTCAGTATGTAAAAAAGGAAAACAGAAAAATGATACATGTACTTTGGACTGTAACAATCCTGAAGTGCCCTTACATACCAAAGGTCTTTATTTATACAAGAGCAGTGACAATTTTTATAATAAATTGTAAGACAATCTTCACCCCCCCCCCCCCCCACAAAGTCAGCCTTCATGCACAGTTAATCAATAAAAATAAAAATAAATTTACAGTGGCAAGTCAACTGTTACATGTAACGCGGAAAGGAAACAAAATTAAGACTGCAAAACAAAGGAAAGGGGGACGGGGGGTAGCACTGTGCCCATGTCACGTTCACCTGCTACAAAGTTTACAGAGTACTTGTTTAATATGCACAAGCCTCCAGTCAGACGTAAAAGTTTGTAAACAACCACTTGAAGGGTAAGTAAGCTGTGAGCCATTTCAACTTTTAAATCGACCGCTTACCTAAATCAGCAATAATTACAGACATAGAGGGACTGCAGACTAACGTAAGAAAAGACATCTGGACACACGTAACACAGACACAGTCACAAACTGTGTCCAAAATCTGAAATTGCCCCCTTCCCGCCATAATACGATGAAGTAAACAAAGCACACTACCAGTGCCATTTATATCACTTACTAGGGGCTAAGAAAGCATTTGTTTGGGAAAATATATGATGAGGACAGAAATTCGACACTTATGTGGGTCGTTCGTAACATTTAGGACATACGTAACAAAACAAAATAACCGGACACAGTCAGAATACTCACCGCCACCCCTTCGACGAAACCATTGTCAGCGACAAGCGGCCATGTGATGTCAACAGGAAGGCCAGTGGTAGTTTTAGAAGCGGTCAGCAGTAATTAAATGTTTGCGATGCCGATAAAATTTGCAAAAGGTCGTTCGTAACAAATGGACAAAGTTTCAGATTTTTTACGTCTGGGTAAAAAAAATGAAACACGGAAATGCCCCCAGTAAAAACATCGACTGCTTTCGGTGCGCGATTGATATGCAAATAAGAGAAGCGAAGGTCCGCAGTGAATGCAATGGCGGACGGTAGCAGACGATCTTTAAACTTACGGGAAATTTGGACACAGTCCGTTACGAACGGCCAGTGTATTTTCAGTTTCGTTTTTTTGGTTATGAAACGTCACGCATGGCTTACAATTCGACTGGATACTAAATTTAGATTATTCAGTAGTCAAATGGTGTACAAGTTGTGAAGAATAGTTCAGCTGGTTAGTTGCGGTTTTGAGCTGAAGTCAAACAACCCACGTTGTCCCACTTTCCGGAAGCCGCTTTTCGTCGATTTTCGTCAAGTATTTTTGTTTTTAATCCTCTTCTTGGGGACCAAAGCTGCCAATTTTTACTTTAACTACTCATCAATGCATACTGAATAAAAGCAACCACAGTTTCATGTAACTCTAGTAAGACGAAAATAAATAGGAGCATACAAACATACCCGGGTTAAGCGGGAGCACCTTTTGTCACAGGCTCATATCAGTTGCATCTGAAGCCTACTACAGCAGGGAGTGAATGCCAGAAATAATTCAGAATAACAGGGAGTGAATGCCAGAAATAATTCAGAATAACACCCTTTTACAGAAGCCATTTTTGTGTGTGTGTGTTTATCAGCTCCCATTGACAAATCTCTGATCAGATAACCATCACTACAGCTGGCAGAATCAACACACCAGGGAGTTACTTAGCACTCAAGAGACATCACACAAACACAACAACAAAGACCCGAGTTGCCTACACGTCACCTTCACCTGCCATGCAAATAATACACAGCACATACATCAGAGGTACATCCTCAAATGTAGCAGATTAATTACGTTTAGCAGTTACATAAGTTCACCTTTGCAGTCTTTACCTTGTTCTTCTCGGCAAGATCAAACTGCAGGGTGCGGAGGTCGCTGTCGACACTGGCTGCCGCTTGCTGGTGTTTACGCTGCAACTGTTCCTCAAGGTCACTGACCTGGGTACGCAGCTTTCGATTCTCACGCTCCAACGTTTGTTTCTCCGACTCCAGACGCTCACGCTTCTGCCACTCTGCTGCATTCTCAGCCTGCAGACGCTCCAGCTACAAATACAATAGCGAGGAAAAACAACCGACTCTGATGTGAGTGGGTCTGGCTTAGCAGTAAGGCATCAGGCTGGTAAGCAGAAGGGCCTCAGCTCAATTCCACTTACTTTGGCTCTCCTTTCTCTTCAAAAGTTGGTCTGTGGACACTGTCTTGTGACTTTGTCCCTCACAATTAATGAAACATTAAAATGGCATGGCTTTCACCACTGCCTGTCTTAATACAGGAGTCATCCGGTAGTGACAGTGTAGCAATAGCTATATATCATTTCCCTCTTCCCCCACCCCCTTCTCCTCGTCCCCTTGAATGGTTTCTGTGGACGTTAAACACCATGTTTATTTACTTACTAATACTACCAGACTATGCAATCATAATTTGTGCACATGTACACCTTGATGTGGTAACTCTCTATTGGTGTCTAGTTTACAAACATTACAAGCACACAAACAACACAATTTTCACTGAACAGTTTTCCCATTTCCTCTAAGTTCCATTACGAACAAAATATTAAGAGTAAGAGCACACGCAACCAAACAGTGCCACTTACCAAAAGACATTATTGGAACAATCAGATGTAAAAAAAGAAAAGGAAAAAAAGAAGATCTCACCTCCCTTCGAAGGTCAGTCAATCGGCGGTCCATGGATGTTGTCCTTGAACTCTCATCCTCAAGGTCAAGGGTCAATCGACCCAGTTCGCTTTGGTGATCTTCACGCATCTTGGCCACCTGTGACCACAGGAATGCAATAACTGACACAAAACAGAATAAACGTATATTTATGTGTGTGACATCTTTCAAGTGCTATTAATGAACTGCCTTTGTTGGCTGGTTCCAGCATTTCAGTCACACACAGCATGTCACCATAAGCTAAAATGCACCAATTTCACTTGCATCAAATCAAAGTGTGAACCACACCTGAAGCTGAACATCCAACCTTTAAGTTAAACTAGTTTTCAACCATAACTAACACTGTAGTAACAGTCCGCTGGGCACCATCAAATAGGGACAAAACATCTATTATGACCAAACATCTGAACATACACACAACTTCAAAACTAGGACCAACACTTTTGCATGAAATCAGATCAAATGTTTAACAAGCAAAAATTTGAATACATAAAAAATAATTTAAAAATCTATGGATTTAACAAGTTGCAGTTTAGCAGCCGCGCTGTTAGCTTAACTATGTCCATCCTGCAGTGGGATACTGATGACACAGAAATTAAGTCCCCTCTGTTGAAAACAGCCACACGTTTCACCCACTGCCAGGAATGTCTTCCTTCTTAACTTCTACCTAACGAGTCCTTCCAATTTTTTCTTTCTTTCTTTCTTTCTTTTCTTCTTTTTCTCTCTCTTGCTTTTCTCCGTGCAGCTAACACAGGTTCCTGTGTAAACCTGAGGAATGAAATGGGTCATCCTGCTTGTCATCAAGTGACTGAAGAAGGTTTCTGCCTTCAGGATATAAAAAAAGGCTCTGAAAACTCTACAACAAGCTGGATTGGACCAGGACAGAATGGCTAGGCAATGTGTTATGCAATTTACATAAAAAATTTTTTTTCAGATTACACTCTTGGAGTCTTGCAAGGAATTAGTTGTTAGTTAAAATACAGAAACAGTTGCCCCCCCCCCCCCCCCCCCCAACCCGAACCTATCATCTCTATACTACTGTTTTATTTTCTCTCTCCCAGTGATCAGTCAATGAATGGTACTTAATGGATTGGTTGGCATGGACTCTAAACTATGGAGAGTAACCTGCCTGGCCAGTTGTGGGTTTCTCATGTTATACCAAGACAGACAGTATGTAAGTAAACTGGTGTTTTACGCGCAGTCAACCCGTGCAGTTATAGCAGGGCGACCCAAGATAAATCCTTTGCTGTAATTTCATATTGTGCTAATCTTCACAACAGTAAAGCTCAAAATGAAGAAGGGTTAAAAAAAATCTGTCCTGTCAACTGATAAACATCCTGATTCAAAACTGTAAACAATTACATCATGATCATCACAATCACTTTCAACATGCAACATTAAGCAATCATGCAAAATTAATATAAACACCATCTTCTGACCTGGAGCTAAACACTCAAGCATCACATGCATATTGGTAATAGTGGATGAGAATCAGATACAACTGTTTTGGTGGCTACTGTAGTCTTTCTTACCCTGGTAGAGGTATGATGATCCAAATTTCCTAAAAGGGATTAGTGTGTGTGTGTGTGTGTGTGTATGTGTGTGTGTGTGTGTGTGTGTGTGTGTGTGTGTGTGTGTGTGTGTGTGTGTGTGTGTGTGTGTGTGTGCACAGTGTGAATGCGTACAGTGTGTGTGTGTGTGTGTGTGTGTGTGTGTGTGTGTGTGTGTGTGTGTGTGTGTGTGTAGTGTGTGTGTGTGTGTGTGTGTGTGTGTGTGTGTGTGTGTGTGTGTGTGTGTGTGTGTGTGTGTGTGTGTGCAGTTGCATCCAAGCATGCATATATGTGTGCGCTGTATGCAAATATAGTACATGTTCATGCATGTGTGTGTGTGTGTGTGTGCGTGCGTGCGTGCGTGCGTGCGTGCGTGCGTGCGTGCGTGCGTGCGTGCGTGCGTGTGTGTTGGTCTGCAGTCAGAAAATAAAGCTAAACCTCTGTCAGAAAAACAGCAGTCAACACTAATCCTGGGCTGCATATTTACACACAAGCAGTCAATAAATCATTAAATGACCAAGTTGTCAATATGATTAAGGAATCAGATAACTCTTCCATACATTATAGTTTATACTTATACTCTACAACATGTAAACATTATGAACAACACACTAATATACACAAACATTACATGCAAAACAGTTGTTCTGTACCTTTGCATCAAACAAAAGATACATAGAATTCCAGGTGTTCTAATCACAGTAAAACCTGTCTTGCATCACTTTCTTCTTTTCCTTTTTTTGTTTGTTTTTAAATTATTATTACTGGGGGGGAGGGGGGGGGGGAGGAGATTTGAGGTGATGTCATTCCTCATTCTAAAACTGAAACAATTATAATATCTAATTGTCATGTATCTACTTGTTAAACAGCACTGATTCCACTATATATGCTATAGTGGAATTAATCCCGTTTAACAAGTACATACACTACAATTAGATATCATAATTGTATGTGTGCCAGTGAAGACAAAAGTGACCCCATCACTGTGACACTGACTGTGTAATAATTGTGTGTGTATATATTTGTATTTAACTGTCATGAATATTTTAAGCACTTCATTTCTAAATGAGCCCAGAGTGCCAAAATGCGGGATACTAACTGAAGCCTGCTGTGGCCACACATACACACACACAAACTTACAGGAACTAGACATGACATTAACTAATAGTATACTGTAATAGTAACAGTTATGGAGTTAGTGAGATTTTTGACATTTTCAAAGTACAGGGTCGTGGACCTTTACCTTTTAGATTTTTATATTAGTATACATTTTCATTTATTTTGCTCTAAACAGACTATATCAAATGACAATTTCTCTGCTAAAATCACGTCATAAAACAAAAACAATCACGTATAACATATATACATGCATAAAAATGTAAACACAGCAACATACACCTATGCAGGTTGCCAGCTACAATATTAATACAAAATTCTACCACTAAAAGTATGTACAGCGAACAAACAAATAACATCAGGAAAAACAACTGAATCTGAAACACAAAAACTGAAACTGTCCACAGCTTTAAGCAAAAACAATGGGTAAGTACTGGAAGTCTCGATACTCGGTCAAATCCAGTGGGACAGAAAAACAACAGCATTCTGACCAATCACAATCACATAAAAGAGCAATTCAAAGATGTGCAGAGCAAATTTCTACAGAACAACAAAATACAAAAAGATTATGCCTGCCCATCAAAGGCAATGAAGTCACTGGTACCGACAAAAACACGAGCAAACAGATTTTTCAACAACATCTGAAAAGTGAAATACATGTGACAATTCCTTAAAACGCAAGGAGAAAAGCGGAAGCTGAATTCAACTTTAAAAAACACATCTGAAAATTGCAAAAGCTGCAATCCCATTCTCACCACTGGCACTGCCTCTGTCTTGTCCAATTCCCTATGTGGCTGTGGTGAAATTACACGATACATGTCGAATCAAAAGGTGGATGCAGGTAGGTGGCTTTCTACATTGCAACATTACATAATCAGTGTCGTGCTTTGGATTCAAAAACAAATGTTTTTTTGTTTGTTTTTTAGATCCACATGAACAGGCGCTCCACTGCATTACTTAAGCTCTGCAAGTTTACAATTAAACTCTGCAAGTTTACAGTTCAACCCCCACCCCCTCCCACCCCCAAAACTGAACAATAACATTCTGCCAAAACCAACATGTCCAGAAGGCATCAAAACAACTGTTAGTGTTACCAGTACCACTGTTACTGTTAGTCAATACACACCAGCGATGTTGACTTTGAATGCAAAATGATGTTGACTTTGAATGCAAAATGATCAATTAATGTACACAAACACACTTTCTATGACAAAAGCGACTCTTTCTATCTAGTGTAGATAGATCTATCTATAACAAACTGTAAACACGTAACACTGGTTTTCAAATACTGAGTACGACAAGCTATAAAAGACAGCATACAACTCACAAAACTGTGTACAAGATCAATCATCAATGCAACAGGTAAGCACTTTTGTTCACTACATGTTCCTAAATAAATAGTGTTCTTATTAGTATTACTACTTGTTTCAAATTACAAAGTTTTGATGTCGTATTATGTTAATTTAATAGTATCCTCTTCAATCTTTGTGTAAAAAATGCTTTGTGTTAAAACAGTCTCTCCCCACTTTCAGATGAAATCACCTGCTTTTGTGTTTGTCTAGATCTGTTTCTTGCTTTTTATTTTACACAATTACAGCTTGTCGTTTGCCTGTACTGCTTAAATCAGTTCAACAAAATATTACACTCTTCTGCCAACACTGTAACACTAACAGTAACGGATCAACACAGTTTCCATCATGGAATTTATATTCACAAAGCACTTGTTGGAGCTCCTGCATGACACTTTCTGTAGTATTTACTCAAGGGATGTATCATTGATATTATTTGCATACACACACAAAGCTGAAAAACACACCTTTCTGAACCAACAGTACAAAAAAGTTCCAAAGCACCAGTTAAATGATCAACAAATGTGATTCAAGAAACATGAAAAAGCAAACTACATTAACCCAGTTTGCCCCAAACCGCCCATCACTGCCCTCTTTTCTTTCTTTCTTACTGCACAACCTCAGACTGCCTGGCAGCGGCCAGTTAACAGAAGCTCCATATTGGCATCCCAGCTTATGCAAACAGGAACGGGATTCTTGCAAGACTTGTTGCCTCGTTTCCGTTACTGTTTATTATTTCTGGCAATGTCTTTTGTTCAAAGTTCAGTGGAGTTTGAGAGATGCTGTGTATTCCGACAGTTGTGTCATGGACACACGATAGACGCACGGAAATAAACAAAAGCCCTACTGTTAGCAATGGCGCCAGAGCTTCATCTTTTCACTTGTTTGAGTTTGACTGTTTGAGATTTGAACTGCAAATTTGGCTCAGTTGCTTACCCTAGGCACCCTAACAAACTCACAGAGCTTCATCTTTGGAGATTCAAACTGGAAATTTTGGTAAGTCAGTTACCCTGTAGACACCCTAAAACCTGACATTCTATGATTCAGATACAGATATTTTGGCTTTTTGGAGAAAAAAACAACAACTAAAACTAAACCTGTTGGATATATTATACAAGAACAGTGTATTCACAAACTGGGAAAAATACAAAGTGAGCTGAAACTGTTATGTGGTAAAATACTTGTATTTATTAATGATTTTTAAAGTTGTATACAGGGGTCATTTGACAGAGTTACTTCCCTTCGCATGGGATTTCATATATATATATATCTACTAATCTAGAGAAAAGGGCAGTGGCTGGTCTGGGGCCAAATGGGTTAATTAGTTTAAAAACTAGAAATGTACACTGTGGAAAACAACAGTCCCTAGTTTGGAAATGAAAGAATGCAGGGCACTAACCTGCTGAACAAGCTCCTGCCTGGACTGTTTTATTTCATCACACTTGACTCGCAATGATGACAGCTCAACTTCCAGAGTCTCAATAGTTCGTGATAACGTGTCCTTCTCACTGGAAAAAGAACAAACATAGTATTAGTAGTTAGCACTGTATCACACTTGACTTCACAGTAACTTACAGAATGTACAGATACTTTTTATTTTTAGAAGAACCTTACTAGAATAATCTGCTGGAGAAAAACAAACAAAAAAAACTTCAAGTGCAATAATCCCAACATCCTAATACTTAGTCGATTGCATAATACCAAGTAAATCAAATTATGCAAAACAAGGAAAAAGAAAAAAGAAAAAAAAATAGAAAAAAAAGAGAGGAAAAAAACAAACATGACACAACCTACAGTAAGTTACACTAGCACTGTGAAATCTCACGTAATTTACTCTGAATCTGATTCTCAGTACTCAGACATTATGGATTCATGAAACATTTTTAGCTCTGGAGTTTTTTTATATTCATTTAAAATGAGTCTAGGGAAAAATATATGCCTCATATCAACTGTCAGCAACAGAGATATATTATTATCAGAAGTAGATCAAATATGCCTGTTCCTCTTGAATGTTGTTGTCCTTACCTATCTGTTTTGGCATTTGCCAAGTACATGATGATGACCATCATTGTGGGGTGTTTAATCAAAAATGTGTATCCATCTTTATAATATATATCTCTTGCTCACCCATTCACACTTTGCATAATCATCAAATGAGTAATCATTAATGGGCTTTTTTTCTCAGTCCTACAGGACACTTCTAATCCTACAACTGAAGCATCAACAGAAACTGAATCTCAATGCATTTTATTAACTGTATCAGTGTAACTGTACAGATAGTTCCATGTACACCAAGCAATAATATCATGTTTAAATTTCCTTTGAATAGTGTGTGTGTGTGTGTGGGGGGGGGGGGGGGGTGCAAGTAGGCATGTCTGGTTTTGATACAGAACTTTAAGTTAGAAGCAAGTAAAGCCAGTGTGGGTTCTAACTTACAATGTCTGTGTCTGGATGGTTTTTTGGGCGATGTCAAGCTGCAGCTGCAGGTGTGACACATGCTCCGATGGGACAGCACCACTGGCGTTAGCATTCTCGTCGTGGGCACCAGCAACTCCATCTAACCTGCTGGGCTTGCTGGGCACATCCAGGGGGCTCGAGGCCAGGTCTGCCCCCAGACCCACTGAGAGATGTCCCTCCACAGACTGCACCTCCATGTCATCAGTGTCCTTCTCATCAGCATCTTTCTCCTGCTTCTCCTTCTCGCTCTTGATGACAGCTGAGGACACGCTGAGGTCTGAGGAGCTGGAGGAGTCCTTTGCTGAAACAGTTTTCATTGAGTCTCTTTTCGACCCCCCATCCTCGCTAGCTTGGTCATTGCCAACGCCGGCTGCCGGGGATTTCTCGCCACCGTCCATGTCCGTGGCCATCCCGCCCCGCAGTTTCCGTTTCAGGGTCGTGCACTCTTTGACAACAGCATCGAGGCGAGCACGGAGTTGCCGGTTGTCTTCCCGAGCCTTGTTGCGCTCATTGCGGGCTTTGTTCCACTTGTCCCGCCAATTGGCAGTGCAGTCCGACCACCACCGCATCGTTTTCTCCATCTGTGCCACTCTCACCTTGGCCTCTTCCAGTTCACGGGACAGCATCTCCTCCCTCTCGCTCCAGCCTACCCCTCCACTCCCTTCTGGTAAGCGTGGTGACAGGCCAGGCACAGCAGGAGACGGAACCGCTGGATGCGGGTATGGGTTGCTACTACTTGGGGTGTTCTTCTCTCGACCCGGAGATGGTGTGAGGGGTGAAAATGCCCCAGTGGGTGTGGCCCGGATGAAGGAGACATCACCATGAGGGTTTTTGCTGCCACCGCTGGCAGATGCAGACTGCTTCTGACTCATACTGAGGCTAGTGCAGATCAATGCGTGCCTGAACTAGTAAAATCTGTTGAAAGTGGCAAAAATCAAGCAAGAGATTCCTTCTGCCAAACTAAACTTTTCAGAGCCATTTGCCATGTGATGTCGGATCTCTGTCTCAGCACATCCACACACAATTCTCAGAGAGTCCTTAAACACTGAGCATTGTCTCTCTGGTGCTCTTTTCTGTTTCACTGAATATTTCACTGAAGAAGACTGATATTGGGCATGATCAGAAAAACTGAAAAGAAAAAGGTTAATTAATTAATAATACATTAATAGTATTATTATTAATACTAATTAATACAGTAATTAATACTAACAGACAACTTGCTAATGCTATGTAAACATTATTCTGACCAGGAAATCATGACAAACACATCAACGAAACATGTAGACAGTCAGCTACTGAGCTAGAGACTTACACAGAGTGTCACAGATACCACAGCAGTCAGAACAGAAGTATTGTTCGAGCTCCACTACCGCTACTACCACTACCAGTGCCGAAACAGTAGGACCCCTCTGTAAGTGTAAACTAGTGTAAAGAACGCCCTAAAAATAACTGAATCAAGCAGATGCGGCCTTAAAAGAGGAGCGTTCCTTGTGAGTTTGACAGATAACCGGTAACACTAACAATGTGTAAAAGTAGCACTCAACAGACATAAAAAAGTATTCTTCATGAGGTTGAGTGACTATCCAAAATGCAAGTGCAGCCCCACAATAAACAGAAACGGAATCTAAAACTGTGAAAGAGGCAATAATCTGGGCTACCAAAACCGAAAATTACCGTGTTTAACATACCACACTAAGTTTTACAGCCATCATAATGGACGAATTCAAGACAGACCGTTCGGCGACTTAGCACGCCACAGTATGATAATCATCTCCTCGCCATCGAATTTGGAGAAGTTCGCTTCCTTGGACTTCCTGTAAAAAGAGTTTCAAAAGACACGCGAGAAATTGCGAGTACAAGCTTGTACCATATGACAATCAGCTGGGGCGGGCGGAGGGAACGTGAAATAAGAAGAACAAAAAGAAAGATCTGTGTACTATCTATAATAGAAACGACAACAGCAATTCCCTCTTTTCATATCTCGTCACTTTTGTGAAGAGCTCATTTACCTCTTACCGTCTGCTTCAAATGGTTTGATTCCTAATGCGTTTGTTTCGAACTTTGACCCTTGGCTGCAACAGGTCATTGGAGCAGACGCCTTTTTTCCGACGCGTAATGGCAGACCGGTTGAAGCAAGTTGAATCGTTGATTTCAGCACATCCTGATTTCCCGAAGCCAGGAGTTTTATTCAGGTAAAGTTACCAGGTGTTTATACACCCTAGCGAAGCAGTCTGTTGCCACTAAGTAAAAAGTAGAATACCCAATACGTGTAAAGAGAGCTGTCTCGTAGTTGTACTAACTTGAACGGGAACCAAACCAAAGATGCAAGTCGCCCGAAATTTACGAAGATTTGCAAAACTGTGTTTTCACTAGCAATAGTAGCATATATTTGTTTTTTTGAAGTCCGTTTATTTTATTTATTTTTTGCTTCACATGTTTCATTATTATTATTGTTGTTGTTAATTTGACATTTTCAGCTTCACCGCCGTTTTTTTTTTTTTTTTTTTGCTTTCTTTCGGCAATGATATTTTGAGAAGCAGCAGGCTTGCTTTGAGTCGTCTGACCTATTTGCGTTTGTTTGTGTTCTTGCTCATTCTCATTCCGTCAGTCATCACTTACCAGACTATCTCATGGGTTTCAATCAGTATCACTATCAGTATCACATTTCCTTCAACCCAAGTTTCAAAGGCACCTGTGTGCTGCCCAGTCAGACCCATAAGTTAACACAAAAAGATTGATTTCCGCCCCTCCGGCTGTTACACTCATGTACACACATTATTGGCAGGATGTTTTTATTTATTTGTTGTCTGTCGTATGTTTAATAACTAGACCTTGTGCATGTTAATCTATATTATATATCTAGCATTAGCAATGTCTAGGTTCACAACAGCTGTCAGTCAGTGTCACATCTGCTCACATTGCACAGATGTTGAAATGAATTTGTCTCTTTGAATCTGTAAACTTTTGTGTAATTAGCTGGGGAGATTCTTCTTCTTTTTCTTCTCTCTGTCTCTGTTGCTGTCTCTCTCTCATTCTCACACACACACACATGATTTGCTTTTAATTACTTTATTTACTTTTTAACTTCAAATGATGTTTAAATATTGCTTTAAAAATAAATAAATATTATTTTAACATTATATTTTGATTGAACGCTGTATTTTATTATAGGTTGTTGATAGAGCCTTGAAGTTGAATTGTAATTGTTCTGTTCCATTTCAAGTTTAAGCCTGGAAGCTTGTACTTTATTCTGATGTGAATTTTATTAACATTGATATTTCGTACACTGTGTTACTGTCAGCTGTGATTTAGTTGTGTGAATCTGTTTATAGATAGGTGCGAGCCACACTTCCCATGCTTGTTGCCAATTAAATTAGTCATGTTTGTACACTTTTTTATGTGATTTAAAAGATTGTAATTTTAGGTTTTATGTGATGTTTTCCATGATTAGATATTCAGAAAATTGTACTTGTATGGCCCTAAAAACACAAATGTCAGCCATTTTGTGGGCCAGAGGGCTGATGTGATTGTAGTAATAGTGTGTTTTCCTTGCGGCCCGCACTGCACTGTTTTCTATGTGTGCGAGTGAGCATTGTGTATGTGCTGAAAAATTGTCTTCTGGCTAAAATTAAATCCTCATTGCTGTACACCTGCTGTGGTCTCCTCTTTGACTGAGTCTGCTGCCTATCTAAGTATCTTCTACCACTGCACTCCATCACAAATAAATTTATAACTGTTCAGATGTGCTTTTTGTAAATGTGAGTTCTAGCACTTGCAGAAATCTCCTGCCACTCCCACTGATAAATTTGCTCATTTTTTTGTTTTTGTTTTCAGAAATATCTTCCCCGTGCTGCGTAACCCCAAAGTATTTCGCCACCTGATAGACCTGCTGTGTGAACATGTCAAAGAGGTTGCACCAGGGGCAGAGGTCCTTGTTGGACTGGAATCACGAGGCTTTCTGTTTGGACCGATGATGGCTGAGCAGCTTGGTGTTGCCTTCGTTCCAGTCAGGAAAGCAGGAAAGCTGCCTGGTGAATGCTGCTGTGTATCATACAGTTTAGAATATGGAACAGTAAGTGTGTGTGCACGTGTGTATGGGTGTGCCTGCAGATTCATGCATGTTTTCAACATTAAATGTGTGTGCGTGGGTGTATGCATGTGGAAAAATGGGGGCAGGTGAGATAAGAGGGGGAGAGAATGCAAGTAAGAGACAGAGATAGTTTTTACTTATTTATTTCAGTTATAGTTTTTATATATTTTATTTAAATGTAGCTTCTTCAGCCGATGTGTCAAACTCAAAGACAGATTTTAAATTTTATGCATTGTATAATCATGAATGATGAAGATTTATTTCATTTATGTGACTACTTGTATTTAGCACTTTGTGCTTCACACTGGCATATTTATAGCACTATGTTCTGCTTCTGAGAGACCCATTGCGCTCAAGTCATATCTGACTGAATGAGTGACTGTAGCTTTACACAGTGCATGTTGAATTTTCGCCCAAGTGGTTACAGTGCTCTTTAGTTGTTACATGGCTGGTGCCATGTGAAACTGCTGCTGTCTTGGCACATGTTCTGTGTACACCATACAACCATGCATCAGTTTACCATGTCACTTTATTCTAAGCCACATACATAGGAGGCATGTGTGTTTAGCTCATAGTCATACTCATCATAGCTGTGACCTGTTAGTGTTACCTGCATTTTTGGCAGAATGACTTTGATCGTTGATGTTCTACTATCAACTATGGTAACACAGGGGTGCAACAGATAACACAATGAGACAGCACAGAAAGTTGACCCAGGAGAAGAAAATTCTCCCGCTGCTCCTGCCAGGACTCAAACCCAAGAAATTTTGATCATATTAAAGTTGTCTGTCTACTACTGAGTTATACCCGTTCTGTCTACTACTGAGTTATACCTGTTTCCCGTGTGAATTACGCAAGGTCTGTTCAAGTCTAACATTTGCACTTGATGCTGGTGATTAGCGATTAAATGATCATTTGTAATGCACATTAGAAAAAAAACTTTTATACAAAACTGACACATGCTTCTTCACAGTGCAGGGGTTGGGGAAAAAGGATACATTTTCACACACATACACCATAAGAAGAACAATGAGTTATGCATACACACATGTACACAGGCATTCACATCAGTGAACACACACACTACCAGACAAGTGGGATAGAGAATTACAAGCTGCCATGAAAGGTGTGTCTTCAGAGCAGCTGTCAATATATTATATAATGATTATCACTTTGTAGAGTGCTCTACACAGCCATAGGAAATGCACACTCCTGGCACATAATAATGATGCAATGCCTTTAACAAAAGATAAGGCACAAACACACATTGGGAAATGTGTTGTTGTAATGTTTGGTATGTGTTGCATCAAAGGCTCAAATGCTGTAGTGCATTCAACACGTACATAATTATTGCTGTGCACTGCACCTTGTGTGCATAATTTATTGATAATGATATGGTGTCTCACAAATTGCTTTGAGGTGTCAGTTATTATGAAACTTTTTTTCTCTCTACAGATCATGCACTGTATGGCTTTAGCCTGTATCTGTAGACTGTTCCAACTCTGTTTGTTTTGCAGGACAAGATGGAAGTTCAGACAGATTCCATCAAGCCAGGACAGAGTGTGGTGATTATTGATGATTTGCTAGCCACAGGAGGTAATCTTTTTTTGCATAATTCATAATTTCTCATGTTGAGAATAGTCAAACGGCTAGTGAAACAGCCGTTAAGCAAGCTGGCAAAGGCATTGATTTAAGATTACAAGTTGGTGCCAGCTGTATCAAGATCTGAAATTGGCATCTGCACCAATTCACATTCAGTGACAAGACCCAGTTTGGTGAAGCCCATCCTGAGACAGCACAACTGAAACCCACTAATATCGAAGATATGTTTCAAAGTAAAAGTGGGCCACAATAACCCCTTCCCCCAACCCCACACTCCCCCTTCCAAATCACTTGTTATGAAACATGGAGCACCCTTTGAGAGTGATATATTTTTTCTAATGCCTACAAAAAAAGTCAGAGAAGAGTCATGATGAAAAGGAAGATGAAATTGAAAGTTTTGGTTAGTTCTTTCCTCATCAGCACCTGATGCAAATAATTCGTATTTTATTGACACATATCTAATAAAATACAGCAGTGTCTGGTATTAAAAACAAACAGTTCAGTTCCTGTACAGGTGTACATGAAAAATGTGTGCGACTGAGTTGTGTGTAAGTTGTTCCATACTGACGTGGGTTCAACTCCCCTGTGCAACAAGAGATTTTTCCTCCTCCTTTCAATGCAAACTCTCTTACACATACAGTGTTCATAAGCCTCTATGTGCAGTTGCATGCATCAACATCTGTGCGCACATTAAATATCCCCAAACACTGGACACACTGATTCTAAGGAATGGGTAGTGCTGCTCTTGCGGCTGGTGTAGTCTCCCGCTCCCAGGTAAGATGACCCGGATTTCCCACTTCAGATAATGATGTACTAAGCATTGCTTGAATAAGCATTTGATGATGATGATGAAGCGATGCTTAATGTCCTCAGATGTCAGTTAACATATTAGGGACAAGTTGTGACCAATGCCAAAGCATGGTTCAATATATCTTTACGTCCATGGAAACCGGAAGGCTCGTTAGGACGGACAGCCCAGGACGGCCACCTCAGCTCTCACACAGCTCCTGAACTATGGATAAGCATTTAAAGATGTTATCTTTACTCTGCTACAGCATGTGACAATATGGTGGTGGCCAGATCTACATTTAGAATGTTGGGCATGGGGTAATGATTACATTGTGCATTCCCAGTTTTTGACACTGCAGTGTAACTTGTAAGGTTACTTATTGCCACTAATGCAACACACACACACACATATATAATGTGTGTGTTGTTGGTGCTTATTTCTGAAGATGCAGTGTACTTCATGAATGTAAATATAAAACCTGAATAAAAACATGTTTAAAACAAATAAATATATTTTGCCTTATTTAGATGTACTGAGTGCACACGTCTTTCTCCTCTTTTTTTTTCTTTCACAGGCACCATGAAGGCAGCTGTGGATCTGATGGAGAAGATTGGGGCAAAGGTCATGGAGTGTTTGGTCGTCATTGAACTGAATGACCTTAACGGCCGTGCCAAGGTCACCAAGCCTTTCCATTCCCTCATTCAGTACTAGCCTATGGTTTGTACTGTTGATCTCACTTTACTTCTTCATCTGGAGATGACCTTATACAGCTGACACCTCTGGACAGGATGTTAAAAATTATGAAGTAACAAACGTCTGATGTTTGTGGTGGAGGGCGTAGGCTTTATATCTTGGGCTACTGAAGTTTTTTGTTCCCCCGTTTAATTTTTTTCTACATAGTTTTGGTGAATATTACAGGGGCTGCCATGCATGCTCCATTTTCTATTGGCACCTTAGTGGATGCAATTTTTTGTTTATTAACCTAGTAAATTTTCCCCTTTTTATTTTTTATAATCTACATGGTTGTATATTACATGTGCTGATGTGCATGCTCTGTCTTCTATTGGCTAACTTAGTGGATGTGATCATTTTTATTTTTATAAACCTAGTTAATTTAAGCATACATTTTTACCTAGATGCATGTTATCAGGATCTGATATTTTAGATATTCTTTTGCTGTGGGGCGTTTTCCTTGTAGTCTATAATTTCTGGTAATGTTGAACAATGTATGTGAGTGAGTGCACAGAATCTGCTCGAGAGCGGGTGGTAGTGCCGTACAAAAGTGATGCTTTATCAACCAATGTTGTGAACATTCATATTTGTTACACATTAACTTTTGACTAAAAGTTACCTTGATTGCTTAATGCAAGGTACAAATCATGCTGCATCGAACAGACCCAAAGAGTATTCTTTTCACCTATGCATGTCTCAGTTATGATCTGGTGTTGTGGAACATGCATGTAACCAAATGAAAAAGATTAAAAGTTTTGTAACACTTTGTTTTGCTGGTTTTGTGGTCTTTGTTACAACTAACCTCCACCAGGCTCCCTTGAGTACTCGCAGTAACATACCAAAAACTTTTGCTTTACTCTCCTGACATGGAAAAGAGTGGCAGCTGCTAACCCTGGTCAGCCATGTGATTGTGAGGATCTCAGTTCAAATAAACCAACTATAACTGTGGTCACCTTGTCTTGCACAACTCTGTGCAATGCTTTACATTTTTCAGTAGCTGTGGAAGGGAGTGGGCATCAGGTGGCAATGTACTAAGTAGCAGTGAAAAAGGAGGAAGTGTCAAACATTAGTGTTCCAGGTAGCAATGGAAAGGGAAGGTGTGTCAGATGAAATCTACTAAGTAGCCACAGAAAGGGAGGGGTATAAGGTGGCAATGTACTAAGTATGCTGGAAAAGGAGGATGTGTCAAACAGCAGTGTACTAAGTAGCAGTGGAAAGGGAAGGGGGTTTAGATGGCAATGTACTAAATATGTTGGAAAAGGAGGGTGTGTCAAACGGCAATGTACTAAGTAGCAGGGGAAAGGGGTTTAGATGGCAGTGTACTAAATATACAGGAAAAGGAGGGTGTGTCAAATGGCAATGTACTAAGTAGCAGTGGAAAGGGAAGGGGGCATTAGACAGCAATGTACTCAATATGCTGGAAAAGGAGGGTGTGTCAAGTGGCAATGTACTAAGTAGTAGTGGAAAGGGAAGGGGGTTTAGATGGCAATGTACTATATATACTGGAAAAGGAGGGTGCATCAAATGGCAATGTACTAAGCAGCAATGCAAAGGGTGTCAATGGTAATGTACTAAGGGGAAGGGGTATCGGGTGGCAATGTAGTCAATAGCAGTGGAAAGAGACAGGGTGCCAGTTGCAAGGTACTAATTAGTGGAAAGGGAGAGGGTGTCAGATGGCAATGTACTAAGTTGCCATGAAAAGAGAGGGGGTGTCAGATGGCAATGTACTACTAAGTAGCAGTGGAAAAGGAGGAAGTGTCAGATGATAATGTATTAAGTCACAATAAAAAGGGGAATTGTGACAAGGGACATTTGAGGAACAGCCAACCTATAAAGGACAGGGTTTAGACAGCTGTAGAACCATGACAAGGGACAGTCTAAGAACAGCCAGCCCATAAAGGACAGGGTTTATGCGGCTGTACAACCAGCACAAGGGACAGTCTAAGAACAGCCAGCCCATAAAGGACAGGGTTTACACAGCTGTAGAACCATGACAAAGGACAGCCTGACAACAGCCAGCCTATAAAGGACAAGGTTCAGACAGCTGCAGAACCATGACATGGGACAGCCTATAAAGGACAGGGTTTAGATGGATGTAGAACCAGGACAGGGTTTAGATGGATGTAGAACCAGGACAAGGGATAGCTGAGGAACAACCAGGCCATAAAGGACAGGGATTAGACAGCAGTAGAATCATGACATGGGACAGCTGAGGAACAGCCAGCCCATAAAGGACAGGGTTTAGATAGCTGTAGAACCAGGACAAGGGACAGCTGAGGAACAGCCAGCCCATAAAGGACAGGGTTTAAACAGCTGTAGAATCAGGACACTGGACAGCTGAAGAACTGCCAGCCCATAAAGGACAGGGTTTAGACAGCTGTAGAATCAGGACAAGGGACAGCTGAGGAATAGCCAGCCCATAAAGGACAGGGTTTAGACAGCTGTAGAATCAGGACAAGGGACATTTGAGAAACAGCCAACCTGAGGAAAGGGTTTAGACAGCTGCAGAACCAGGACAAAGGACAGCTGAAGGATAGGATTGAGACAGTTGCAGAGCCAAAACAATCGCACACAGAAATGCATGACCACCAAAAACATCCTGAACCACACACACACATAATGCAAAACCCACTACACTTAAATCCAGTTTCCTTGATGATATGGGCACATATAACTCATCAGAAAAGTGCAGATTGGGCAAAGCCCAAAACCGCTCATGATCTTTAGGCCTTCAGGTATATATTATGGATTTCTCATTTGTATGAAGTACAGGCACATTTTTAGCACACAGGTATGAAACTGAAAACTGAAACCCCCATCATACAACTTACAATTTCCAAAATACATCTCTTTCAAGTTTGGTTTTTGTTGATTTTGAACACCCAACCACCTCAGAGACAACAGAAACAAGTTTTGCAGGTGATATTTTATTACTGCAATCACTTTTCAACATCAAACAAGCAAGACATCTGCCATGTAACAAAAACAAACTTACAGAAATTTCAGTCTTCATGTCATTTGTGTTTTAGTCAGGACAAGAATAATCAATCTGACTGATTATAGAAGTAAAACTTATTTCCCAATGTGTTAGCAAAGAGGCATCTGATCTGCGACTAGAGTACTTTGAAAATGCTGGTCTAAAGTATCTTTTTCTTCTTAATTTTTTAGTAATATATACAGCACTAAAATAACAACATGTCTGGAACAACAATTACTTTCATAAAACTAAATTGTCTTCACTATGTCAGTTCTTTGAAGTTAAGACTTTCTCAATTTTTCTAGTACAAGTTAGGTACACAGCTGAATGAAGCAATCCTTTTTCTTCTGTGCAAGCTCCATGTCCTTGCGAATAATTGTCTGCAAAAGGAGACAGCAGGGGACATGAAAAATGTCATTTTTTCCCCACACATTTTTATTTAATCCTTTGCAGAAAACATGGACGACAACGTCCCTCACACACACACTCATCTCACATAAAACCTAACCCAGGTGGATCAGGACAGGACTAAACAAAACAGGGACACTTCATCTTACAAAACAGTTTGTTCTCCTTGTTCCCAGCTGTCCACTCAAATTCATGGCAACTTAGAATCTAACACGTACTGGGTGGTCCAGAAAAAAACTGACACTTTTTTAAAAGCTTGTACATTTCAAAGAAATTAATATTTTCATTTTCAGGTTAGTCATATACAGTGTAGCTACAAGTTTTGTCCGACACCAAGATGGATGCTGAGAAACGGTTTTCAGTTCAGGAGTGGACCAAAATCTTTAAACTCTGCTACCAAAGTAGTCATTCTTGTCCAAAGGCAATTTTGTCACAAATTCCCAGGTGAAAAATCCCACATGATGACACCATCAAAAGCCTGATGATACAGAAGTTCAGAGACACTGGCAGCATCGCAAATAATAAGACCCACAGTGATGCAGAACACCGGCACACATTCAGGATATTAGGACTCATTTGGAACAGTCAACACTGAAGTCCACAAGATGGCTGTCACAGGAAGTGGGGATTTCCAGTTCTGTGATGAGTCTTTTATGGCGACCTGAAACTGTTTCCATATAGAGTGCTGATTCTTGAGGCTCAAAGCCAGGCCAACAAGATCTAACACTATGAATTTGCCGGAGTATCAGTGAATGGATCAAGAATGTTTCCCATCTCTTGGACATTCTTCTCTTCAGTGATGAGGCGCATTTGCACTTGAGCAGGCATGTTAATTAAAAGCAAGACATGAGGTTCCATGCCTCAGCACAGCCTCATGAGCATGTGCAATGCTTCTGCCAGGGGTGGGATACTGCTATTGGAAATTGCCTCTGGACAAGAATGACTGATTTTGTTGCAAAGTTCAAGGATTTTGGTCCATTCCTGAACTGAAAACTGTTTCTGATTTTGTTGCAAAGTTCAACGATTTTAGTCCGCTCCTGAACTGAAAACTTTTTCAGTATCCATCTCAGTGTCAGACAAAACTCGTAGCTACACTCTATGACTCACCTGAAAATGAAAAGAAAATAGTAACTTCTCTGGAATACACAAGATTTTAACAAGTGTCATTTTGTTCCTGGATCACCCTGTGTTACTCTAGTCTACAGCCGACCTAAGCAAGGCTGAAATTTTCTCATGAAGCCTTGCCAACAAATGAACAATTTACTACACTGCGGACACCTGTAAACTTTAAAAGTCTGGATGCAACAAGCATGACTGATACGACAGAAGCGTATGGCAGGCATGAAACTGAACGTAGACAAGAGAAGAAGAAGGGGGGGGGGGGGGGGCAGTACTGAAACGCAAGACTAAGACAGGCCTCCTCGTAGCGCCAACACCAAGTGCAACACTGATCCACCCATCACTTTGTAGTCCTGAGCCGTCTTTTCATCGTTCCTAAAAAGATGACAAAAACAAATATATTTGACACTATATCAAGTATGTCTTTTAAATCTTGCTTGAAAACCTTTCCCTTTCCAAAACCCATCTCTTCAGTCCCATTGCCCTGATATACAGCTGTGTGTGTGTGTGAGTGTGTTTGTGTGTATGTGCGTGTGTGTTGCATGCACTGAATCTTTAAAACGTGTACATTAAAAATACATTTAAAGAATGTGCAAGCCCTTAGGGACTGTGTAGGTTAGGTGCTCTAAGGACCAATTACAGCTGAATACACTTAAGTCGAATGTGTTGTGGATTTTTCTTCCTCAAGTTATCCATTTTTGGACTTACCCGTCAACGATAGATATGTCAAATCTTGCAGAAAGTATGTCTTGACTTAGTGTTTTTTGTTTGTTGGTTGTTTTTGTTTGTTTTCATCCAACTTCTTTTGCCCTGATATAACTGCAATGGCTGACTGGGCAAAAAACACTAAGTTACATTGTCCAACTTTGCTTTGGAAACTGATGGCTCCTAATACTGCTGACAATGCTGTTGTTTTCCTTGTGGCATGGCAGAGAGATCATGGAACTACTGAACTGAATGTGATGTAAAATGTAACCTGAATTTTGTTAATGATGAGACAAATGCCACATGAAAAGGAAGCCAACGGCCAGCCAATCAAAACACTCATGATCCCTTTCAACCAATCAGAGCCACATATAGGTTGGGCTGTGAGTGTGACAGACTGTAAGCAGAGAACTGTCTTTTTCCCTCATTAACTTTTCATGCTGACTCGGTAAAACTCAAACACCCCAGTCATTCTGCCAAAAGTGCAGGTGGCAGGTTGTAGCTACAGGCATGCTACCAGGGCTCTCACTTTTCAGTGTGAAACAAGTCAAGTTATTACATTACAAAGAAGCTGATCACCTACTGTGTAGAAGAAGTATACCTACATCTGTTTTCCACTGAAGATGAGGCGCTGTTGCTGTGGGGGGATGCCTTCCTTCTCCTCCACTCTCTCCTTTATGCGCTCCACCTATGTATCACCACGTACAAAAACCAAACTTTTTTCTTTTCCATTTGTACAGTCAAATACTTGCAAACTACACCAGCCGCACTACTGCTGTGCTACTTGATTAACAACTTACAGGACTTGCATGTATTCATGAGACATGAGTAACTGCTTTTGTTTTCATGATTGTTTGTTTTTGAAAATCATCCAAAACACAGACTCAACACTTTAGGGGTGCTCTGAATCAAACCTCTTAACTAGTCTAAATTCAGAAGAAATTTATATAATTTATAGAATTTTCACCATTCTTTTTTTGCAGCTGTTATGCTGTTGAGTTTGTCTTTCAGTTTCAATGAATCAGGAGTAAGTAACAAACTTGCAGATTTAATGCATGCATATCATCCTGAGCAGTGTTCAGTCATTCACATAATTAAAATCATATCAGACAAACATGCTTACACATAGAGGTATAACCATAGTGAAGAAAGCACACAAAACAGTCACTGAATTACCTTGTCTGTGGGCTCGATATCAATTTCAATCTGGAAGTAAAAGGAAACCAGTCAAACCTGATACTAGTCTAAAGTAATACTAATAGTGTGATACTGATAAGTAATACTAATACTGTGTAATAGGCCTAGTAACTAACAATGTGACATCGTAACAATCACATAAAAAGATAAACATGGAAAGCACACACACACACACACAGAAAAAGAAAACAACAAAAAGAAGCCAGGTATTTCTCCTTTATACTTACAGCTGAAATATTAATAAATATCCCAGTGTCAGAAATAGCATGTATACATATTTAAATATTAATTTATAGAACTAGGTCAATAGTAAAAAAAATCATTACTATACTGTATACAACAGTAAAATTGGCAAAACTATCAAGTACTGGGTGATCCCAAAAAAATGGCACCCATAAAAATGTAAATAACTTCTACATGTTTTCAGCAAATTACTTCATATTTGGTACATATTAACATCAGTTTGTGCAAGATCATTCAACAAAGGTTCCAGTTTGTAGGTCAAATAATCCGACTTTCATGTTCTCTCCAAAATGTGTTCCAAATGACTGCGTTGGTGCTGCAGGCACACTTGCAAGCAGTGTGCAAAATGAAATGTCAATCACTCAAAGACACAAACACATTCCTCTATACAGGAATTGCTCTGATCATGGCTGTAATTGCATCTTCAAGTCACTGATTGTCTGGGGGTTGTTTTCATACACTTAGTCCTTCAGATAACCCCAAATGTAAAAATTCGGGGGGGGGGGGGGTTAAATCAGGTGAGTGTGGTGCCCATTCAATGTCACACCTCCTACTGATGAGTCAATCTTCGAATCGCTGCCTTAGTCACAACAGAGTGCTGTTGGAAGTGTGAGGGGTGACCCTATTTTGCTGAAACCATTGTTCATCTCTAGTGATGGTCCTGCATCGGCCCAGCCCTATTTTGCTGAAACCATTCACATTGTTCATCTCTAGTGATGGTCCTGCATCGGCCCAGCCCTATTTTGCTGAAACCATTCACATTGTTCATCTCTAGCGATGGTCCTGCATCGGCCCAGCCCTATTTTGCTGAAACCATTGTTCATCTCTAGTGATGGTCCTGCATCGGCCCAGCCATATTTTGCTGAAACCATTGTTCATCTCTAGTGATGGTCCTGCATCGGCCCAGCCCTATTTTGCTGAAACCATTGTTCATCTCTAGCGATGGTCCTGCATCGGCCCAGCCATATTTTGCTGAAACCATTGTTCATCTCTAGTGATGGTCCTGCATCGGCCCAGCCCTATTTTGCTGAAACCATTGTTCATCTCTAGTGATGGTCCTGCATCGGCCCAGCCCTATTTTGCTGAAACCATTGTTCATCTCTAGCGATGGTCCTGCATCAGCCCAGCCCTATTTTGCTGAAACCATTGTTCATCTCTAGTGATGGTCCTGCATCGGCCCAGCCCTATTTTGCTGAAACCATTCACATTGTTTATCTCTAGCGATGGTCCTGCATTGGCCCAGTGCTGCCCAAAATTTCCTCAGCACCACTGTTGTGTCATTGACAACTTCGCATGCTGCTTGCAAGCATGCCTGCAATGCCAAGGGGGTCATTTGGAACAGGTGTTGGAGGGAACATAAAGTCAGACTATCTGACCTACAAACTGGAAACTTTGTGTGGAATGACATAGCTGTCAACCCCTTTTGGGAGTAAACCTTTAGTCCAGTGTATATGAACCTGTATTTCCCTTATGCAGGCCGGGGTCTTTTGTTTTGTTTTTCTTGTGGCAGTGGTGTTTTGAATTCCAGCCAGCATGTGTGGCAGTGGAAGGAAGAAGTAATGTTGTACTAAATATGTATGCACAACTTTAAATCTCACTTCTGTTGAGATTTCTTAGCCCATTGCACTAGTCCACTCAGTGTGCATTTGGTGATGGCACGTGTCGGCTGCTCATTCGACAGTTTTTCAATCTTTTTGCTCAGTTGAAAACAACAACAAAATCTCATGAAAATTATGTTTTCCTGTATCCATTTTCCAACATGGCTATATCCCCCCCCCCCCCAAATAATGACTTTTTAAATATTTTATACTGGTAAACTGTATGGGGTTAACGGGTATGGAATGATCATGCACAAACTGAAGTTAATGTGCATTGAATATGAAGTAATTCACTGAAAACATGTAGAAGACAGCATTTTTGTGAGTGGAATTTTTGTGTGCCACCCTGTATCATTGTAATGTTTTTGTTACAAATGTATCAAACTATTCAAAGAACCATCAACAAAAACAATGAACAATGCTTTATTAACTAATTATGTTTATTACCCCTAGTAATAGTAGAAGTCTCTCTCTCTCTCTCTCTCTCTCTCTCTCTCTCTCTCTCTCTCTCTCTCTCATAATATTATGTTTCTACATTTTCTCTCACTAATTTTACCATAAATTGAATTTCTTATCAGCTAATACCAATCATAATACAAAATTACAATGCACATAACAACAACAACAACAAATAAAAAAATAATACAATGCACACTGAGATATTACTTCAAATTTTGTATTAATAAAAAACAAACAGAATGAAGCCAAAGACTGATGACCTCTGAATCTGATACAGTGATAGTGATACCAGTAATAAAGTATGAAACTGTCGCACATGTTTAGATAAATGAGATATAGGCACACCTTCCATCTTATTCTTAATTCTTATGACCCAGATTTTTATAATTATGTTTGTTAACAACAATTTCTGAGATATATCTGAAAAACAAGTATATATGTATAATAATTAATTAATTAATATTAATAAAGAAAATCAATTTTTTTAATTTTTATAACTAAAGCCATAATGGTGTGAGTGGTACTGGTAGTGGCAGTATATATATATATTAGTTATTACTACTACCTTTTACTACAAAAGTGCAATAGTTTACTAGTGAAATGCTAGTACTGCAGTAGTACTAGTAGTAGTAGTAGTAGCAGCAGCAGCACTGACATATCACATGCTCTAGAGACAAGTACCACTACCACTACATGACAGTAATACTAGAAGTAATACTGTTACAAGTGTTAGTTACTAATATGAGTGACTGAGTTAGCAACATATGTGTAATGATGTAGCAATCTATTCAATTAATTATTCACACAAATGGACTAACCTCTTTCCCTGTCAGGGTCTGAAACAGACAAAACCAAAATGAAGTGTATTCATTAATATTATAACATATAAATTACAGCCAGTACACTATTAGTCCATTGTCTCCCTCAGGACCAGTCAAATTCCAGTTCAGTACATGTCACATGACCAGTCTAGAGTCAAGTCTTGAACATGAAGATATTTACTTTCTAGTTCTTTACCCAGTGCATTTTTCCATGTTGCAGTGCATTTATTTATATAAATTATAATGGAAATGAATTATTACAAAAGTGAAAAAGACTGTAAACTCAACACATTACATCCTGTAAGATATAACTTATTTCTGTTGTTAAGTAGGGCACTGATCTATGTGATGGACAGATCCACAGAGAAAGACCTAGCTAGACAAGCACTTGAAGCAGTCACCAACAACATACAACCTTTACAAAAGTAAAAGTAAACAGTAAAAGTATCCCTTTGCAAATTTCTTCTGCTAAATACTAAAACAGTTCTTCCTCTTCTTCCATAAAGCAGCCAACATCATTTTGCTAATGATTCTGTCGCTAGTGAGGAGGTTGCAGAGATTTGGGTCATTTTTGTAGTATTTACTAATTTAGTGAGTGTAGCCAAAGGAATCGGTGGGGGGGGGCAGGGCAGGGTATGGGATGTGGGGGGGGGGGGGGGGAGAGGACTTTCAGTTGTGTTTACTGGAACGAGTTGAGTCTGGACTTAAAACAGTCCACTGTCCAGTGTCAGTGACTCAGCTGCCACAACCTCCTGGGGCAGGCTGTTCCAGTCTGGTATGGTCCTGGGGAAAAACGTTGAAAGTCTGCTTGTTGATAAAGGTATAACCTATTCCATTAAAGCTGGGTAATAATACTAATATACTGCTTAAAGTCTTAATTATTCAACAATTTAAACACACAACAGGTTTTAAACTGTGTAAATTACACTTTGTATAGTCAGAATGCTCATGTGTGTGTGTGTGTGTGTGTGTGTGTGTGTGTGTGTGTGTGTGTGTGTGTGTGTGTGTGTGTGTGTGAGAAAGAGAGAGAGAAACAGACAGAGAGACTCAGAGAGTGAGTGTGTGTGTGTGTATACATGTGTGTATGCGTGCGCACACTGTGGTTTAGCGGCCCTTGCTGACCGCAATGAGAGTTTAAAAACTGTTCACAGAGACGGCATGAACTATGGTGTTGTCGAGATGGTTCCAATCCCACCGCCTTTCGCACAAAGAATGAGGGCGGACTGCACAGACTACACAATATGATGCCATACCCAAATGCAAATCAAAATCCACGGCTTTTCCCAAAGTGGCTGTCACTGTCAGTGTTACCCTTATATAAATAATCATCATCCAGTTTATGGAGAGCTGATGAACTAAGAGAAAGAGAACGAGGCCGTAAGTGTAAAAATAACACTGTAAGAACGACACAGTAACAGACATCGTCCATTCAGCTTGACGAAAGCATGTCTATTAAAAAAAAAAAAGTGTCGTAATTACTCGGCGCGGCTTTGCCGATTGTTTCTGCCGTTGTGTCTGACTTCAACATTTAGCAGACTCAGACACTTTGATGGAGAAACACAATGCAGGAGGCTATTAAAATGTGCCGAGTGGTGTCTAATATGTGCTACGTCCTTACCTTGACTTTGATAAGCATTTTTGTTGTTTTGTTAGCCGGAAAATTACAAACGCGCAGTCACGAAAAAGTCACACTGGAGTTGTCTACCTGTGACTGTACAGCCGGAAATATCTGATTCTTTCATTGGCAAACTGTTTAGAGCGCATGTGCGGAAGCAGAATGGCAAGCAGACGAATTGTGGTTGTAGACCGTTTTGACAAAACTGCTTCGACAGGGATTAGCCTACAAGCAAATCGTTAAACGGGAGGCAAGCCATTCATGATAGGATATTGTGTCAACTGTGTTCAATCCAAACAATAACAGCCAGCAAAATATGGACTAGTTGGGCAAGCTACAGACCTAAGCCAAGGAAGCTAACTGTAGTATGTCACACTTATTTCTGTAATGTGAAGCGGTAGCGTCCCCTAAAATATATCGCGGCCGCCCACGTTTAGTTCACAGTAACTGAACTGAACTTGTTTGTGTTTAAAGTTCTCTGACACCATGGCGTTTACAGGACTAGCACTAAAAAAATTAAAAATGCATTCATTAATTATATATTCGATTTCACAGGTATATATGTCTATCCGTAGTTCAGAAATGGCAATACTATGAGGGTGAGCGCGGCGATTGTTCCGCCGCCGGAATCACGGTAACTGAAGGGTTTACATCAAGTTATGCTAGTCGCAAGCGACCGATAATAACTCCGCTACTACACTACACTGGGGTAGGGCCAATACAAATATATTATATCTTTAATCAAAACAACTATTTAAAAAAAATGGTCAAACCGTCTTAGGACCACTAAATCCACTTCCGTCTACGGCCTCAGTGACTAAACACTGACATAGACGGAACGGTACTATACAACACTCAGACACATAGATATTTTATGTACACTGACTAATAAATATATCTACACATTCACATCACAGTCTTTCACTTTTAGAATATACAAAATGTTTGTATTGATTATAACAATTTAAGTTAAATCAGGTGTGATAACCCCTTCACGGTATCACTGACTGCGGCGAGGCCATCGGCGGGGCTCACGCGAAGACGATTCGTCAGTCACGCGGTTAGGAAAAAAAACTGACGCGCAGCGCCGGACTGGGAGAGAGAAACAAAACAAAAACAAACTATAGTCGCACAGTTACTGGGAGAAAAAAAGAAAAGAAAAAAACTATAGTCGCACAGTGACTAGGAGAGAAAAAAGAAGAAAAACTATGGTAGCACAGTGACTGGGAGAAAAAACCCATTAAAAACAACAACTATAATGGCACAGTGACAGGGAGAAAACAAAAACAAACTATAGGTTTCGACAGTTGCACCGGGGGACTGCCGGGCCTAGCACTGAACTGGACGGCTGGGCACGTGCCGCGCTGACTCACCGACATTGGCACGATGGAACACGGAAGCCGGTACTAGGTAGGGAGTGTTGCTTAATGTCCTCGGATGTCGGCTGACATATTAGGGACCAGCCGTGTGACCAATGCCGAAGCATGGTTCAGTATAGCTTTACGTCCACGGAAACCTGAGAAGGCTCGCCTAGGACGGACAGCCCAGGGACGGCCACCTCAACTGACTCTCACACAGCTCATGAACTATTATGTGGAACGCGGAAGTAAACAGACTCTAGATGTGGGCAGCCACATCAGAGGTAACATAAGTTTGGCTGTGTCCACCGCCAGTCCCCAGCCCGTGTCGTCACGGAAACGACACACCGGACTGGAGTGACCCGGCGGCAGATTAAGGTAGGTAGCGTTGCTTAATGTCTTCAGATGTTAGTTGACATTAGGGACAAGCTGAGACCAATGCCGAAGCATGGTTCCATATAGCTTTACGTCCACGGAAACCATGAGGCTCGAGTCATTAGGACGGATAGCCCAGGACGGCCACCTCGACTCTCACACAGTTCCTGAACTATATGCGGCAGATTAAGCCGCAGTTGAAGCTTATCAACGCTGGATTTAAAGTGACCTGCCAGTGCAGGACACTTAAAAATAGCATGGTACGGCGAGACCATCTGCCCGGACAAACACAGTTTGGCCCGGGACAAAGATGGCTCGCCACACATCACAACGCAGACGGTGATGATGATGATGAAGTGTTGCTTAATGTCCTCAGATGTCGGCTGACATATTAGAGACAAGCTGAGACCAATGCCGAAGCATGGTTCAATAAATCTTTAAGTCCACGGAAGCCAGAAGGCTCGTTAGGACGGACAGCTCAGGACGCACACTCCGAGCATCGCTTTCAATTTCCTGCACCTTCCTCCAAACTCTGCCAGATTTAGTTACGCCACTGAAGGAGCACTCTTTATCTCCGCGCAGCTGTCCACCGACGTGGTCAGCGCCCTCCGAAAGGTTCGGGTACTAATATGATTGTAGAAGCAACCCAGCGCCAAAGCACGCACGTAAACACGAGACGCATCCACCCCGGGTTAAAAAACAAAACAACTAAAAACAAAACAAAAAGAGAGTTCCGTCTCGATGATGAAGTGTTGCTTAGTGTCCTCAGATGTCAGTTGACATATTAGGGACAAGTTGTGACCAATGCCGAAGCACGGTTCCGTCTCGATTCAAACGATCGTGGTTTTATTTGCTCTAGTGTAAACTTTGTTGGCGGCTATAAATGACACGCCTTGTTTTATCTGAGTTGTTTGTAACAAACTTACTACTGTTGAGCACCAACAAAAAACCGCTCGTTAGCTGACAGTTTTCTGGACCATATGGCGTAACTAAATACGGCAGTGGCTAAAGGAAGGATGTCGTAAACCAGTGTTTGGAGTTTGCCCAGGACGGCCACCTCGACTCTCACACAGCTCCTGAACTATGAACGCAGACGGTATGTAATTGTGGAGAGGTGCAGTCAGTGACAGCAGGGAAAACGCACATCGTGCCTGCAAGGAGGGGACAGATCATTGGTGTAACCACAAACTCCAGGCACTGGTTTACGAATCCTTCCTTCAACCACTGCCGTATTTAGTTACGCCATAGGTCCCTGAAAACTGTCAGCTAACGAGCAGTTTTTTGTTGGTACTCAAACAGTAGTAAGTTTGTTACAAACAACTCAAAGTATATCAGACGTTGGTTTTATAACTAACCATGTAAGTTTGTTACAAACAACTCAAAGTATATCAGACGTTGGTTTTATAACTAACCATGTTACTTACGCCAGCTCAAATAAAACCACAATCGTTTGAATCGAGACGGAACTCTTTTTTTTACCCGGGGTGGATGCGCCTCATGTTTACGTGCGTGCTTGGGCGCTAGCTTGCTTCCACAGTCTTATCAGCGCTGACCGCGCAGCTTCGCGGAGATAAAGAGTGCCCTTTCAGTGGTGTAATTAAATCTGGCAGAGTTTGGAGGAAGGTGCCGGAAAGCGATGCTTGGAGTGTGCAGTAACTGTTACCCGCAGAGCTAAAAAGAGCTGCCATTGCAAATTACTGACTTCATAGTGCTAAATTTTCCAGTGCTGTAATAAATTATGATGCGTACTAAAGACAAACAGGCATGTTTTGTGGGAATAAAATCGGCTACGACTGAACTCACGAAATTGATACGTAGTGGAAACTGCCGATTTGAATAACCGCCTGATACATCACGGAAAAGAATAACGTTGGCAAAGTTCACAGTGAATAACCTTCACTGATACGATATATAGTGGAAAAGAACCAAGTAAAAGTACTCACCAAAGCTGAGAAGGCACAGGATAGTGTTTCAACAGTTCAGCAGCTGATACGCATACCGATAGCCCAACCAAAACAATCCGGCCAACATAGTAATATTCAACAGTTAAAGAAACTAAAAGCCGTCTTAATCAAAATAGTTTTTGTTAGGTGATTTTATCTTCAATATTTAAAGGAACGGCTATAGCCCTCCGAAATCAGATTCCGTCAGTCTAACAGTTTATATTTAATATTTAAAGAAACTATAACCCTCTCTAAATAGGCTTTGTCGTGTCAGCCTGTTCACCAGGCGATATATGTATTTAACATTTCCGTACGGTAACTATTACCCTCTCCAGACGGGCTTTAACCGTCAGTCCAACAGGTAATTTTATATTAAATATTTCAAAGCACTATACCCTCTCAAAACAGACTTCGTCACTCCGAAAGGTGATTTTATATCAGCGGTTCAATATTTAAAGGAACTAGCCCTCTCAAAACGAGCTGCTTCGGCCCAAAAGGTGATCTTACATCAATATCTAAAGGAACTAACTTCTGAAAACTGGCTTCATTATTCCAAAAGGTGATTTTATATCACTACTTAAAGGATCTAGCCCTCTCAAAACGAACTTTATCAGTCTAAAAGGTGATTTTATATCAATATTTAAAAGAACTAGCCCTCTCGAAACGGGCTTCGTCAGTCCGGAAGGTGATTTCATATCATTATTCAAAAGATCGAGCCCTCTCAAAATGAGCTTCGTCAGTCCAACTGGTAGAAGAGGTTTGAGAAACAACAGGAACAAGTTTGTCTTTTCTCTCTCTCTCTCTCTCTCTCTCCTCTCTCTCTCTCTCTCTCTCTCCTCTCTCTCTCTCTCTCTCCTCTCTCTCTCTCTCTCTCTCCTCTCCTCTCTCTCTCTCTCCTCTCTCTCTCTCTCTTTTTTTTTTGAAACGGCTCACTAGATTTCATAATCCACTCAGTCCGAGTTTCATCCGTAACGATTAGCTTCGCCTGTCGTGTCATTTTTGCTTGCATCACCTCGGCTGTGATACGGGGCACACCGCTGAAACGTTACGTCGGCTGTGATACGGGGCACACCGCTGAAACGTTACGTCGGCTGTGATACGGGGCACACAGCTAAAACGTTACGTTGGCTGTGATACCTGGCACACCGCTGAAACGTCACGTTGGCTGTGATACGGGGCACACCGCTAAAACGTTACGTCGACTGTGATACGGGGCACACCGCTGAAACGTCACGTCGACTGTGATACCTGGCACACCGCTAAAACGTTACGTCGGCTGTGATACGAGGCACACCGCTGAAACGTTACGTCGGCTGTGATACGGGGCACACCGCTAAAACGTTACGTCGGCTGTGATACGAGGCACACCGCTAAAACGTTACGTCGGCTGTGATAAGGGGCACACCGCTAAAACGTTACGTCGGCTGTGATACGGGGCACACCGCTAAAACGTTACGTCGGCTGTGATAAGGGGCACACCGCTAAAACGTTACGTCGGCTGTGATACGGGGCACACCGCTAAAACGTTACGTCGGCTGTGATAAGGGGCACACCGCTAAAACGTTACGTCGGCTGTGATACGGGGCACACCGCTAAAACGTTGCGAAATGCTCACGTTGCCCAAGTACTGACTGATCGAGATCAAAACTGACCAGTGAGGCCGCCGCGGGGAGCCATTAGGCCAGCTGTGACGCCTTACGATGTTTTCTACAGCCAGTTCCGTTAATCGTTACTGACGAAAGTCGGATCTAAACTGAAAATCAACTGGAACAGCTTTTTTTCTTTATTTTTTTCTTTTTCTTTGAATAACAAAATAAGCCCTGATCTATTTTACCGTGAGCGTTTTTTTTTTATTTATTTTTTTATCTCTTCTAGCCTACCTGTCGGAGAATGGCAGCTGGCAAAAAAGGTCTACTCGGACAAAACGTGTTTTGTCCGGAAGGCTAGTTCAGCTGACTGACTTGGGACAAGAACGTGCTTTAGTTCACAAGTGCGGGGGATATCGTGCAACGTCGAGAATGAATCAAGTTCCGACTTTGAACACAGTCTCGAGTGTGGAGAAAAGTTCCTTGTCAAAGTGGGTGTTTCTGGTTAGTTAGTTAGTCTGGTAGGTAGGTAGGTAGGTGGAAATTTGATTTTAACGTCCTGTAAAACACACATTGAAAGGCAAAGTCTTGTACGTTTCTTTTACTTCCTCCTGTTTTACTGCATTGGTTCCTTATTTGTGTGTGTGTGTGTGTGTGTGTGCGTGCGTGCGTGCGTGCGTGCGTGCGTGCGTGCGTGCGTGCGTGCGTGCGTGCGTGCGTGCGTGCGTTTTGTGTGTGTGTTGTGGTGTGTGTGTGTGTGTGTGTGTGTGTGTGTGTGTGTGTGTGTGTGTGTGTGTGTGTGTGTGTGTGTGTGTGCGCGCGTGTGTGTGTGCGTGCGTGCTTGCGTGCATGTGTACATGTGTGCGTGCGTGTGTGTGTGTGTGTGTGTGTGTGTGTGTGTGTGTGTGTGTGTGTGTTTTATGTGTGTGTGTGTGTGTGCGTGCGTGCGTGCGTGCGTGTGCGTGCGTGCGTGCGCGCGCGCGCGCGTTCCTCTCGCCACCCCCCCCACCCCCCACCACCAACACACACACACACACACACACACACACACACACACACACACACACACACACACACGCTCTAGTTCTGCCAACCCATCACTAGTAATGCATGTATTTGCAGTGGGTGCGCGCATGCGTGTGTGTGCGTGCGTGAGTGCGTGCGTGCGTGCGTGCGTGCGTGCGTGCGTGCGTGTGTGTGTGTGTGTGTGTGTGTGTGTGTGTGTGTGTGTGTGTGTGTGTGTGTGTGGTGTGTGTGTGTGTGTGTGTGTGTGTGTGTGTGTGTGTGTGCGTGCGTGCGTGTGTGTATGCGTGTGCGGCGGGCAGACAGGGATACGTTTGTGTTATTGATGTAAGGCGGTGAGCCGGTTTGGTCTAGCGGTAGTGCGCTAGAATGGTGACCTGCAAGATCTCCGGTCGATTCCTGGTTTGTTCGTTTTTTCACCGTCTCCCGCGCCGTAGGATTGCGCTCTTCCGCAAGAGTTGTGGTCCGTGGACAAGTCACTGTCTTGTGCCTTTGCCGCTCACACTCAATGAAACAGTCAAATGACTACCATCGCTGCCCATCCGAAATTGTGGTGGTTCAAGTTCAGGTTCAGTGTTGCTTTACGTCCACAGAGGCCATAAGGACTATTAGGGACGGGGAGCCCAGGACGGTCACCCCGACTTTAACACAGTTCCTGACCTCTGGTGATCCCAAGTTCAGTGTTGCTTTACGTTCACACAGGCCATAAGGACTATTAGGGACGAGGAGCATAGCTCAAGACGGCCACCTCGACTTTCACCAGCACAGCTCCTGGCCTCTGATTCTGGTGGTGACAACAAAGCGACAACAGGCTACATAATAGTCTACGTCTTCTCTCGCTTCCTGGACCCGCGATTCCTGCCAGTCACCTATCTCTTCCGGAGACATCTCCGAGCAACAACAAGTCTAAGCAAAACCAAAACCAGGGGTGGATATAGCTCAGCTGGTAGAGCGTCCGACTGAAACGCCAGGCGCAATACTGACGCGGGTTCGAGTCGCCGGTGCGGTAAGGGATTTTTCTCCCAGACTCGACTTCCGGTGCAGACTCTCTCGCGGTGTCCGTACAGCCCCCGTGTGCAATCGCGTGCATCGATATTATTTTGTGCGCACGTTTCGGGACACACGATAATACTTCAAACACTAATAGGAA
>OY757546.1:11206590-11234090 GCA_963584105.1 Alviniconcha strummeri
AGTCTTGTTGCGGGTATGGCTGTCTTGCAATACGTCAGTATCTCATAACGTTTGATCAAAATGTCGGGTTTTTTTGTTGTTTTGTTTTGTTTTGTGTGTGTGTGTATGTGATTTTTATTTATTTATTATTTTAGTAGCAAAACCTGTCAGTTATTTTGGCAGCATAATCTGATTAACACTTAGATGGTTCGTCTAGTGAAAAACAAGATTCTAGTTCAACTGATAAATACCGTGCTTTTTTTATTTTGATTTTATCTCTCGCATATTGTGTTTTCTGCGCACGCACGCACGCACAAGCACACACACACACACACACACACACACACACACACACGCACGCACGCACGCACGCACGCACGCACGCACGCACAAGCACACACACACACACACACAACCGAACTTTTTGTCGAACGTTTGGGGATATTGACGTCTATGGTGGTACGTACTATCTAACAGTTGTGCATTTATATATTTAGCTTTTGTTTGCTTTGCTTTTTGACATACGACATACGCACTTTAGTAAGAATAGGTGTGTGTGTGTGGGAGAGGAGGGGGGGGGGGGGGGGGCGGAGCCCTGGACCAATCAGGTGGGGGCAAGTCTTTATTTTGAGAGGTGGGGTTACTGAAGAGACATGCTGGTCATCATGCAGGCACCGTTTCTTCGCTGTACGTTGCGTGCCAAGGCCTGCGACAGAAAGCGACAAAAAAGTGAGCTGCGCAATAAATTAGGGACCATTAGCAAGCCTACATCCAGATCAGTGTCGGCCGTTTGCAAAGAATGGCAGTTGTCCCAGAACTGGCCGAGAAGTTTCTGTGACGTGTATTGTCCACCGAAAGTCCATGTGTGGGGTGCAAGTAGCAGATGAAAATACAGTTCCTCTAAACAGACTGAACCCTTGTAAACGGGATTGTTTGACGAGCCGCTTTAGTGGTGTTTACGCCGATGTCCGGCTTATCCGTTTTTAAATGGGATCTCGGGCAAATTGTGGTATAAAAACGAGAAAAAAGCAACACTAATTCAAATCGCCAGAGAGATAAGCTGGAGTCTTCGTCAGTCGTCATCAGGTATTGTCGTGGTTATCTGGCTGCAAAATGCATCCCCCCCCCCCCCAGCATTGTTACCAACAGCTGCTGTTCAGTGCTTACGTTACAAAAGCTACCTTTGAACGCTACCAACGGCTGTTGAAGGGTTGTTTTGCAGTTATTTGCGGTATCTAATTGTATCTCGTCAAAATTACCAACAGCTCTGGTAGGAATATGTCTTGCAATCCTTTCAACAATGCCACCAATATCTGACGAAGGGCTGTCTTACAATACTTTACAGCGATTTCCTGATCAAAGCGACCAACAGCTGCTGAAAACGGAAGGGTTGTATCACACAGAAGCTTACAGTGATTCCTTCAGTAAAGCTACCAACAAGTGTAGAACAGAAGGGCTGTCTTGCAATACCTTACAGTTACTCCCTCAGGAAGCTACCAACAGCTGTAGAACAGAAGGGCTGTCTCGCAATACTTTACACTGGTTCCTTCAGCAAAGCTACCAACAACTGTAGAAGAGGAAGACTGACGCGTGAAACTTTACAGTGATTCCTTCAGCAAAGCTACCAACAACTGTAGAAGAGGAAGACTGACGCGTGAAACTTTACAGTGATTCCTTCAGCAAAGCTACCAACAACTGTAGAAGAGGAAGACTGACGCGTGAAACTTTACAGTGATTCCTTCAGCAAAGCTACCAACAACTGTAGAAGAGAAAGACTGACGCGTGAAACTTTACAGTGATTCCTTCAGCAAAGCTACCAACAACTGTAGAAGAGGAAGACTGACGCGTGAAACTTTACAGTGATTCCTTCAGCAAAGCTACCAACAACTGTAGAAGAGAAAGACTGTCGCGGAAAACTTTACAGTGATTCCTTCAGCAAAACTACCGACAGCTGTAGTGCAGAAAGACTGTATCACAATACCTTACAGTGATTGCCTAAGCAAAGCTACCACCAGCTGTTGAACAGAAGGGCTGTTTTACAAAACGTTAAAAGCAATCCCTTCAAGGAAGTTACCAACAGCTGCAGAGGGTTTTTTCCTTGCTAGGTGTTTTTCCTTATACTGGGGTGCAGTATCCTGCCTTCACCAAACTGAGCCACAGCATGTATTCAAACATACAAAAATACAAACATGGTTGCAAAGTTATTATTCAAGGGCTGCCGTTCACCGCTGTCATGTGAGCTGTTTTTCCGTATGGCGTAATTTGAAACGGACTGATCTCGTTCTCGTCTCTCGCCCCCTCGCTAACAATAAAGCGTCGGGCCATACCCATGACTCAGCCAGAAAACGTGTTATGTACTGTTTTGTTAGAGGGTGGCTTGTGCATAAAGCATATGGGTTTCTGAAATTAATTCCTTGACTTGACATTAACTGACCCAAGGCTTCATGCAACTATTCTAGCCTTGCAGCGTTTGAGTTAGTTTTCAGCAGTGGGGAATGCGCTGAATGTGTGGCCCTTTCCCAAGTGCTTGACGATGTCTTCACACGGCCTAAATCATGTTACGTATTGCGCTCAGATGGAAAGGCAGGAGTCTGTAATCATGGCTTTGATCAAAACACAAACTCTTTTAAACAACGTTTATTTTACTTAGACAATACCAAACATGCTCAAATTTTCTGTGAATACATCCTTTTCAAGCAACTAACAGACGGATAATCAAACTATGATACCAATTAAAATAAGCGTCCTTTTAACATTGTTTGTGTTTGGATCTTTTTTCAGGATGCCAGCAGTCATCTTTGTTTCAGATGTGTTTAATCGTAGCTTTGAATTAACCGAACGTTTTGATATTATCTGTAGGGTGTGGTTGAATATCTTTGTGTTTGGTGTTTGTGATTGATGGTTGTTTAAATTTATATATATATTATTGTTTAACGACCTCAGTGATCGCACACACACACACACAGAGTTACACACACACACACACACACACACACACACACAGAGTCACACACACACACACACACACACACACACACACACACACACACACACACACACACACACACACACACACACATACACACACACAGAGTCACATAAACAACACACACACACACACACACACACACACACACACACACAGTCACATAAACAACACACACACACACATACACACACACACATCACACACACACACACACACACACACACACACACACACACACACACACACACACACACACACACACACACACACACAGAGTCACATAAACAACACACACACACACACACACACACACACACACACACACACACACACACACACACACACACACACATAGTCACACACACAGTCACATAAACAACACACACACACACACACACACACACGCACGCACGCACGCACGCACGCACGCACGCACGCACGACACACACACACACACACACACACACACACACACACACACACACACACACACACACACACACACAGAGTCACATAAACAACACACACACACACACATCGTCACACACACATCGTCACACACACACACACACACACACACACACACACACACACACACACACACACACACACACACACACACACACACACAGACGGATAGGGGTGGGGGAGATGAGCTACAGAAACAAGTCGTAATTATATTATTCTTTTAAAGAAAAGACAGGTGTGACTTTCAAAAGCTCAGTTGCAAGAAATGATGATGATGAATTGATGCTTAATGTCCTCAGATGTCATGAGACATATTAGGGACAAGTTGTGACCAATGCCGAAGCACGGTGCAATAAATCTTTACGTCCACGGAAACCAGAAGGCTCGTTAGGACGGACAGCACAGGACGTCCACCTCCACTCTCACACAGCTCCTGAACTATGGTGTGCAAGAAATGTTGAAGGCCGGCTTTAAGACTGCTTTTTCTACCCGGAAGAAAGAGGGGGTGACACAGTTGCGTTTCTTTACCAGGTTAACCTTGTTATGTCACGCCATGGAAACTCTATACCTATAGCTACTCATTTGAGGTATATATGCAGTCCAACAAAAGCGCCGGATTTATTTTTTATTTTTAGAAAGGGTGGAGGGGATTCCCCCGATTTTCCACTGCTTGTCATATATCTATATTGAGTACACGTGCACTCTAACAGCCTCTCGCTTGTACTAGACGATAAACGGGTAGAGCGTATTTTTTCCCCCAGTTGGATTTTCCACAGTTTATCAGATACACCCGGGTCATTTTGAAGACTGGAGTTTGTCAGCCATTAGTCGGCGAGTCGCTTGTGGCAGTTAGGGTAAACAGGAAGGTGTGTTTGTGCTGCAGCTAGAAGCGCTTCATTTGTGAATAAACTCTAGGCTACTTCTACATAAACTATCGACTTCGTCTTTATAGCTCTGTGAATGGTTTTCTTCGCGCTGTGTTGAATGGACGGCCATGTATTCGTCAGTTTTGGATCCTGTATTCGTCAGTCTTGGATCCTGTATTCGTCAGTTTTGGATCCTGTATTCGTCAGTCTTGGATCCTGTATTCGTCAGTCTTGGATCCTGTATTCGTCAGTCTTGGATCACCTGCAACATCAGATGAGGTTTCGAAGACGACCTTGTACTGGTCTGCGAATAAAACCACAGTGATTGTTCAAAGAATGAACCTGCAATCTGGGAATAATTACATCGCCAGTGTGACTATTTAAAGGACCTAGTCTGAGACGAAACCGGAAGTCGATAGTGAAAGGACGACAGGAAGTTATAGTGGTCTGGGAAAGGTGCCACTGTGATTGTTTTCCAAAGGAGGAACCGTTACTGGTCTAGGAATAATACCAGCTGTTCCTGCTGAAAGAACAAGCTTATACTGTAATGGGAATAATGCTAGTAGTACCTGCTGAACAAAAAACAAAACAAAAAAACTAGCTTATAATGTAATGGGAATAATGCCAGCTGTATCTGCTGAAAGAATGAGTTTATATTCTTCTGGGAATAATGCCAGTAGTACCTGATGAAAGAGCAAGCCTATATCGTTCCGGGAATAACAACCAAGACATTTCAGAAGAAGAGGTGCCCAGGAATCCCAATCAGGCATCTGCAATCGGCTGCATCGAGCAAGTTCTGACATTCTGAGACGTTCCGAGGAAGGTATGGAATTGCAGGACAGTAGCCACCACCTAGGTAAAACACGCTGCAGCAGTCCAAGACACTCCGCCCAGGGAACTGCCAGCCATCATAATACTTGCAACCGTCCCCAATTTGGCAGCCAATCAGCTGTCGGTTCACATGTGTGTTTGGCCAATGAAAGTGACACTAGCAATACCGGAAGTACTTGTCCCAGCGACCATGAGCCCTGCAACCGTCCCCAAGTTGGCAACCAATCGGCTGTCAGTTCAGATGTGTGTGTGGCCAATGAAAGTGACACTAGCAGTGCCGGAAGTACCTGTCCCAGCAACCCTGAACTCTGCAACCGTCCCCAAGTTGGCAACCAATCGGCTGTCAGTCCATGTATGTGTGTGGCCAATGAAAGTGACGCTGACTATGCCGGAAGTGGCTCTTCCGGCGGAAGTGGCTCTTCCGGCGGAAGTGTGAACGCGGGTCGTGATGATGGTACTGTACGCACTGACTTGTGTGACGTTGTAAACGGAAGTGACGGCAGTGAGAGTGGTTACAGCTCGGACAGTTCCAGCCCTCGGAATTTCCTGCCTGAAGCAAAATTCTACGTGGATGTGAAAACTCTGCAAGCAGCAACTTCAAACTGGCTCCACTCTCCTCGAGTTCTGAACAGTCTGGTGTGGACTACAGGTACGTTGACGATGACGGCGGGCGGTGGTGGTGGTGGTGGTGGTGGTGGTGGTGGAGTTGATGATGATGATGATGGTGGTGGCAGCGATGGTGGTAATGGTGGTGGTGGTGATGCTGGTGATGCTGATGCCACGTGAAACTGCTGCCGTCTTGACACACGTTCTGTGTACACCATACAACCATGCACCATGACACGCCACTTCATGCAAAGCCACATACGTGAGGTGTATGCATGTTTAGCTGTAACCTGCCACCTGAACTGTTGGCAAAATGACCAGGAACTTTTACCTTACGTGCTACGGTAACACGGCGGAGGGACGGATACTGAAATAAGAGTCAGCACAGAAAATCGCCTTTCGATCACAAGTCCGGTGCTCTAACAACTTATCTATCCCCGTGTTTTGGTTTTGTTTATTGTTGTCTTTGGACATGTATATAAGGTGAAGGCACCGTTCTGTTCATATATCGTGGCCTACGGTCTTTATCGGATTTTGAGTTTTCACTTCATACTTCTTACATTAAGTTCACGATAAAAACGAAATTTAATTTCTAACGGTGTACTATATTTAAATATACCAGTTCATATTTCGCTACTAATATTGGTTTAAACAAAAATTTATTCGAGACAAAATAAAGATACAAAGAATCATTATGTGCTCATCAAGCTATAGCTATAGCTTATAGGCGATGAGCTCATACAGTTGGAAAAGCACACAATGTATGGCGGACGAACAATTTCACTTCACTGACAATAAATGAGACGTGACAAAAAAATAACAACAATAAAAGCAAAAAACAAGAGAAAAAATAAAATAAAATAAAATAAAATAAAATAACACAAAAATACGAACAGTCACTAAAAACAGTCAAAACAAATTGTAGTGAAAAAATAAAATAAAGAGGTAGGTAGTAGATAGATTGGCTGGTGGCCTAAATAAATACTAGCGAGAGAGAACTGGAGCGTGGAGACAGAGGGGGGTGGGGAGAGGGAAAGGGAAAGATGGTTTGAAGTCATTTTTCTACAGTAGCATCATTATGAATTTTTGACAAAGTTCAGAGGTATGAGTAGGCAGTCGGTCATTTTTATAATTAAAATATATAATCACATATACAGGAGTTAATTCTTGGATTTTTAACGTCCCTTAACTGTACTATGTTAAAAGGACAAACCACATGTGCACAAAAAGTCAGTATATACGGTCAAAAACAAAAAATATAAAATAAAATAAAATCATATTACATGTCAGCTACCTGCTAGCTTACAGTTCTACTTTTAAAGTCGTTTAGCTAGCTCAATGAATTCATGGACAGTTAGGAATATGTTTTTGTTTTCTGAAAGTCGCAGGTCTAAGTTACCGTACAGTAGTGTTCTAATATTGGTTTGGCTGCTAGCGAAGGTAAGTATTGTTCTTGCGTGGATGTTAAAGTAGTTAGGACAATGAAGGAGGTAATGCTCGGCCGTTTCTCTAGAATAACCACAAGAGCATTTTGGGTCGGTGCTTAAATGGCGGTTGACTAGGTCATTGTTACGGTTACTCATTTCTAGGCGAAGGCGACAGTGAATGACTTGTGCAGTGCTTTTTCTAGAGTAGTAATAGGTTGGAACTTTATTGTCGGACAAGAACAATGATCGTTTAAAAACACTTAAAGATGTACTTTGTTGAACGCTAATGGGGAGAGAATTCCACTCTGCTGTGGTAGATGGAATGAAGGAGTTTCGATAAAGTTCAGTTTTGCATTAGTCACGTCTCTTTCTAATGGTCTGTGTCTGTGGTACTGATTAATGTGGGCGACTAAAGGGGGCAAGAGGTCACTTATATATTGGGGACAGAGGCCTAGTATCATTTTGTGGAACATCAAGAGTTTAAGCCGTTTCCTAATCGCGCTACTAAAATTAGATGAATAATAAATCGGATTATTCTATCAAAAGGTTGACTGTGTCCTTTATAGCCGAATAACACATCATTCACGGTTAACTTAATTAAGTTCAGTTTCAAACTTACGAAAAAACGTTTTCATTCACATATTTCCAAATAGCTGATATCGTTTTACAGGTAAAGAATTTTTTTTCCAAATAATCTATTTGATTGCCGTCAAAGGCACAGATCGTGTTATTAGAAATATCCTTTTTTCAACAAAATACTAGCGGGATATATATTATGGAGTATCTTCCATTGAAGCAGACGCAGTCTGGTTTCAGATTACATTTGCTTGATCTCCTGAGTCCGCATTTATTTCGCCAAACATTTACTACTGTAAAACCTCTTATTTGCTTCCACTAAACGCAGATGAAATCGCCGGGGTCTGAATAGTGACTGAGCGTGTTTTTTGTTTTGTTTTTGTTGTTGTTGTTGTTGTTGTTTTTGCAAGGCACATCGTTGTGGGGCGTTTATTCGTATAATACAATAACATGTTCCAGTACAATAACATGTTCACACTCATTCATACTTCATTCTGTCTAAAATAAAATAAAAAGTATACGTATACTGACTGAATTATCCATTACAGTTTGACATGTTTATGACATACATCTACGAATGCAGTACACTCATTCCTTGTATCATTATGTGTATGTGTGTGAGTGTGTGTGCGTGTGTGTGTGTGTGTGTGTGTGTGTGTGTGTGTGTGTGTGTGTGTGTGTGTGTGTGTGTGTGTGTGTGTGTGTGTGTGTGTGTGTGTGTGTGTGTGTGTGTGTGTATTTGTGTCTGTGTGATGGTGAATGAAATGCAGTCTGTGGGTTTTGTTACTAACAATCACCAACCTGAGCGTCAAATTCAAAACTTCTTGTCTCTTGATACACTGAGCGTGGTTATTTATATTTCGATTGATGTTCTCAATGTTATGAACACACGAGAAAAAGATAATCTGAAACAAACTGACTGCTAGCGTTCTAAAAAGATCCAAACACAAAAAGAACCAAACACAGAACAACAACAAAATCTCGGGATTTCCCCTAAATTTTGCATACTGTATGTCCGTGTCAAAGTAAATAAGCGTTCGTTTGAACCTTTTTGTCTTTGGATGCGGGGTTGTTAACTCCCTTTACTTTTGCCCGGCATCGCTTAAGTCCCTTGGCTGCTTTTACTCCCCGTGCGTACTTTCTTCACAACGGAAGGCGGTGACAGTGAATCTGCGAATCTTAATATGGTGGGTTCACACGATCGCAGAAGTTTGCAACTTTTCCCCAAAATGTATTACTATGCGTCGTCTACCCTTAGGTCGGAAACGACGTTTACCGTTAAAAAACCCACAGCACGTACGTTAAAAACAATCACACCATGTAATAGATGAAAGATTTTTCTATCGATCCCGTACCCTCATGTCATTACATTTTGTATAGTTTGACAACACCACGACGTGTTTCAAACTTCTGCGACAGCGTCAAAAAGATAGAGAATCAAGCCAAAAGGTTGCATACTTATGCAACTTTTTGAAGCCACTTGTGTCAGAAACTTGCTTATTGTAAAAAATCTAGAGCACGAAAAATTTCAAGAGTAGTACCACGTGAAAGACGAAAGATTGTTCTATCTGTTCTTTACATTCTGAAAATGATGTCACGTTCACTTTGACCACAAGAAACCGTGTTGCAAACGTCTGCGACAAACATCCAAAATCGAAAAGTTGCAAACTACTTTTTGGATGGTGTTGTTGTTTCAGGGCCTACCGCTTAATAACTATGGAGTGGAATGTAAAGAGAATAGTACCATGTAAAAGATGAGAACATTTTCTATCAGTTACATATCTTTGTGTGTTAACTTTGCTTTTAATTTAAACACACTGCATTGTGATGCATACCGGCGTGACGGCGTTGTAAAATTTCAAACTCGACCCCAAAAGTTGCATACTTATGCAACTTTATCAAGCCATTTGTGTCAGAAACTTGCTTATTGTCAAAATTCTAGATCACAGAAAATTTAAAGAGTGGTACCACGTGAAAGAAGAAATATTGTTCTATGTGTTCCTTACATTCTAAAAATTATGTCACGTTTACTTTGACAACACGGAACTGTGCTGCAAACTTCTGCGACAAACATCCAAAATCAAGCAGTTGCATACGTCTTTTCGGATGGTGTTACTGTTTCAGGGCCTACCGCTTAACACCTATGTAAAGAGAATAGTACCATGTAAAAGATGAGAAAATTTCCTATCAGTTACATGTCTTTGTGTGTTAACTTTGCTTTCATTTTAATCACACTGCACTGTGATGCATACCGGCGTGACGGCATCGTGAAATTTCAAACTCGACTCCAAAAGTTGCATACTTCTGCAACCTTTTGTCGTCACTTGCTTCAGAAACTGGATTACTGCTAAATAACTAAGGCTCTGAAAATTAAGCGCATGGTACCACCTGAAAGATGAAAGATTCTTCTATTGTTTCCTGTCTGGTTCAGATTATTTTGTCTTTAATCTGACCACACCAGACCGTGTTGCAAACTTCTGCGACAAACAGCCAGTTTGGGGAAGTTGCAAAGTTCTCAACAGAGGGTACTGTCATGAATTGTCTAACTGGTGAATATATATACAACACCAAAGTAAAAATTAACCATACCATATGAAAGAGAGATTGATTTCCTATCAGTTTCATGTACTGGACTGATTTATTTACGTGCGGTTTGACCATACCTTTCCGTGTTGCATAGTCGCAAAGGCGTAAAAGTTTTCAATCACCGTGGGAAATTTCTGCCTCGAATTTCGTCGTCGCATACGTCAGGAAACAGGCTAGCATTAAATAACAGCAGACATAAAAATATAATACTGACAACAGATGAAAGATGGAAAGTTAATCTATACACTGCACATCCACGTTGATTTATTTACCGTTCGGTTTCATCCCACCAGACCGAGCTGCAAAGATCTGCGACAAGTTGCAAAGTTCTGCGATCGTCTGAACCCAAAAGTTTCAAACTTGGAACTGGCACACCGAATCTACTACCAATAATTTTTTCAGTTGATCGCATTTTTGTGCTAGTGCTGTTGTCTATGCAGCCTGTTTGATTTGTTGATTCAGTTTATTCTGGTCACAGCTGCATCACAAATAATATCGTAAACGTACCTGCGCCTACATTGGCAGAATATAAATATTTTTCATTGTCAAGACAGCACATCGAGTCTACTAAAATTCATTAGTCGAGTCTGTAATCATACAGAAGAAAATGTCTAGAGCTAATGGCTAGATCTAATGCAAAATTGAACGTAGTAAACTGATGACACAGAGGCATGCCCGCCTAACTACAGATCTACCGGCTACTATTATACATCTACATAATAGTAATTAATGTGTTTTATTCTACCACCATGGTTAAGTATGAGCACCTACCTTATCCACACATATGACTTATAATTGATCTACCTTTCTTGTCGATGAAAAAATTCAAATAAATTATTATTCTTTCCAAATGATTGGATAGGAAACCACAAAGCTATTGGATTACCTACCTACCAACCCCTATGATTGGCAGTGGCGCACCTGCTCTGATAGCCATATCGCACCTGCTCAGAAACCAAATCGTTCAGTAACATGTAACAGTCTTTCCACGCGTCTACCTGTATGGTTTCCAGACCAACAAAGTTGCCCGTTCATTAAATACAACTGTGCACCACAAACGTGCCCATTCAGGCTATTGTCTCTTAAACCACAGACCTACCCGTCAGTTAATGTGTGAAAAATATATAACGAGCTAGCCGCATGTGTACACTCAGGTGATAGTCACAAAACTACCCGTTTATCCACACACGCTTTTTCTTGCTATTCTTCACGGCTCACTGCAAACATGTCGGTACAGTTATGCCTCTACCTACCCACAAACAGTTTAGATGATTAATACACCTGTGGAATCTTCTCATCTGTCCACATACATATCCACTAAGGTAATAGTATCTTTGGACTAGGAGGTGAGTACTATGGGCAGGTACACAAGTAGTTGTGGGGACAGGTAGGTCTTTGTGGTTAGATGGAAGAGGAGCATGAAGGTAAACAGGTAAATTTATTTTCGGGTTTATATGTGTCTAGCTACCCCAGTAGATGAGTTGAAAGGTCATTGCGCAGGTTATGCCGAAAAAGAAGAAATAAACTGAACAGGTATAGTGATGAACAGGTACATCTGTGGACATGTGGAACAGTAGAAACGTTGACGGGCAGATCTTAACGGTTATCAGAATGAAAGTGAAAATGAAAAGGTAGGGTCATGAATGGGTACATCTATGGGCAGGTACACAAGTAGTTGTGGAGACAGGTAGGTCTTTATGGTTAGACGAAAGAGAAGCATGAGGGTAAACAAGTAAATTTATTTTCGGATGGATCTATGTGTAGGTACCCCAGTAGATGAGTTGAAAGGTCATTGTGCATGGTATGCCGAAAAATAAGAAATAAACTGAACAGGTATACTGACGAACAGGTATATCTGTGGACATGTAGAAACGTTGACGGGTAGATCTTAACGGTTAATCTGAATGAAAGTATAAAATCAACAGGTAGGGTCATGAACGGGTACATCTATGGGCATGTACACAAGTAGTTGTGGTGACAGGTAGGTCTTTGTGGTTAGACGAAAGAGAAGCATGGAGATAATCAGGTAGATTTATTTTCGGGTACTTCTTTGTGTATGTAGCCCAGTAGATGAGTTGAAGGGTAAATGTGCATGAAGTTATGCCGGAAAGGAAGAATTAAACTGAGCAGGCATACTGATGAACGGCTATATATGTGTACATGTAGAACAATAGAAACGTTGATGGGTAGATCTTAGCGGCTAATCTGAATAGAAGTATGAAAATGAACAGGCGCGGCCATGAACGGGTGCATCTATGGGCATGTAAAGGAATAGTAGAGTCAAGAGGCAGGTCTTTGTGGCATGGTACCCTAATAGGAAAGCATTAAAGTAAACGGAATTATTTTCGGGTAGGTATGTAGATGTGTACAGCATCAAAATAAACGGGTAGGTATATTAAACGGGTACATCTGTGGACATGCAGACTCCTAGCTGAGGGGACAAGTAGATCTTCGATCATGGCTAGCAAGAAGCGAGGCATCAAGATGAACAGGTAGATTTATTTCCTTGTATGCCTGTGGGTACGAGGACCATTAGATGAGTTGACAGGTAACTTCATGATCAGCAGGAAGGGACAATGCAAATGAACATGTAGGTTGACGCCATTTCGGATAGCATTTATTTTACTACATCACCTTGTAATTTCTGTTAATATTTATTTTCATTTATATGAGCTAAAACTTCTTTTCCGTGTATTGCACAAGCGTCTTATTTCAGTGTATTAGGTTGCAAAATTTACACACACGAAAGAAGGTAATAGTATGCCACCGGGGGGTGTTTGTCACACCAGGCGACATGCCTTGCCTTGTTTGCTTTGTTAATCAATTATTCATTAATCTTGGCATACGTCATCCGATCACGCGTCTTTTGTCCACAAACAGTGCAACAGTGTTGATGCCTTCTGACGTCATTTATTCCTGACATCTCCATGCCCTTTCTAATAAAAACATATTGAAAAGTTGACTCTACTGTACAAATTTCTTAATTTGTGTACCTCTAGTTTCGTTGGCAAAATTTATTCATACCACAGAAGCGAACATTCTCCTGGAGTAAGATTCTTGTAAATATTTACTTGTACAGTCTTGACCGGTCGGCATGTCTGTTTCAGCTATTTCGCCTTTACTTTCTGTCCTTTGCCCGTTTCAATAACTTTATACAATATTTTATCGTAGACTGTGTGCTTACCTGGGTTGTCTGATCGGTTTGAATCTAAAAAAGACCGACCCAAAACCGGCTATCGAGTGAAAGAAATGCATAAAAAGCAATAAAAACCTGCACAAAACCACAAAAAATAATTTTATTCTGTGAAGATGCTCCCCCCCCCCCCGCCCCCCCCCCCTCCCCCAATAAATAAATACTTTGGGGCACATTTCAACGCTTGATTCAATTCATCTTTTTGTCGTTCGTTTGTTATTTCAAAAAGTTGCAAAGATACGCAACTTTTGGAAAGTTGCAAACTTCTGCGATCGTGTGAACCCACCATACAGTGCCAACTTTAAAGGTATTTTTGGAGGCCCGTAGTAAAAATGTGTCTGGCAACAATAACTTATTGCTCGTGCTATAGGATGCCCCAAAACGCTTTTTTTTTCTCTCTTTTTTTTAACGAACTCGCGATCTTTTGGTCAGCCAAAAAACGACTCAAAGACACTTTTTTCCCACCCTCCATCGCCTTTGCCCGGTAATTTTTGCAACTGAACCAGTGATGGCATTTGTATTGCTTCGCAATTCTAGGTTCAACTTCTATAGTTATACACGGCGTGAAGCAACGCCTACTCAGAAATCGGCCCGGAAGTGACACTGTGACCTCTCGCGACTTCTTGCGCGAAAGATTACAAAAGGCGTTCACTCATGCAAACCAGTTTCACTGAACCGCCCAACAGAGGTGCGCATTGCTCCGTGTTCTCGCTCTATATTCAAACAGTCGTGTTGGTTTACAGCCACCTTTTCACAGACTGTTTCTAAAGTGTTTCGAGAGTCATAATCGTGTTGTCATTTTGGACAGTATCTTTGACATTAAGACAGAAGCCCGAATCAATCCAGTAGAGGACAAATAACGGCTGCTTTCTGTGTGAGATGTTTGTATTATTCCATAGGCATTGTTTCTTTACTGCCATTTTAGCTGGGCAGTACAAGTGCCTGCATAGCGATGATTATTTGCGATAGAAGAAAGGACTTTACTGTACACGTTTTATCCATTATACTACAGTTTTTTTTTTTTTTTGTTTTTTTTTACCAAAATAATAACTGTATGCTTTCTATACAGTATAGAAAATATACAGTTATTATTTTGGTCAAAAAGAAACTGTAGTATAATGGATAAAACGTGTATAGTAAAGTCAGTAATCATCAATTTCTGATGTAGGTATAGAGATGTTAAAATAAATTCCTAAGTTTCTGGTTGAGTGTTGCTTTACGTCCACAGAAACCGCAGGCTTATTAGGGACGGGAGCCCAGGACGGCCACCTCGACTTTCACACAGCTCCTGAGCTCTGTCTTTCCGGACAAGATTTTGCCGTTTATAAATACTTTAATGAATATCATCAACTTCCGTTACAGTGACCCCAAGCACAAACCCACTGCTGTAGAAAACCGCCAGAAACCGCTGCATTTCTGACTGCTAGTTTTTTTAAGCAACTATGTCCGTTTTGCGGTCTCCATGGTGACTATTACTTTCGTGAGGCATGACATTACATCTTACGCACTTGAACTTCACAGCACAATGCTCCGACCTTTCGGCGTTGTTGGAGGAGCTACGAAAGAACCACAAGGCTGAGAAACGTGCTGATTTGAGGAAGCTGACGATGAAGACAGTTTTGCCGGGCCTTGCTGAGGGCGAGAGGTTCAAAGACCTTGCCTCCTTCCTGTCTCTCGGTGAGCATCACGTGCAGTCTTCAGCTGTGTCCTGGCTCGAATCGATGCTTCTGGATCTTCGCAACAGGTGAGTGTGTGTGTGTGTGTGTGTGTGTGTGTGTGTGTGTGTGTGTGTGTGTGTGTGTGTGTGTGTGTGTGTGTGTGTGTGTGGTGTGCGTGTGTGTGTGTGTGTGGTGGTGGTGGTGGTGTGTGTGTGTGGAGGGGTGAGTGGGTGCGGGTTGAGTGTGTGTGTGCGTGCGTGCGTGCGTGCGTGCGTGCGTGCGTGCGTGCGTGCGTGCGTGCGTGCGTGCGTGCGTGCGTGTGTGTGTGTGTGTCTGTCTGTCTGTCTGTCTATGTGTGTAGGGTGGTGAGTGGGTGGCGGGTGATTGTGTGTGTGTGTGTGTGTGTGTGTGTGTGTGTGTGTGTGTGTGTGTGTGTGTGTGTGTGTGTGTGTGTGTGTGTGTGTGTGTGTGTGTCGGTTGGTCGGTCGGTCGATCTGCCTGCCTGTCTGTCTGTCTGTCTGCCTGCCTGCCTGTCTGTGTGCACATGCTTGCTTGCTTGTGTTTTTTCTGCGTGCTGTTTGTTTCTGTGTTAGTGCGTGTCCGTCGTCTCTCTGTCAGCTATCCAAGAACAACAACAAAAAAGGAAAGAAAGGCCAGACGTGAACTAAAACCAACACAGTTCATACACAGCGCGTGTCCCTCCTTTCTGAAGAGAGTCTAAAGTATTTCTTACAGATTCAAGATGAGACGTTGAAGTGTATTTGCTCTGTGACAGACAGGACAAGTAGCCAGCCAGCCAGACAGACAGAAAGAGAGACAGACAGACAGACAGGCAGAGACAGAGACACACAGAGAGACACAGACACAGAGAGAGGAGAGAGACCACAGGCACTGGAACGCGTGAACGGTGTATCGTCTTTTGGAGTCCATTCGTTTAACGACGACAGAGAGAGAAAGAGAGAGACAGAGACAGAGAGAGAGACAGAGACAGGGACAGAGAGACTGAGAGAGAGACAGAGACAGAGAGAGATGGAGAGAGAAGAGATCACAGACAGGCACCGGAACGACCGGCCCATCGACAGAAAGACATGTACAGTGTATCAACGTTTGGAGTCCATTCGTTTAACGACGAGAGAGAGCGAGAGAGAGAGACAGACAGACAGACAAACAGACACACAAACACACAGACACAGAGAGACAGAGAGACGGAGAGACGGAGACAGACACAGAGGTAGAGTAGCGGCGGGTCCAGTGTCTAGTGCCGAAATTACGAATTTGTCGTTGTGTTGTGTGATTCCTGTCCACAGTCAGGACATGTCCGTGACAGATCAGCTGCTGGAAGTGGCCCGAAGCTCTAAGACTGCGCTGATGCAGCTGTCTGACAGCAACCCCAACCTTCTGCCGATGACGTGTCTCCATCTGATGGCCCTCTCCGCCCTCCTCAGCCGCTGCCCCCACCCCAGCCAGGACCAGTGGTCCGCCCTGGCCGTCAGCAAGAAGCAGGGCAAGAAGAACAAAGGCGAAGGCCTCAAGCAGACGATGCTGAAGGCCGTGCAGGTGTTCCATGAGGGGCTGGAAGGCGTGCTGGACAACGAGGCGTCGTACTTCCAGGAGTGGCGCCAGGCGGGGTTCAGCGAAGAGGAGCGGTCCAAGAGGAAGGCGGACTTCGGGCGTGCCTCCTTCTGTGAGCTCGTCGTCAGCGTCTTCACCCTTCTCAATGAGGTACTCTTCTGATTGTTTGGGTGAATTATTGTCAACGTCTTCACCCTTCTCAATGAGGTACTCGTCTGATTATTAGACGTTTATTAGGTGTTTTGGGGTGAATTATTGTCAACGTCTTCACACCTTTCAGTGAGGTACTCATCTGATTGTGGTTTGGGGTAAGGTAAATTATTATCAACGTCTTCACCCTTCTCAATCAGGTACTCATCTGATTGTTTGGGGGTGAATTATTGTCAACGTCTACACCCTTCTCAATGAGGTACTTTTCTGAATGTGATTTGGGGTGAATTATTGTCAACGTCTTCACCTTTCTCAATGAGGTACTGTTCTGATTGCTTTGGGGTGAATTATTGTCAACGTGTTCACCCTTCGTCTCAATGAGGTGCTGTTTCTGATTGTGTTTGGGGTGAATTATTGTTGAATTATTGTCAAAATCTTCACCCTTCTCAGTGAGGTACTCTTCTGATTGTTTTGGGGTGAATTGTTGTCAGTGTCTTTACCCTTCTCAGTGAGATACTTTTCTGATTGTTTTGGGGTGAATTATTGTCAGTGTCTTCACCCTTCTCAATGAGGTACCTTTCTGACTGTTTTGGGTGAATTATTGTCAACGTCTTCATTGGGGTGAATTATTGTTAATATCGTCATCCTTCTTAGTGAGGATGGTGGTTAGGGGTGAATTTTTGTCAGTGTCTTCACCCTCCTCAATGAGGTACTCATCTGATTGTTTTGGGGTGATTATTGTCAACGTCTTCACCTTTCTCAATGAGATACTCTTCTAATTGTTTTTGGGGTGAATTTTTGTCACTGTCTTCACCCTTGTCAATGAGATAGTGTTTTTGCGGCAGAGCTGGAAGTGTTTAAATTAGTTGCGAGCATGTTTCCTATGATTGATGCCTTAATTGCTCTTGTGGCTGTTGATCTTTTAAGTCTATAATTTTTTCTGTTTTGCTTTTTCCATACAGTTGAAGAATCGTGGATGGTCTCGGTTGGCTCCTAAGCTGTTGATGACGTTACGAGACGTGTACGAGAGTTCCTCGAGACCGGGAAGATCGAAACTAAGCAGTGAGTCCAAAGCTGCAATGGACTTCTTCCTTGTTCATGGGATGGTTCTCCTTCTTCAATCTACATTTCAGGAAGGTATGAAAGTTCCGAAAGGCACACGCACTGAAGACATTATTTCAGCAATACCGAGTCTTTAAACCTTGCAAGAGTAAATCAACATTAAGTTAGAAGACCTATCTTATATCTGCTTAATGATTATATAAAATTCATTGAGTAATGAAAAAATAATAATAGTAATAATAACAGGAAACATGCAGAGAACTTTCAGAGACTCAACGTTCTGTACAACTTGATGAAAAATATGCAACTCGTAAATACTCACACGCAAGTCGAAGGCATAAAAATACGTTAATAAACATACTTATTCAAAGCAAAAGCATGGTGTCGAAACACCCAGTTCCAACTACTGTATGATTAACCCGTGTTTCCTTCCTCCGGATGAACGGTTGTTGTTGTTGTTGTTGTTGTTGTTGTTGTTGTTGTTGTTGTTGTTGTTGTTTGCCAAGTACATCACTGTGGGGCAATTATTCAGAAACATGCATCTATACATTACAATGTACCTTTCGCTGTCTCTTTGAGACTCTTTACATCAGTGCAGTTTTTTTACAAAGCACTTCTTGTCAGCGTCTTCAACCTACTCAATGAGATAGTGTTTTTGCGGCAGAACTAGAAGTGTTTAGATTAGTTGCGAGCGTGTTTCCTATGATCTCAAAGTGATATGAAGTTGAGCAAAAAACAAAAACAATTCTTGACAGATCTTAATTATTAACAATTATTAATGCATAATCATATATGTGCTTACCTGAACTTCCAGATGAACTTGAGGTTGGCGAGCTGAACAACGGACATATCCAGCTCATCACCGATCTTACCGTGGACGTCATCAAGGGAGCTAACTCACTCGTGGAACGCGGCCTACTGCGTGAAGTTGAGGTCCTTCCCTTTCACAACGCCACCTACGTGAAACAGGCGTTCAACATGCTGTTCCGGACCAAGGAGAAGAAGCTGAGCCAACTCGCCCAGGGGTACATGGAGAACCGCCTGCAGCTGGTGGGTTTTCACCGAGACCGCACCAGCAGCGGCGACCAGTCGATGGAGGACTGCGCATGGCAGTCTTTCGCGTGCACCATAGGGCAGAACCCAGCAGAAGGATTCATGTACGTTCCTAAAGCCAGCTGCCTAGCGGGCACTCAGCTGGACAAGTGCCTCGAGAAGCACCCAGGATGTAACGAAAAGTGCAGGGAGTCCAGCGAAAAGATCGCCGAGCGAGCTCAAAGACATATCCGCGATATGGACACGAAGAAGGCGCTCAGCCCGAAATGTCGATACCTGCTGCAGATGTACAGCTACCAGATCCTCCCGTTTCCCTTATACGTCACGGAGGAAGTTCAGCAGCGCCGTTTGTTGTCCTACTTGCTGGACCATCGCAAGTCCCAGCTTTGGCTCGACACGTCCGCGCTGGTCCGCGTCATGACGGACGTCGTCGAGGCGCTGACGTTTCTGGCCTCCCGCAGCATTGACCCTCGTGACGTCACGACCTACAACATGGTGGTGCAGGCAGGGGCAAGTAACCGCAGGCAGTCTTTCGGGGCGCGGTGCTCGGTCCTGACGGGCGGGGAATTTGTGGTCAAGCTGGTGGACCTGGGATTGTCTCACGAGTTCCTCAGCAACGACGCCGTGTACAACGACACAGAAATCAGACCAGGTGGGCTCATGGGTTGTGTTTCCCGTCACGTCCTATTTTTGAAGTTTATGTGTATTATGTGTAGGGGAGCTGGGTGGGGAGTGAGGGAAGCAGGTTGGAAGCATGAATGAAGAGTCACAAGTCAGAGGTTGCTATAACATAACTTCTGTTTGCACCAACCAGGAAACAGTGTAGGCTCTCCCCTGAATCAGATGCATAGGCAGCAGCTCGAACTAGAACTGACAACCTGCTACTGCAGGGACACTGGGGGAAAGAGGACGCGGCGGTGATGATGAGTTGATGCTTAATGTCCTCAGATGTCAGTTGACATATTAGGGACAAGTTGTGACCAATGCCGAAGCACGGTTCAATAAACCTTTACGTCCACGGAAACCAGAAGGCTCGTTAGGACGGACAGCCCAGGACGTCCACCTCGACTCTCACACAGCTCCTGAACTATGTCGCGGCGGGCCCAGCGCACAAGTTTTAACACTTTAGATAATTGGGGCCATAAAACTCCCACCGAATCAAAAAGGAAAAGGACAAGAAAGAAAGGTTAAACTTAAAGGGTCATAGCCCGAAACACATACAATACACTCGGTTACATATGTAAGAATGCCGATCTGTTACAGACACGTTTGGTAAGTGTACCACGTACAGCATCAATCTACTTGCCGAAAAAAGAAAACAAGTTCTTTTGTTTGCGTGTTGTTTTTGTTTGTTTGTTCTTGTTTGCTTTTGTTTGTTTTGTTTTTGTTCTTGTCTGTGTATTGTTGTTCTTCTTTTCTTTTTCTTCTGGGTTTTTGTTTGTGTTTGTTTGTTTTTACCATACATTTGGCAGCGGTCTCATGACTCTCCCTCTCTGGACTCATTCAGATCTAATCTAAAAACATTTCTTTTCCCAAAATTGTAGACCTGCCATGTTTTCTGTTCCATGTGTCTTCATCCATTCCAAGTACCCCGGGCGTTTGCTGCCCGTTTTAAGCTGTGTATATTTAGCTTTGTATAGTCAGAATGCTTGTGTGTGCGGGTGCCTCTGTGTGTGTGTGTGTGTGTGTGTGTGTGTGTGTGTGTGTGTGTGTGTGTGTGTGTGTGTGTGTGTGTGTGTGTGTGCGTGTGTGTGCGCGCGCACACCGCACGCCCTTAGAATAGTCTCTACGGACAAGATTGTGCGCTTTGAAAATGCTTTTATTATTATTATTTGAGTACATAGCCAGGATGCCAGACATCAGCATACAGGAGCTTATGGCTGATATACAGACCTGTAACTGATTTCAGTATGTCTGTCACCAGACAGCTAACTGCTCGTGACTGAAGTACAGACCTGTAACTGATTTCAGTATGTCTGTCACCAGACAGCTAACTGCTCGTGACTGAAGTACAGACCTGTAACTGATTTCAGTATGTCTGTCACCAGACAGCTAACTGCTCTGACTGAAGTACAGACCTGTAACTGATTTCAGTATGTCTGTCACCAGACAGCTAACTGCTCGTGACTGAAGTACAGACCTGTAACTGATTTCAGTATGTCTGTCACCAGACAGCTAACTGTTCGTGACTGAAGTACAGACCTGTAACTGATTTCAGTATGTCTGTCACCAGACAGCTAACTGCTCGTGACTGAAGTACAGACCTCTAACTGATTTCAGTATGTCTGTCACCAGACAGCTAACTGCTCGTGACTGAAGTACAGACTTGTGACTGATTTCAGTACGTGACCAGGATGTATGACGTCATCAGACAGCTGTTCGTGACTGAAGAACTGGTTTCAGTAAGTGACCAGAGTTTGTGACGTCACCAGATATCGGTTCGTGACTGAATTTAGATTTGTGACTGATTTCAGTACGTGACAAGGGTGTGTGACGTCACCAGACAACGCTCGTGACTGAAGTGCAGACTTGTGACTTGATTTCAGTACGTGACCAGAGTGTGTGACGTCACCAGACAACGCTCGTGACTAAAGTGCAGATTTGTGACTTGATTTCAGTACGTGACCAGAGAGTGTGACGTCACCAGACAAAGCTCGTGACTGAAGTGCAGACTTGTGACTTGATTTCAGTACGTTTCCAGAATGTGTGACGTCATCAGACAAAGCTCGTGACTGAAGTGCAGACTTGTGACTTGATTTCAGTACGTTACCAGAATGTGTGATGTCATCAGACAAAGCTCGTGACTGAAGTGCAGACTTGTGACTTGATTTCAGTACGTTACCAGAATGTGTGATGTCATCAGACAAAGCTCGTGACTGAAGTGCAGACTTGTGACTTGATTTCAGTACGTGACCAGGGTGAGTGACGTCCCCAGACAAAGCTAGTTACTGAAGTGCAGACTTGTGACCTGATTTCAGTACGCGACCAGGGTGAGTGACGTCACCAGACCATGGCTCATGACTGAAGTGCAGACTTGTGACCTGATTGCAGTACGTGATCAGGGCGCAGTGCCGGTGAGGTGGACGTCACCAGAGGCTCTGTTCGAGGGACTGTACTCGGAGAAGAACATGGTGTACAGCGCCGGCTGTGTGATGTACGAGCTGTGGACACACGGCTGTCAGCCCTTCACCAGCTATGACCAGACCATGGACACGGGCGACATCCTCAGGATGGTAAAAAAAACAACAACAAAAAAACCTGAGGACCTGGGGGTTTGCTTGGCCCCATGTATGCAGGGCTTCAAAACGCGGGCTAGGCTGTATTAAAGTTAAACAAGGCAAAACTAACAGCAGAGAGCAGCACCACCAGCAACTGAAAAACTCAAATGGAAGCTGATAGCACTACTAGTATTTTCGGTCCCACAAATGCATAGCGACTACATTTTGACGGGATGGTAATGCTTAGACAAGGCGGGGGGGGGGGGGGGGGGGGAACAGGAATGGTGCTTATGCAGGAGTTTTTTTTTTTTTTTTTGCCGTTGTTTTTAATTTGTTAGGTAAACTGTTCGCAAGGCGCTCAGACATAAGGTCTACACACTTGGTTTTTACATACATCATCGAAATCAGGGGCACCCAAAGTCTGCTTCGACTTAAGCTTGCCCGATGTTAGGCATTATCTGTGCAGACGCAACACTAGACATGCACAACGGTTAAACACTATGGGAGCTGCCCAGTAATTGTTGACAGAGGGGAGGATGGTGGAGGGAGCGCTCCAGATCTGATCCCAGATGGGTTTCTGGACTGGCAAGAGAGTATTTTACAACACATAATGTTGCTGGGGTTATCATCAAGATGAAATGAATACGTAAACGCCAGTGGCAAGATGTGTGGTTGAGTTGGTAAATGTGAGTGTGTGTGTGTGTGGGGGGGGGGGGGGGGGGGATGCGCGTCTGTGTTTTTTGCTTTTATTTTTATTTTTTAGTGTGTGTGTGTGTGTGTGTGTGTGTGTGTGTGTGTGTGTGTGTGTGTGTGTGTGTGTGTGTGTGTGTGTGTGTGTGTGTGTGCGTGCGTGCGTGCGCGTATATGCGTATGTGTTGTAAATTTCATAATATTAACTTTCCAAAGCAGACATTTTAGACCTTGTGGCACTAGACTTCGTGACATGAGACTGCTCAGTGCTAGTACGTGTCCAGAGAAAACATAGTCAAAACTTGCTGCCATTAAGCTGTCTTTCCTAGCAGAGGTAGTTCAGTCTGGAGGGTGAATGCTGAATTAATGGCAGGAAACGGACCCCGAAACGGTCTCGGTAAAAGCGTGTCCTGGACGACACACCGCATTTCCGTAGTGATGTAACAGTGGAGTTGCTTCCCTTCCTTTACGCGAAGTAGGCAACGGAGACCTAAAAACAAAACAAAAACGAAAAGGACAAACAGGACGGGAAAAAAGAGAGAGAAAAAAACTGATGCCTGTTGTTGTTGCTTTTGTCTTGTTTTCTTTATATAATATATTTTTCGCCACAGACCTAACAGGGTGATACCAAGACTGACACTGGTTAATCCTCTACTGTTATTTTTCGAAACGACGAATGGAGGGAGGGAGGGATTTACTTGTTTATATATAATTATGAACAACTGTTGGGCGTCTCATCTCTAGCTGTGCCTGGAGCGCTTCACAATGGCAGCTATAGTGATATTCTCTTCTTCTGTGTTCTAGTAGTATGCGACTCCGAATGAGTGATTGTAACAATAACAATATATTTAATTCATCACAGCGGGAAATTAAAGCTGTCGTTCGATCTTAATATACATTAACGCACTGCTAAGAACTGAATTTCACTTATCTCAATAATTCAAAGTCATGAAACACATACACACACACACACGCACACACACACACACACACACACACACACACACACACACACACACACACACACACACACACACACACACACACACACACACACACACACACACACAGAGAAATACACTCCCTTTCTCTCAATATGCAGACGCTAAAGGACTGATCTAATACTAATACCCAGCAATTATACCGTGTAGCTTAAGTACACAGTGTGTTTTGAATATCCACCGAAGTAGTTATTGCGCTGTTGTCTTTGCTCGTCACAACCTGATGTATTGTTATGTGACCACAGATGCTGATGCAGCCTGGCAGCATGCAGCTGAATCGCTGGCCATGCATACCGCGTGACGTGCACGACCTGATCCGGCACTGCACAGAGCACGACCCAAGTAAGAGGCCATCACTGCGGGAAGTTAAGGAAACTCTCTGCAAGCTGTCCCAGAGCGAGAGGCAAGATGGTCAGTTGACAGAGAAGTGGTTGGGTTAAGTGTTGATTGATCATGCACACAGCTATGTTGCCAGTTTCTCTTCTGTCTTTGTCTCCACCTATCTCCTCCCTCCACTCTCTCTCCCCCTCTCTCTCTCTCTCTCTCTCTCTCTCTCTCTCTCTCTCTCTCTCTCTCTCTCTCTCTCTCTCTCTCTCTCTCTCCGCCTCCCCCTCACTCTTTGTGTAGTGGCCTATGACCGATGTACAGTAAACAGTTCGAGTCTCTCTCTCTCTCTCTCTCTCTCTCTCTCTCTCTCTCTCTCTCTCTCTCTCTCTCTCTCTCTCTCTCTCTCTCTCTCTCTCTCTGCGGCTGTGTCTGCTCCCTTTGAATAGTTAACCGGTGGAAACGTTGGGATATTTCATTAGCTGAATAGTTTGTGTTGCATCTGTCCAAGAACTCGAGCGGCTGTGCCGGCTCCCTTTGGATTGTTAATCGTGTTTCGTGTGGATTCCCTCTGCTTTGTTTTCCGAAATTTTTACTACCAGTTCGTTTTGTTGTTGTTCCTGTTGTTTTCAGTTGTATGCGCCATTGTCCTCTGGGATATATATATATATGTAACATTTAAAGGAACATTTAATCACGCAGAGATTGAATTTCTGCATTTTTCAGTTCTAGGAACGGATTGTTAGTCAGGGTTTAGCATGTCCAGCGACTGTCTCCGAGTCGGTCACCTTAATGTGTACCACTTTCAGAAAAAAATTCATGATCTTAATGTCTTCTTTGAATCCCATCAACTCTTCCACCTGTTCGGTCTCAGTGAGACTAGGCTGAAAAGCCACATTCCAAGTGAAGGTCTGTCTCTTCCTCACTATTCACTAATCCGAAAGGATGCTGCCAGATCTCAGCACACAGGTTTAGTTGTTTACATACATTCTTCAGTCAGCAAAATTGTCCGTCGCCGTCCTGGCTTAGAGTCTGAAGCAGTAGAAAGCGTGTGGTTAGAAATACAAACGCGCAAGTCCAGTATTTTAGTTGGTTATATTTATAGAAACCCAGCTTCAACGTTTGACTGGTATGATCAATTTGTTACAATGATGGACAGGGTGCAGGGCTGTAATTTGAATGTTGTCCTGTTGGGTGATTTTAATACTGACACGCAAAAAAAAGCGGCTGAAACAGCAAACCCTTCCACCATGGCTGAACACTGATATAAAGCAAGCCATGTTACTGAGGGACAAGTGTAGGAAGCAAAAGAAATTTGTAGAATATAAGCAACAACGGAACCGTGTAAATTACCTTGTGAGGGAAGCCAAGAAAAATATTTTAATGACCTTGCCGGAAATAAAGCAGATATATCATCCATGTGGAGAGCTATAAACACACTCACTAAAGGCCACAGCCCTGCAAACAATAATCTTCCATCGGAACTCACACCAGATGTCTTTAACGCCCACTTCGTATCTGTAGTCTCCAAGTTTTTACCAGATGATCAAACCGATGAGTCTCAGTATAATTGTCCTAATAGGTTACTAAACTTTTGCAGAGATCGAATCTCTCAAAATACCACATTTTCAATTCCTCCTATATCTGTATTCGAAGTAGGAATATCTATCTTAAAGCTGGATAATAAGAAATCTACAGGTTGTGATGGTATTAGTGTCAAACTTCTAAAAATTGCCCTTCCTTACATAGCTGAGACACTTACATATATTTATAACTTATGCATACAAAAGAATGTTTTTCCAACCGCATTCAAGAGAGCTAAAGTAATTCCACTCCCTAAAACAAAAACTATCTCCATCGATCTGAACGATTACCGCCCTATCTCGATCCTGTCTGTTCTCACAAAGCCACTAGAAAGACACATTCATAAACATTTGACAAACTTTTTAGAAACACACCAGCTTTTCCATTCCTTTCAGTCTGGCTTCCGATGTGGACATTCTTGTCAAACGGCAGTTACCCGTTTAACTGATATTTGGCTCTCAGCTTTCAACAACCGTCAAATGTCAGGCGCTGTATTTCTCGATTTTCGCAAGGCTTTTGACCTGGTTCATCACGATATTTTGCTGAAAAAACTATCCACGTACAACTTAAGCATCGCAAGTATAGCTTTCTTAAGATCTTATTTACAGGATCGTATACAATGCGTGCTTGTAAATGGCACATACTCCCAAGAAACGTCTATAACAAGTGGAGTGCCTCAAGGGTCGATCCTAGGCCCACTTCTGTTTTGCATCTTTATTAATGACTTGCCCCTGTGTCTTACACGTGCGTCAGTCCAATGTGATTTATTTGCTGATGATGGTACCCTTAATACAGCTAGTGACAACATAGATAATATACGTAGGGATTTACAACAAAGTCTATATGATGTCTCTGGATGGTGTTGTAGAAATCGGATGGCACTGAATCCGACGAAAACAAAATGCATGTTGATGGCGACGAGACAAAAACACCAGAAAAAACAGCTCCCCTTAAATCTAAAGTTCGAGACCACGCCAATAGAGCAAGTTTCAAAACATCGCCTACTTGGAGTGACTGTAGACGAACAGCTAAAGTGGCAAGCACATATTAACAACATGTGCAAAACCGTTTCTAGAAATATTTTCCTTCTTTCGAAACTGAGCCAAATTGTCAGCCAAAAATCCAAATTAGCATTCTTCTTCGCACACATTATGTCACATGTGAACTATGTTTCAAATGCATGGGATGGATGTGCCGGTGTGCACATGAAGCAGCTGTATTCTCTCCACAAACGTGCCGTAAAACTCTTGATGCCAATTCCTAATTTAGACTACAAACAAAAGTGCTGTGCTCTCAAACTACTCCCTTTAGACAAAAAAACTATTGCTCAACAAATGTGTTCTAATGCAAAAGGTTGTTCACGGCAAAGCCCCGCAGTATCTGAAAGATCTCATGATTCCATCTGAACGTCTTTATGTTCATGGGAATAAACAGCTTTTGCCCAGAACAAGGATTGATATCTTTAAAACGAGTTTCTCCTTTTCAGGCTCCTTAGCGTGGAATAGTTTAGCTCATCATCTCAGATACCCCATGGAATTAAAAACGTTCAAAAGGAAAGCATTCCAGGCACTTCCTAAGCCACCTTGAATACTTCGTTTTACTTTTTTTTTTTTCTTCTTTTTTTTTTCTTCTTCTTCTTCTCGCGCGTCAGACAGCTTAACACGAAA
>OY757546.1:11236590-11256933 GCA_963584105.1 Alviniconcha strummeri
GTTCTTCAGGAAAGCACATAAAAGAAGCTAGTACCAATAAATAAAGGGAGTAATAAATAGTCCTTGATTGATACCGCAAGAGACGCAACAACAGAGACCGGAATTGTGTACGATACCTATCTGCAAGTATTACAATGTCACTTTCTTTTGAAAGAGTAAATGATTATCCCAGCGGTATATTACTTATATGCAGAGCTCAGGAGCTGTGTGAAAGTTCAGGTGGCGGTCCTGGGCTCCTTGTCCCTAATAGTCCGTACGATCTCTGTGGATGTAAAGCAATATTTGAAGAAGAAGAACTTATATCCTCCCCATTTCAGGCGGGATTTTACTTTAATTTGTTTTTCATCAAACATCCATAGTATATACCGGCTACACTCTGTTAATAATAACTATATATGAATATGACATTCTTTTTTACAGGGTGAGCGAACTAAAGTTGAGGAGGTTGTCTCTCCAAAGTTTGTGCGCGAAGAGTTACCGTCCCTGGAAGTCTGTGACCTAGATGGCGTGACGTGTTGGAGTCGCACAGAAGAAGGCTCACCGAGACTGGACCAACAGGATGGAATGTTTGTGCACGTGAGTCTAAAATTAATAGTATTAATGAAGAGTCCAGATTAGGTCACTCACTTCTTCTTCTTCTTCTTCTTCTTCTTCTTCTTCTTCTTCTTCTTCTTCTTCTTCTTCTTCTTCTTCTTCCTTCCTTCCTTCCTTCCTTCATTCATTCCTCTGATAGAATTTTCCCTCGTCCTCCACGCGCCTCCCGCCCAAAGCATCTTTATAGTCTGTTCAGTTCAAGATGGTATCTAATTGTTCAGAAAAGCCCATACGCGCTCCGCCCCGCCTCTCGGAAGTTTCCCTATTGTTGCCTTTGGGAAAAGTTCCAACCAATACTCGTCTGTTTGACGATGGCCCTCTCTCGTCATTTCAAGGAAAATCGTCGATTACTTCCTTTTTCTACCCCTCTCTCCTCCAGGCGATCGATGTTGTAATGCCCTTGGCTTTGTGCCTGCAGGTAGTGTCTGAAGCTCCTCAACACTCCAGATTTTCCGAGACACAAAAACCACTTGTAACGGTTGCTTTGCCCGCCAGCCAGCCAATCTGTTCGGTCACTTTCCTCCTCTCAGGCGTGTCCAGGGCAGCACAGTCCTTATAATCTGTGGGGTGGTGGGTTCAGTCGTTTGTTCATCTGATCTGACGGAAGAGTAAATGTCTGCCCTTTATTTATTTATTTTATTTATTTTTCAGAAACGAGAGTACTGTGCTAAAGCCGTCAGTCTACAGACAGCTGCCTTGAAAGGTGTTCTCTGGGACGAGGACAACGCATCTGACTTGTATGAAGACGTTCCCAGTGGCCTTGGCTTTCTCGTGCCCTTCGTCTCACTGGCACGGGCTGTGCACGTGATGCACGAGAAAGACTGGATCATCCGGGACCTCAAGGCAGACACCATTTTGATTGACTGCAACAATGGAGAGGTATGTGCGGAGTTTACGGTGTTTTCTCAATGTGTACACATGCTGAACTTGTAGCTAGTTACTGCTTTGATGACGTGATGGAGGACAGACACGCAGTCTGCAATTTTCGGGGTAATCCCTTTTGTCAAGCTACAAAACGACACTTGAACAACAGTTGAACGGTTAAAAACGATTTTTTTTTAAATGAGATGAGAAGCGAAATAACATTTTTTTTTTTTTTTGTCCAGTGCTTGGGAGAATGTTTGCATGACCACATTTGCAGATTGTGTGTCTGTGTCATAATAAAGAAGCGTTCTTTCAAACCTTTCATATGTTTGGATCAAACACAAGAAGCAAGAAAACCAAGTAGAAAAACAAAAGAGGAGATAGGAAAGGAGAATCAAATAACAGCCCGGACATTCCAGACAGGAGGGTAACATCAGACATCCCCGGCCTCCCTTCGTTCAGTTCAGTTCAAGGTGGTGCATCTAAGGGCTCGGAAAATCCCATATGCGCTCAACCCCGTCTTTCAGAAGTTTTCACTAACGTTGCCTTTGAAAGAGTTCCAATGTTAGTCTGATTGACGACAAGAATTACTAGTAGTAGAAGCAGTAGTAGGAGTAGCAGTAAAGGCTTGCACGCGTTAAAGAGCCCGCTCCTACATATAGAAACTCTCCCCCCCCCCAACCCCTAACCCCTTCCTCCACCCCCCGCCCTCCCCCCCACCCCCCACCCCTTAAGGCCGACCCGCTGTCATCTAAAACACAAGAGAGTCTCGACAAACAGAGTAACATTCGTGCATGCTGCTTCTTTCAACTGCAGGTTATACTGCCACGGATAGGACGAATGCATCGACTGGCTTCACAGAAAAACTACTGTTTTGATGACGTGTTTGAGGACAGTCGCAGATGGTAAGTGCTCAACAGGCTAAGACTTGCACAAGTATCTTTCGGTTTGTTAGCCGTGTGGGGTTATTTGCTCAAATTGAAGTATAGGCATACGCGAATTTATTTTTCTTTCTTTTTTTTCTCCCCCATTGATCTTCAAAATAGCACTGTACTTTTGCTTTTCGCGTATGACAGCAGTGTAGGACAAAATATGTTTTTGTTTTCAATTTAGATGTAAAGGAATTGTGTTCTCATGGTTCAATACAACGGTAGACAGAGACTACTCAGTTGTTTGTTGTAGTTGTTCTCTGTCTCTGTCTCTGTCTGTCTCTGTCTGTCTCTGTTTTTGTCTCTCTGTCTCTGTCTCTCTCTGTCTCTGTCTTTCTCTGTCTGCCTGTCGTCTGTCTGTCTGTCTGTCTGTCTGTCTGTCTGTCTCTCTCTCTCTCTCTCTCTCTCTCTCTCTCTCTCTCTCTCTCTCTCTCTCTCTCTCTCTCTCTCTCTCTCTCTCTCTCTCTGTCTCTCTCTCTCTCGTGTCTGTCTGTCTCTCTCTCTCTCTCTCTCTCTCTCTCTCTCTCTCTCTCTCTCTCTCTCTCTCTCTCTCTCTCTCTCTCTCTCTCTTCTCTCTCTAGTGCGTGCGAGCGTGCGTGCGCGCGCGTGCTTGTGTGTGTGTGTGTGTGTGTGTGTGTGTGTGTGTGTGTGTGTGTGTGTGTGTGTGTGTGTGTGTGTGTGTGTGTGTGTGTGTGTGTGTGTGTGTTTAATAATAAAGACATTGCATCTTGGAATCATGAGTTCATTCTTTCATCACTTCAACACCAAAGCTCTCCACTAATCTTTTGTTCAACTGTTAATGCTTTAGCTTGTGGCCAGACACGGAGAATATTCTTCATGTTTTTCGCTCGGAGTATTACGATGACGTTTTGATCGGCTGAAGTTGCTGGGATGAGATTGGCAGCTCGAAACCCTGTCACCACTGTTCTGTTCCCAAAGACATTACATACTTTATCACTGATCTGTTCTGCAGGCTGGCTCCAGAGGTGTTGGTGAGCGGTGAGTACGGGAAGGCGAACGACATCTTCATGCTGGGCACGGCCATATGGCAAACGTTCCGCATCAGTGAACTGGCTGGCAGAGATCCACTGGCTTCACGCAGAGACTTTGCGCCCTGTGCAAACATTGAGAAACAGCAGGTATCGTCCCAGCGTTTGTGCTGTGCTGCTGATTGTGACATGGGTCAAGGAACTGATAAGTTGCTATACAAGGCATTCAGTGAGAATAACAGCTGGGTGCAAAATCCAAACACAAAAAGGTTCAAACGAACGCTTATTTATTTTAACACGGACACACAGTATGCACATTTTCGGGGAAATCCCCTTTGTCAAACCACAAAACGACATTTAAACAACAGATAAACGGTTAAAAACGATAAAAAATGAAAGAAAAACATTTTATTTTTATTTTTAACTGGGTGCACATGCAATTGTTGTTGTTCTTTCTGTCGATGTTGTGTTGTTACAGCTGCTGTTGCTGTTGTTGCTTCTGCTGCTGCTGCTGGAGTTACTGTTGTTGTTGTTGATGATGATGATGTCTATGGCCTCCTTGTCCGTGACAGAGGCTGCTGTGCCTTTGGCACAGTTATCAATGGAATTTGCATTCAGATAGCAATAATAATCGCATTAACACAGCTGTGTCTATACCTGCACCGTACCTGGCTAGAGAAGTCACAGTCAAATGCTAAACTTACAGCCAAAACTGCACGATGTGGAAGTCGTCTCGCTTGTTAAATGAATCATTCTTAATAAGTTAGGTCACAGTGGGTCACCTGATCGAAAGCGAGTTTGGATTAATATTTTTGTACAATCCAGCCTCGCTTTCGATCTCGTGAGCCGCCTTCACCTAGCTCATTAAGAACGATTCCATGGAAATACAGAATCCAATCTGTGTATGTGCGTGCATGCGTGTGTGTGTGTGTGTGTGTGTGTGTGTGTGTGTGTGTGTGTGTGTGTGTGTGTGTGTGTGTGTGTGTGTGTGTGTGTGTGTGTGTGCGTGCATGTGCGTATGTGTGTGCTGGGTTTTCGAGTGGTCCATGTTTACAAAATGTTAGGAGCTGTCGTCAGGTTTATGCCTGTCGGTGATGCTGACGAAGACTGAGTCGTCAGCCCCTGCCTCATGTATCCACGTTCCTTTATTCTGACGGTGTAGGTGGTCGACTACGTCAGAGAGGGGACACCACTCCCTTTCCCAGCGCGCTGCCCGGATTGGCTGTACAAGCTGACGATAGAGTGTCGTAACCCAGACCCCGGAAAGAGACCCAGCGCCCAGCAGGTTCTCAGCACGCTGCAGCAACACTGCACCCAGGGACCCATACAAACACCCTTCGTGTGAGTACCTTTACACTGCCCACCGTCACCCTACATGGCAGTGCCCAGTACATCTTTCACGTGAGTAGCGTCACCCTACATGGCAGTGCCTAGTACATCCTTCACGTGAGTAGCGTCACCCTACATGGCAGTGTCCAGTACACCCTTCACGTGAGTAGTGTCACCCTGCTCACCGTCTCCCTACATGGCAGTGCCCAGTACACCCTTCACGTGAGTAGTGTCACTCTACCCAACGTCACCTACACGGCAGTGCCTAGTACATCCTTCTTGTGAGTAGCGTCACCCTACACAACGTCACCTATATGGCAGTGCCTAGAACACCTTTCTTGTGAGTAGCGTCACCCTACATGGCAGTGCCTAGTACACCTTTCTTGTGAGCAGCGTCACCCTACATGGCAGTGCCTAGTACACCTTTCTTGTGAGTAGCGTCACCCTACATGGCAGTGCCTAGTACACCTTTCTTGTGAGGAGCGTCACCCTACATGGCAGTGCCTAGTACACCCTTTTTGTGAGTAGCGTCACCCTACATGGCAGTGCCTAGTACACCTTTCTTGTGAGTAGCGTCACCCTACATGGCAGTGCCTAGTACACCTTTCTTGTGAGTAGCGTCACCCTACATGGCAGTGCCTAGTACACCCTTCTTGTGAGTGGCGTCACCCTACATGGCAGTGCCTAGTACACCTTTCTTGTGAGTAGCGTCACCCTACATGGCAGTGCCTAGTACACCTTTCTTGTGAGTAGCGTCACCCTACATGGCAGTGCCTAGTACACCTTTCTTTTGAGTAGCGTCACCCTACATGGCAGTGCCTAGTACACCCTTCTTACGAGTAGCGTCACCCTGCCCACCTTCACCCTACATGTCACTGCCCAGTGCACCCTTCATGCGAGTACCGTCACCCTACATGGCAGTGCCCATTGCACCCTTCACGTGAGTAGCGTCACCCTACATGGCAGTGCCCAGTACACCCTTCACGTTAATAGCGTCACCCTACATGTAAGTAACTAGTATATCTTTACACCCGTCTCATGAGTAGCGTCATCCTACATGTAAATAACTAGTACATCCTTTCATGTGAGTAGCGTCACCCTACATGGCAGTGCCCAGTACACCCTTCTCATGGGTAGCGTCACCCGCCATGTAAGTATCTAGCACACCCTTCTTGTGAGTAGCGTCACCCTACATGGCAGTGCGCAGTACACCCTTCTCATGAGTAGCGTCACCCACCATGTAAGTATCTAGCACACCCTTCTTGTGAGTAGCGTCACCCTACATGGCAGTAACTAGTACACCCTTCATATTAGTAGTGTCACCCCACATGCAAATGCCCAAGAGACATTCCACGTGAGTAGCGTCACCCTCCATATCTAGCACTATCTTCGTGAGGAGTACCCTTACCTTATCCTATGTGACGTTACTCAGTACACTCTTCAAACGAGTACCGTCACCCCCTGTGTTAGTACCTTTCTTCTTCTTCACCTCCACTTCCTTCTCTCTTTATTTTTCTTTTTTTTTCTTTTTCTTTTTTTCTTTTTCTTTTTTTCTCCATCTCTTTTTTCCCTCTTCTCTCCTCCTCCTCCTCCTCCTCCTTCTTCTTCTTCTTCTTCTTCTTCTTCTTCTTCTTCTTCTTCTTCTTCTTCTTCTTCTCCTCCTTCTTCTCTCTCCTCTTCTCTCTCTCTCTCCTCTCTCTCTCTCTCTCTCTCTCTCTCTCTCTCTCTCTCTCTCTCTCTCTCTCTCTCTCTCTCTCTCTCTCTCTCTCTCTCTCTTCTTCTTCTTCTCCTCCTGCTCCTCCTCCTCCTTTTCCTTTTTCCTCTTCTTCTTTTTGCTCCTCCTTTTCTCCTTCTTCTTTTCCTTCTTCTTCTCCTCCTTCTTTGTCTTCTAATTTGTCCTCTTTTTTCCCTTTTTTCCGTTTCTTTCCTTCTTCTGCTTCTTGTTGCTGCTGCTGTGGTTACAATCATTAACGCTGTGTCGAGATGACCTGCAATTTCCGTTTTCGTGAAGGATGCATTTTGTCTTTTTACAGAGTAATGGATACGAGTTGTGACGCAGACGACGCACTGGACACCGACGCGACAGTACAAAAGGAGCCAGCCCCGCCGGTAAAAATGAGGCAAAAGAAACGGGAATGGCATCGATCATTCAAAGCGAAACAAAGCTCAGACTTCTTCCGGAGCGTCAGAAGAAGACTAACCCGCATGAGAACCGCAGCCAGGACACGGAATGTGACTGCCAGGAAGAATGCTGTACGTGAGTTGTCCCCTTCCAGAGACGAAGCCAAAGGTGAGGCCGTAGCCGATGGTTGGCCTGCATCGTTAGCGAACAGAGGAAGCGAAGACATCGATAGAGGTCACTGCAGTCCACGTTGTGTCAAAATACTAAGCACTGCCACCGACGTGCCCACTGTTGCTTCTGGGCAGATGGACGGGTCGAGTCTGCGTCTAGAAGTGCGGAACACTCCAGCGGGGGCATCTTCCACAGTGACCAGCAGTCGAGCGAAAACCGCGAGTGACACAGCATCGGCCCTCGCAACTACACGCACGACGAGAACCCAGCCGCAGAACAACCACCTCGGAAGCACCGGAGAGCACAACCACCTCGGAAGCACCGGAGAGCACAACCACCTCGGAAGTACCGGAGAGCACAACCACCTCGGAAGCACCGGACAGCACAACCACCTCGGAAGCACCGGAGAGCACAACCACCTCGGAAGTACCGGAGAGCACAACCACCTCGGAAGCACCGGAGAGTACAACCACCTCGGAAGCACCGGAGAGCAAACGAGGAAACAAACGAGAACCAGCAGCCGGTTGTTAGTCGATCAAGAAAGGAACAAAGCGGAAAAGAAATCTGTCGGGCGCGTCCTTGAACCTCCAGACCGTGAAACAACTGAAGTGAAGCAGATCATACCGACAGGGTATCAGTCTCGTTCCAGCCCAGATCGTTCGAGTAGGACTCGAGGCGAGGTCCGGCATGTGGGTGATCGTCTGGGAAGTGCAGTCGACGGAGAGTTTCGCAACAGCACCCCCCAGCAACAAATGCTCGTGGAGAGCGTTGCAGAAGCAGAGGGGGGTTGTGCCGGTGTTCGAACCAACGCACAGGTTGTTGATGCTGATGTTCACAGAGATAATATTTACGAGCACCCGACCGCACCGCTTGCTGATCACATATACGACCGCACGATTGCACCGGTTGCTGCTGCAACTCCTGCTGCTATTACTACTACTACTACTACTACTACTACTACTACTACTACTGCGACAACGACGACGACTACTACTACTAATCGTCCGGAATGTTCCCTGGAAATTCATTCAGCGGCGGGCCGGAGACAACAGTCGCACTTTCCGCACCTGTGGCACTCCCCTTCCCGCAGAGTGCTGTCCCCTGGGAGGAGAGGAATCAGTGACGACAGCTACTACACACAGCTTGACCCCAATGGCCGCATCTGGCAACACTCGTGTTTTCCGTCAGAGTTTCCGTTCTCGGCTTCTGATGGCGACTATATAGAGCTAGAGTCGGAGGCCTCCTCTGATTCTTCCCACGAGCATGGTGGCATGTTGAAACAGACGCTGACGACGGCTAATCAATCTGAAGCTGAGCCAATTTTGCCAGAGCAACAGCTGCTGGTTCGTGGCTTTCACTACCAACGTGAGGGACTACACGAAGAACCCTGCGATCAGAACGGCGGCTACTGTGACGCAAGTTCCGACAGTCATGCTTTGATGAACATCAGCCATGCCGACGACAACGTAGAAGAGGACATGTACGCAGAGATTGGTGGTTTTTCAGATACAAGTTCGGTCTCTTGGGGCTCCACGTTTGACGGTGACGAGGAAATGGATGCACTGGCTATCCGACGATCACATGCTTTCTTCGAGGAGCCAAACAACGACAATATCATTCTGCAGGCTGGTTCTTCTGCTTGTCACTTGCCTCGTCTTCTAAGACGTGGGGAACAAACAGACGAGGTGACGGGTTTGTAAAACTGGGGTCTTCTCTGTGGAGCAGGCTGGACAAACTGACGACATAATGGAAGGTGAAGCTGGGGGTTTCTCTTTGGGACAAAATGCCGGAGTGACGGCTTGGGAGTTAGGGCTTTCGACTTCAGGAGCTGAGTTGAATAATGACACAGCAAACTCGCTATTAAATTGTCTCGGGGTCTGTGACACACGTCGTTACAATGTCATGACAGATTCTTCAGTCTAGCGCACCGGCAGAATCCACCACCCTATAAAACACACACACACATACACACACACACACTCTCTCTCTCTCTCTCTCTCTCCTCTCTCTCTCTCTCTCTCTCTCTCTCTCTCTCTCTCTCTCTCTCTCTCTCTCTCTCTCTCTCTCTCTCTCTCTCCTCTCTCTCTCTCTCTCTCTCTCTCTCTCTCTCTCTCTCTCTCTGTGTGTGTGGTATTAGTAGAATTAGTCCCTCATGGGCGAGGGCTGGATGTAAAAAGACCCTGTGTCTACTCCACTACCCTCGTAAAATAAAGTTTATTCATTCATTCATTCATTCATTCCTCTCTCTCTCTCTCTCTCTCTCTCTCTCTCTCTCTCTCTCTCTCTCTCTCTCTCTCTCTCTCTCTCTCTCTCTCTCTCTCTCTCTCTCTCTCTCTCTCTCACACACACACACACACACACAAAAGCTTGACTGTTTTCCAAACACAATTAGAATACTGTATGCTATGACCTTGGATATGTGTACTAAAGGTTTCAAGCTGCCAGTCACCTGGCCACTTCAGCCAGTCAGAAGTTCACAATTAATATCCCACGCGAAAACCCCAAAGATTGGCCGCCATGTTTTCCTCACAGTCTAAAGCATAGCAACGGAGCGAAGGACTGGTGGATTCCGAACAAAACTTTCAGAAACTCCTGTGGGTGTACTGCCCTGGACATGCCGGAGTGAAGGGAAATGACCGAGCAGATAGACTGGCGGGCAAAGCAACCCTCACAAGTGGCTAGCTTCTTGGAAGATCTGAAGTGTTGAGGAGCTTGAGACACTACCTGCGGGAACAAAGCCAAGGACATCACACCATCGATCGCCTGGAGGAGAGAGGCGTGGAAAGAGGAAGCGCTGGACGATCTTTCTTGAAAGGACGAGAGAGGGCCGTCGTCAACCAGACGAACCTTGGAATTGTTTCAAAGGCAACGTTGGGGAAACTTCTGGAAGACGGGGTGGAGCGCATAATTATGGGCTATTCCGAGCGCATAGATACCACCTTGAACTGAAGTGAACTGAACCTTCAAAATAAATAATGACGCGCTTCCATTCATGATGGGATCGAGGTATTCGCAACAATCAAATAATGCAATATGCCATAGTTGCAATACTGAAGCAAAATCGAGCCATCGTGTAAAGTAAGTAAGTAAACATGGTTGTTAACGTCCACAGAAACCACAAGGCATATTAGGGACGGGGCGCCATCGTGATTTCCACCTTTCGTTAACTGCGCCTGGCGGTCAAACCGAAAACTTAGAACAGATCTAGGGAAATATACACACCAGTACGACGAAAATCAAGGAAACAATAACACACGAGCGCTTTCCACAAACTGTCTTCTTAGAGTATAAGAAGATAGACAGACAACAAAAGAAGAAGGAAGTAAAGAAGAGGATAGACAAGAACGAGCTGATGTAAAAAAAAAATTTTTTTGTTAAGAATGAATACAGTAAAAACAAAAAAAGTTTTTAAAACGAAAAATGTTTTTAATGTACGTATTCATTTTTAACATTTCTTACATCAGCTCCTTCTTGTCTCTCCTGTTCTTTACTCTCTCTTTTTTTCTTTTTTCTTTGTGTGTGTGTGTGTGTGTGTGTGTGTGTGTGTGTGTGTGTGTGTGTGTGTGTGTGTGTGTGTGTGTGTGTGTTCTCTATCTTCTTGCACCCGAAGAAGACAGTTCGTCGAAAGCGCTCGTGTATTACTGTCTCCTTGTTTTTCGTCGTATTGGTGAGTACATTTCCCTAGATTTTTTCTATTTTGTCAGCCTCACGAGCAGTTGTTCACTCAAACCGAAAGCTTGTAAGAAAGACAGGAGGAGGGGCTGTAATCTGTAAGTTCAGTGCGTAAGTCTCCGTTTTGAGTTCAGTGAAAACTGGCAGTGCAGTGCAAGTGCAAACGAATACAATGAAGTTTGTTGGGACAGAAGTGTTTAAATGATAATTATATTGTTATATAGTTGCACAAAGGAACAAACAGATACAACAACAACATCAACAACAACAACAACAACAAAGGTAGTTATAATTAACTGTTTGGCAGTGCGTTCTATTCAACGTCGGATATTACACTGTGTTTAATAACTGTTTGGCAGTGCGTTCTATTCAACGTCGGATATTACATTGTGTTTAGACTTCGATAATAATGTTGTACTTTACTTTGTGTTTGGTAATGAACAGCTTCCTGTTTTTAGTGCTGGGCAATACGTTGTGTTTAACCTAGCCAGTATATTATGGTATTTTTATAGGGTGTTGAACTACGTTGTACCTTGTGTGTAATGTTGGACAGAACGTTCTATTTAATGTTGCACAGTATATTGTATTTAGTGTAGTGTTGGACAGTGCAGTGTGTTTAGTGTTGGACAGAACGTTCTATTTAATGTTGCACAGTATATTGTATTTAGTGTAGTGTTGGACAGTGCATTGTGTTTAGTGTTGGACAGTACGTTCTATTTAATGTTGCACAGTATATTGTATTTAGTGTAGTGTTGGACAGTGCAGTGTGTTTAGTGTTGGACAAAACGTTCTGTTTAATGTTGGACAGCATACTGCATTTAGTGTAGTGTTGGATAGTGCATTGTGTTTAGTGTTGGACAGTGCATTGTGCTTAGCGTTGGACAGGACGTTGTCTTTAGTGTTGGACTGTATGCTGTATTTAGCGTTGGACAGTATGTTGTTTTCAACATTAGACAGCGCTTTGTGCTAATGTTCGACAGTGCATTGTGTTTAGTGTTGGACAGTATGTTGTATTTAGATTTAGCGCATTGTGTTTAGTGTTGGACAGTACGTTGAATTTAGTGTTGGACAGTGTGATGTATTTAATACGGACAGTATGTTGTATTTAATGTTAGACAGTGCCTTGTGTTTAGTGTTAGACAGTTACTGTTGGACAGACAGCGTGCTGTACTTAGTGTTAGACAGTGTATTGCGTTTAGTGTTAGACAGTGCATTGTGTTTAGTGTTAGTTACTGTTGGACAGTGCGCTGTGCTTAGTACTGGACAGTATGTTGTATATAGTGTTAGGCAGTGCACTGTGCTTAGTGTTAGGCAGTTACTGCTGGACAGTGCACTGTGCTTAGTATTGGACAGTATGTTGTATTTAGCGTTAGACAGTGCATTGTGTTTAGTGTTAGGCAGTTACTGCTGGACAGTGCACTGTGCTTAGTATTGGACAGTATGTTGTATTTAGTGTTAGACAGTGCATTGTGTTTAGTGTTAGGCAGTTACTGTTGGACAATGAACTGTGCTTAGTACTGGACAGTATGTTGTGTTTAGTGTTGGACAATGCGTCTTGTTTAGTGCTTGACAATACGTTATGTTTTGTGTTGGACAGCAGGTTCTGTTTGGTGTGGGACAGTATACGTTGTGGCTGATGCTGGATACTAAGTTCTGTTTAGCGTTGGCCAGTATCCTGTGTTTAACCCCTTCACAGCGGATTGGACAGCGCTAAACACAACCCCTGTACAATTTCCGGGCTGAAAGGTGCACACAAACACGCCGGCAAACAGCATGTTGGATGGTCCTATAAAAAATCTCACTTTCAATACTGTGCATTTTAAAGCGAAGGGCGCAAAAAAAGCCTTAATGTTTTCAAATTTCGCACGTTTAGTGGTCGTTTTTCGAGTGAAGGCGCGGCGTGTGCTGGACAGTACGTTGCGTTTAGTGTTGGACAGTGCGTGATGTTTAGCCCTGTGTGGTACGCTGAAGTACGCTGTGTTTGGTGTTGGATAGTAGGTTGTGTTTGGTGTTGGACAGTACGTTGTGTTTAGTGTTGGACAGTACGCTGTGGTACGTTGTGTTTGGTGTTGGACAGTACGTTGTATTTAGTGTTGGACAGTACGCTGTGGTACGTTGTGTTTGGTGTTGGATAGTAGCCTGTGTCTGGCGCTGGACAGTACACTGCGTTGAGGTGTCGGACAGTGCGTTGTGTTTAGTGTTGAACAGTGCGTCGTGTTTAATATTGTTTAGTGTCTTATGTGTGTCACTAATGCCCTTTACCCATGTGCCGGGCTGCTCAGATTCTGCACAGAGATTTAATGTCTCGTTTATGTGTACAACATGCTTTGTTTCCCAATGACCTTATAGTCTAAGCCAGTTGCTAAATATTTAGAAGTGCCAATATATTGGGGGTATGCGTGTCGAATGGAATAATTTTGTCACGTACAGCTTGCTCAAGGTTTGCTCAGATCACGTTGCAATACCGAGTTGGAAAAGAGACGATATTTACAAAGGCAGTTTTACATAGTTTGTGGCTTTTATGATTACAGAAACAGCGTTGTGTTTTACGCCGCATGTAGCGGGTCATGAGTGTATTTTGTGTTTTGCTAAAGCTTGATTGTTACTGTTGTTGCTTGCTTTTCAAAGCTCAAGACTCTTGTTTGTATATAGTCCTACATCTTAAACTGATGTATTGGCGGCATGTTCCCTTTTCGACATGCATTATTTCTCGTTGCATAATAACTGACAATCATGTAGCAAGTAACGACTGACACCAAATGGTGACACGTCACTCAGACGCCTTGGTTCAGCTGTCAGTTGTTGTTGTTGTTTTGGGGTTGTTGTTGTTTGTTTGTTTTTTGGGGGGGGTGTTGTTGTTGTTTTGGGGTTGTTGTTGTTGTTGTTGTTTTTGGGGGGGGGTGTTGTTGTTGTTTGTTTTTTGTTTTTTGCTTTTTGTTTGTTTTTGTTTTTGCTTTTTTGTATTTACAAAATGTCTGTGTGTTTATAAGTCCAGGTGTGAACTTCATTCTATAGCAAATGAGTCCGTTGTGTATAGTCAAAAGATCTTCTGTCTCTGTGAACGTCACCCTACAGCAAATGAGTCCGTTGTGTATGATCAAAAGATCGTCTGTCTCTGTGAACATCACCCTACAACAAATGAGTCCGTTGTGTAAAGTCAGAAGATCTTCTGTCTGTGTGAACGTCACACTACAGCAAATGAGTCCGATGTGTATAGTCAGAAGATCTTCTGTCTCTGTGAACGTCACACTACAGCAAATGAGTCCGATGTGTATAGTCAAAAGATCTTCTGTCTGTGTGAACGTCGCACTACAGCAATTGAGTCCGATGTGTATAGTCCAAAGATCTTCTGTCTCTGTGAACGTCACACTACCGCAAATGAGTCCGATGTGTATAGTCAAAAGATCTTCTGTCTCTGTGAACGTCACACTACAGCAAATGAGTCCGATGTGTAAAGTCAAAAGATCTTCTGGGGAAAATTCCAAACCACACTAATGACAAATAAACACCCCCCTCAAACCCCCAAACCCCCCTTCCGCCCCCCCCCCCCCCCCCCAACCCCTTTTCCCGCTCAGCTAACCCATCACAGTTTTTCCTCTTCCAAGAAACAACAAACAAAAACAACAGCAACACCAACAACAACAAAACCAACGTTGACTGTCAGATTTCAGGAAAACAAAGAGATCAAAACACGAAAGAGGTTAAGAATAAACGATTGTCAACAGGCTATGTAGATATTTGATTTTTAACACACAGTCAACCACGACGGTTACATTGTCAGGGCGATCTTACAATGTGCAAATGGCGAAACGCTTGCTCACTATCTTTACGAGATCCGCATCATGCGTGCAGATAATTCGTTTCTCGATTTTCGTGTTTTTTCGTGAGGAATAATTATCTGTTTGTCCATTCGCAAGAGTGCCCTGTGATTTGTACCAAACAGAGTCTGAAACAGAACGAAGCCCGGAGCACTCGTGCAGAATCACCACACAAAAGAGTTGTTTATTATTATTATTAGTGCTCGAAAAAATAATATTATTGCTAATTAACTTCCTTGTGGGTGGATTTTGTACAAGGCAGGGTTTGTCAAACGTTTGCATAGACTGTTTTATCGTGTGTTCTATATCAAAACGTTTCGTTCTTAGTGTTTTAGTGTGTTTTAAACTTACTTTGTATAGTACGACCAAAACACGCACACACACACACACACACACACACACACACACACACACACACACACACACACACACACACACACACACACACACACACACAGAGGCATATATATATATATCCCATTTGAAAAAGCATGTGGTGACACGTTAAGCGTGTGACAGAACACAGTTTACTCGTGAATTCTGCGTATTCAGTTTGAAGCCTGTAAAAATTAATCAAACGTGCAGATGGATATATCCACACATATAATGTGATATCTGACCTCAAGTTCAGCTGTTGATATTTATTGACATTTATTACACTCAAAAAATACTCTGCAATGCTTTTTTCGATTTATTATTTCACAGTAGCTAACTAATCAGAAACTAGTGGTAAACAACGAGTGTTATTACCGCATGTTACTCATGTGTTTTGGTGTCAAGTGACTGGTTAAATCGCAGTTGGATACGACATCGTTGATAGGTGATTGGCTGAATCGCAGTTGGATATGCCTTTGTTTATAGGTGATTGGCTGAATAGCAGTTGATTATGACTTTGTTAATAAGTGATTGGCCGAATCGCAGTTGGTTACGGCTTCGTTAACAGATGATTGGCTGAAGCGTCGATCGAGTTGAGTTCACAAGCTTAGGCCTACCGTTCTGGCTAGAAGCATTGCCAAATTAGCCCGCCTTCCTACTGTTCTGGCTGGAAGCATTGCCAAATTAGCCCGCCTTCCTACTGTTCTGGCTGGAAGCATTGCCAAATTAGCCCGCCTTCCTACTGTTCTGGCTGGAAGCATTGCCAAATTAGCCCGCCTTCCTACTGTTCTGGCTGGAAGCATTGCCAAATTAGCCCGCCTTCCTACTGTTCTGGCTGGAAGCATTGCCAAATTAGCCCGCCTTCCTACTGTTCTGGCTGGAAGCATTGCCAAATTAGCCCGCCTTCCTACTGTTCTGGCTGGAAGCATTGCCAAATTAGCCCGCCTTCCTACTATTCTGGCTAGAAGCATTTCCAAATTAGCCCGCCTTCCTACTATTCTGGCTAGAAGCATTGCCAAATTAGCCTTCCTTCCTACTATTCTGGCTAGAAACATTGCCAAATTAGCCAGCCTGTCTCTTGCAGTTCGAGAACTCTGTCGATTCGCCTTACAAGAGAAAACTCGTGTTCCGATGAAAAACACGATAGACGACAAAAGTTATTATTTGTTCACCTCACGTTTCTTATTTTACCAGTAAACGACATGGAACCCATTATGTAAGATCTATGAAGCAGGTTGGATGTGACTTTTGTTGCTTGGGTCGGGGATTATTTGTGTTTTTCAGTCTGGTGTGACTTTTGATATAATGTTATGTGATGCTCAATTCTTTTCTATTATTAAAGTTTTTTATTTGAAACGGAGCAGTGTCTGTGTGTGTGTGTGTGTGTGTGTGTGTGTGTGTGTGTGTGTGTGTGTGTGTGTGTGTGTGTATCTGTGTGTGTGTGTGTGTGTGTATGTGTGTGTGCGTGTGTGTGTATGTGTGCGTGCGTGTGTGCGTGTGTGTGCGTGCGTGCGTGCGTGCGTGTGTATGTGTGTGTGTGTATCTGTCTGCGTACTTGCGTGTGTGCATGCATACATGTGTGTGTGTGTGCATGTGTGTTTTAAGGATTTTGATAGCGGTGGTGGTAATTTGTTTTAAACTAATCAGATCAACTGATTGCTACATCCTTCTGCTACACACGGTTTACACACATCAAAAACAAACAGTATAGGTATGGATGTTCCATTTTCGATGTTTTTTTCCCGCTGATTAACTCGACTGATTGCAATATTTTTCTGCTAAACACACACACACACACACACACACACACACACACACACACACACACACACACACACACACACACACACACACACACACACACACAGAGGCAAAATCCCCAGGTGCACCGTCGTGACAAGCATGCGCAGTAACGCTCCCTGCAGCAACTGGTTTCCGGTTCCTCTATCTGGCACTGTGCCAAATGCAGAGCAGCCAACACACACACACACACACACACACACACACACACACACACACACACACACACCAATACGAAACTGACTGACGTAATGTGCTGCTGCTTTTAACAGATCTGACAAGACCTGGTCATCCACGCGTTTCTTGTCATTGGTATTATTATTATTAGTCAATATTACTGACACTGCAGACTGCAAAATGCACCTGATACGAGTAATGTACTGCTCACATGACCTGCAACTGCAGTATTCCGCGTATCTGGCTACCCATGACAAACAGTTCACCCTGCTGACCACCAGAACCCAGTATAGAGGCTCCTCCTTCCTCCCAGAAACCATCAGGGACTGGAACTCGCTACCCATGGAAGTGGTGGAGGCCCCCACCCGTGACGCTTTCATGTCAAGGGGGGTATCAAACTGAACAATTACAGTAGTTCCTGTACCACCACCACCACACCACCATCCGTTCCTTTTTTTCTTTTTTCGTCTCTCCAGACCAGTTCAACAGTGAATACCCCCAGTTATAGGCGCCAGAATAATCGACATGATTGTGGGCCCTTAAATGACAGAAGAAGAAGTCTGTGTTTTTTGCTAATACAACACGTCTCCGTTGGAACTGAACAACTTCTCGATGTCCAGTGCATGTCTTGGACCGGACTGAACTTCGTCCAAGTCGTCCACCTCTCCCTGAACACCCAGAACACCCACGTCAAACCCGCCACGTTCGTAATCTGCATTTCTCCAGTCAAAGAAACAATCAGAGACTTTCCCGTCGACGTAGAAAGATGACGAAGAGTCTGACAAGTTTGACGTCAGTATGACGTGTGACGGAGACCCGCTCGTCGTCCTGTTTCTGTCTTTCGGCGAGCTCCACTCAAGCCGTGACGAACTGCGCGTCACGTTTCCATAATCGCCCTGCGAGGACGAGAACCTGCTATAAGGTGAAGCCGTGGGTTCGTCCGGGGACGGAACGCTGTGTTCACTGAAGGAAAAGGACGACCCCGACGTGGGGGACGCAGCGAACCTGTCCATGGCTCTGTTCCAACCGGGATCGTGAACGAAATCGTCGATGCGGTTCCCAAAGAGAGCGGCCGAGATGGCGCTGTCGTTGACAGACCTCGGGGTGTACTGGTACATGCTCTCCGTCTGTTGTCTGGGTCTGGAGTTCTCCTGACTCCTCCTGGTCTTCGACCTGCCGCTGTGAGCGCTGTACGAGGAAGGGGTCAGGGACACGGAGCTGGTGTTCCTCGAGTGACGCGCCTCGTCGCGGTGTCGCGAGTCGTCGAGGAATATGTCCTGGACGTGACGTCGCTTCCCGTCCGCGTCACAGTCCTGCTTCTTCTTCTCGTTGGACTTGGTCTTCTTGCTGCGGCCCTGATTGGACGCTTGGGAAAGTGGGCGTGTCTGCTGCTGGGGCTGCTTCTTCCTGTGATTGGAGCGATCGAGCGACGACCTGTCCTTCAAGCCGGTACCGAGCACACCGCCCGCCAGCTCCTCTCCTCCCTCTCTTCCTTGGCGAACGATCTCGGTCATGGGTTCGCGTCTAGGACATTGCCCGTCGCCCACGAGCCAAATCAGGGAGTCTTGGGAATAAGGCTCCGCCCCTCGGCGGAAGCTGTAATGCGGCTGAGTGTCGTAGTCGGCTTCTGACTGGTCGTCCTCTGTCCGCGGCTCCTCCTGCCGACGATGGAGCCGCCTGTTGGGTGGGTCGTGGGTGGTGTACTTCTGCCGGCTGACGCACAGCAAGTCCCACAGCGATGGCATGGTTCCGGCCGCACCTGGAAATAATGAATGAAACGGGATCAGTTTGGCGGATCTCATCACATCGTGAGGGAAGCCAGTGGCCTGAGGTGTACGGGTAGCGAGGATGTCTAACTCACCCTAGCAGACAACAGGACATGATCTTGTTCTCGGCACGGGTTTAACTAACCTACCCTGCTGGGAGGTAGGGAGGATGCGTGGGGTGGGGGGGGGCTGGGGGGGGGGTAGGGGAGGTTTAGCACGGTCAGACTCATCTACCTTGCGGGGGAAAGGGAGGGGGGTATGATCTGGTTCTTGGCATGATCCAACTCACCTAAACTTCAGAAGCAGGCGTGGCGGGGGGGGGGGGGGGGTATGACCTGGTTCTTGGCATGATCCAACTCACCTAAACTTCAGAAGCAGGCGCGGAGGTGGAGGTTGGGGAGTGGGGGCGGCATGATCTGGCTCTTGGCATGGATGGGGTACCTGGGGTACCTGATCTGGCTCTTGGCGTGGTCTAGCGAACCTACCTTGCAGAAGGGGATGGGGTACATGATCTGGCTCTTGGTATGGTCTAGCTATCCTACCTTGCAGAGGGGTGAGGGTACAGGGGGTACATGATCTGGCTCTTGGAATGGTGAAGTTAACCTACTTTGCAGAGGGGGATGGGGTACATGATCTGGCTCTTGGTATGGTCTAGCTAACCTACCTTGCAGAGGGGGTGGGGGAGGGGCGGAATATGGGGGTACATGATCTGGCTCTTGGCATGGTCTAACTCACCTACCCTGCGGGGAGGGGGGGGGGTACATGGGATACATGATCTGGCTCTCGGCACGTTCTAACTCACGTACCCTGCGGAGGGGTCCTAAATCAGTGACGTCATAAACAAGGAGGGCATGTGTGGAAAAAGTATCAAATACGTTATAGTATCAAGTACGTCACAAGCCAGCCTTCTTTTCTGCTCTTCATTAATAAAGAGCGAGTCGACATGACCCGCTCCTCGATGAGCTCTTAATAATTATTCGAAGCAAAAACAAACAAACAAACATCTTATGCATAAATATTGACACAACAACCAAACCAAGCAGGCAGATGAAAATATTTGTAAATTGTTCCTACGTTCTTCTTCTTCTTTTTTTTTTTTTTTTTTTCTTTTTTTTTTTTTGACTTTGACATAAGTGATATTAGACTGATCTTACAATTATCAACACTAACAGCATGTATCAGCAAGTTGCACCAATATTAATAACAAGAATTTTTAAAGTTTTTTATATGCAGTCAACAAACAAATATATATAGATAGATCGATAGATCGATAAACAGAGAGAGAGAGAGAGAGAGAGAGAGAGAGAGAGAGAGAGAGAGAGAGAGAGAGAGAGAGAGAGAGAGAGAGAGAGAGAGAGAGAGAGAGATTGTATCTGTATTTTACGTTTTTATGCCTTCGTTTCAGTTCCTCTTTAAAACGACACAAAACAGAGCAAAGCAGCGTCTGCAGTGGTGGTGTGCATTTGCCATGCGCCACACGTCTCTGGCGTTCGCGTGATGCACTGCACACTTTTAGCTTGAATTCGTAACCTACGAGTAAATGCGCACATCGGCGTTGACAGGAATTTGTTACATTTGATTATCGTCTTCGCCAGCAGCGCTGCGTAATCAGTATAAAGTGAAGGTTAGCTTGGGCAAAGTAGATCAGTGTACTACATTGTAGCATCTCGTCAAAAGTTCTCTCTCTCTCTCTCTCTCTCTCCTCTCTCTCTCTCTCTCTCTCTCTCTCTCTCTCTC
>OY757546.1:11257133-11267133 GCA_963584105.1 Alviniconcha strummeri
CCACAGTAGACATCAGATATTGTTTATGTTGATTTCCTCTTTCGCAGTAGACATAAGGCATTCACAGGCACGCCCGAAAGAACTCCAAAGTAAAGAGGAAATATATCGGTAAGTTGGTACGGCACAGCTTCTGGTTTCATGTTGGTTTAAACAAAATTTATCCATTCATCGTAATCATAAGTTCAACAAATAAGTACAGGAAACACAAAAGCAATATGTTTATTTGAGTGTTACCTATGCCTGGTTTTAATGTTGCTTTACGTCCTCAGATACCGTATTGCAGCATCAACCAGAAGATATGTGGACAGCGAGGTGAAGCTGGTCTCGCGTAGCTGGACGGATAAATTGTCTTGCTGCTTAGCTGTTTTCTCAACAGTTGTTTCTGTGGACACTGTCCTTGTGACTGTGTTCTCTCCGACGGTTGAAACAGTCCGTTGCGGAGTACCCGAGGTGCAATTTCCCCACCACCTGAACATTTATTGTTGTGGTGGAGGTTGTTCACCACATCAGAGCTCAGGGGCTGTGTGAAAGTCGAGGTGGACGTCCTGGGCCCCCGTCCCTGATAATTAAACCTACGGTTCCTGTGGACGTAAAGCAACACTTCAACCAACGGTTGTTCGCCTTTTCGTAGCGTCCGAAAATGTGTGGAGCGAGTGAACTTTGGTATATGTCCCGGACCCCCCCCCCCCCCCCATCCCCCCTACACACACACACACACACACACACACACACACACACACACACACACACACACGCCCACCCCGCTACGGTCTTGTGGTCTTCCTGTTCATGTAATTATTCCACTACTCAGTCATTTAGCTATTAATCCATCGCCCTGATATAACCGTACCGGTTGACTGGGCGTAAAACACCAACTTACTTACTTACCTATTAATCCCGTTATTATTTTTAACTTACTTAGGTCATTCTGTTTATTTGTGAGTTTACTGATCCGTTTAGCGGGTTATTCTTGTGTGGATTTCTTCAGGTGTTGTTTCGTTTATTTGTACATGCATGTGCCTGTTTAATTATTCAATCACGTATTCGTCCAATTCGTGTGTTTATTTTCGGTTATAAATATTCGTTTCTATATTAAATCTTGATCATTGAAAATATATTTGCAAGACAGCCAAGTGTAACACCTAAAGTTGTGTTTACGAGTGCCGAGTGTGTGTGTGTGTGTGTGTGTGTGTGTGTGTGTCTGTCTGTCTGTCTGTTTGTCTGACCGTCCGCCTGTCTGTCTATCTGTGTGTGTCTGGCTGTGTGTGTTGTGACTTTATCATTGGTGAGAGAGCTGGCATACTGAAATGTACTGTTTTGGTTTGTGATTATCAAGCACTATGACGAGTGGTCTCTGCTAAATGCTCTGCAGTACTGATTGTCATGATTATTTATGGTCTTACGGGCTGCCAACGCTCCACTATGTGAGCCCTGCCCAATGTTAAGAAGAACAACAACAGCAAACAAACAAACAAACAAACAAAACAAAAATAACAAAAAACAAATACACACACACACACACACACACACACACAAGAAGAAGAAGAAGAAGGCTTTACTGGAAGATTAGGCCCTCTAAATTCCCATTATTATTATCATTATTTTACCGTGTCGTCGTGTGCCTGTGTCGGCTGTTACCCTCAAAGCAGTAATCCTGGCCCTCCATCAGTTGACACTCCAATCGACGGGTACTCGTCCAGGTGTCCACCCGCTCTCCGTCTTCACTGCACGCTAGAGAGGGCTGGGTCAACAGCAGTGACGTCAATGGAGATTTCAGTGGCAAAATACGTCAGTAGGTTAAGCTATGCGTCCGATTAGAATGAATTTGTGTGTGTGTGGGGGGGGGGGGGGGGGGAGTGTGTGTGTGTGTGTGTGTGTGTGTGTGTGTGTGTGTGTGTGTGTGTGTGTGTGTGTGTGTGTGTGTGTGTGTTTCACTTTCGGTCTCTGTATTTCTGGACCAAGCACGCAGGCACAGACGGAAAATGAAAACGAAAATATAATTTGGCTCACTAATTTTACTGTATACACGAATGTACGATCAAACACACACACACACACACACACACACACACACACACACACACACACACACACACACACACACACACACACACACAGCTCAACACAACACAACACAAGCAAAAACTCACACACAAGCACACACCTACTCAGAGACAGACAGACAAAGACAGACAGACAGACAGACAGAGATAGGCAGACAGATAGACAGACAGACAGAAGTTAAGAGAAAGTCACTAAAACGAGAGAGACAAGACAGTTTATTGCCAGAACGAATGCTCCTGTATCTTTGTATAAAATGCAAAATGCGTCTTTATTTTCAAGAAATACAGTAAACTGTATTGCCAAATAACAAAAGGACAAGGAATGATAAACATGAATATTGCCATATAAAAAAGTTTAAAAATTTAGCAGTTGTGTACCTGAACATCAATGTAAAATAGTAAGTGGATTCTAACATTTAATGGATCATAACAATCAGTTCATCTTCAATCATTGAAAAGACTAAAAGGTACCACTATTTTTCAATTTAATATGACAAAACACAACATGCGAATTTTCAGGGTAAGCCTTTTTTCAGCCACAAAACAACAGTAAAACGGTAAAAAAAAAAATGAGATGTAGGATTTTTATCTGCTTTTGGTTGAGCTGTTTTTCTATGTTGTTATTTACCTTGAAAGGGGGGCTTACCGCCAAAATTCGCATGTTATGTTTTGTCGGATTAAACGGCGTTTGGCGTTCTTACTGACCATGTATGTGTTTGGATCTAGGACGAATTAAAATGAGAGCAGCTCGGAAACCTCTGGCAAACTCACCATTCGGTGGGCTGGCACCATACACATAACAAAGCCCTGCTACCTTGCTCTCACAATACCGCTCTGGTGAATCCGAGCAGGTTGCCATTTCAAATCAACTCAATCAAAAAAATCTTTATTGCTTATCATTATCATCATTATACAAAGCATAAAAATTAAAAAAAATCTTTGACACATGGGCTCAAGAAGCTGCATTTAAAATAAATACGTAAAAATCATCTTTTTTTCACTCTCACATTCTCTCCCCATCTCGCGAGACCCAGTTTCTTCCACAGACAGTTCAAATCGCTTTCGTCAAAAAGTCTTTGTCATATTGTCTTTTTGCTTTGATGATTAATCCTCCTTACAACAAAAAGCTGACACAAACAACCGCAAATTATTGCAGACTTCTACTGCTTCGTAATAAAGCAAAAATTAATCACAGGAAATGATCAGGCGAAATGTCCCTGAACTAATACCATAAATATCAGACTTCTTGCATAAAACACTTGTACGAACGAATACAGCAAACTGCAGGAATTTGATCTCGCATTCATAATAACAAAATATTCTCTAGCTGCAACGAATGCGAGATAACGTGCAAAAATCGTATGTAAAATATTCACTGTGAAAAACATGGATATCATTTATACACATCCAGTTATGTGTGCAACGGGTCGACATGATTATTGATTGACTTTTTCGCTTGACTTTCATGGAAGTCTTTTACTTTGCTGTAAGGTTTTGTTTGTTTTTGTTCTTTCATCCAGCAAATTACTGTCGTAATAATAATGGGGCCGTAAATGTAGCCCTTTCGCGCGTGCATTTCACGAACCTGCCAAAGCAAATGACGTCAAAAACGGACACATACAATATTAACACACACAAATATGTCACTAAAGTCGGCAAAGGGCACCCCCATACTACAGAAGATATATCGGGCAGCCTGCATCCATCCAGTACGTAAGCCCCCCACCCCCCACCCCCCAGTCCCTCATGTATATAATTAACATAATTATGTGGATACCTTTTTGCCCTGTTGAAGGTGAAGCTACCAACAGCTCGGTCAAGTATCAAATACATTTAGAAGTATCTAAACGCTAAAGCAAGCAAGCCAAAACATCTGCAAACACAACCGAAATTTACACGTATCTATTTCTAGTTGTGTGTAAATCGTACACGTGTCTGTAAGTGCAGGTACAATAAACAAACAAACAAACAAAATAAGGAAAAAGCACACTGCCGGAAGCCAGCTCCAAGCATCGGTTTACGGCATCCTTCCTCAATTTGGAGGAAGGGTACCTGAAGAAAAGGATCAGGATACAGCGTGTGCTGGTAGGTCCACTCTCCTGACTACACCATCCTTTACACAGAAAACAGTCGCCGAAAGTATGCAAAGGGTGGAGCAGGAGCATCGTAAAATTCTGATGTAGACGCATCAGTTTATGTTGGTATGTATATCCTATGAGCTACCGGGGAGCCAGACTGGCGCCGGAGAGGTGCACTAACGTATACGCTGGCCTCTTTTGCATTCTCTGGCTGAGCAAATTAGGCAGTGGCTGTCTGCTTACAGGCTGTTACACCCCAACCTGTCTGCTGGCTTTGAGTGCTTGAAGGGATCGTCCAGCCAGGCGTCGGCTTTTTCGGACGAATCATCAGCTCAAAACATCTAGTCATATTTAATTTTACGTCACATTTAATTACGTAGTTGATATTTTATCATGTTTATGGTCAAAGAGTTAGGTGCAGCACTAAATATTTGGATATGGATGATCAAACAGGTTCTGTTTGAATTCCCAAACTGCACGTAACCTAAGGTTCATCGGGACAACATTTGATCTCTCTCGGTCTCTGTCTCTCATTCTGTCTGTCTGTCTGTCTGTCTGTCTGTCTGTCTGTCTGTCTGTCTGTCTGTCTGTATCTCTCTCTCTCTCTCTCTCTCTCTCTCTCTCTCTCTCTCTCTCTCTCTCTCTCTCTCTCTCTCTCTCTCTCTCTTTAGTTTGCTGTGGGTGATATTAACCTAAGATAATATCATGCCATTATTGCAATAAAAGCATTAAACATTGCTAATAAAAATCTCCCCCCAAAAAAAATCCCATAGGTCTATGAAATGTTCACCCTCATATAACCGTCAACAGGTCTATATAACCGTACTGGTTGACTGGGCGTACAACACCAAGTTACTTACTTACTATGAAATGTAGGGGGCAATACTATACCTCTGGTGTACTCCTGGGTACGATTGACTGGCCCTACATACAGAATTCAACGGTCAAATCATGTACCTGCATATACTGGGCTGCCACCTCCGCGCTATGCATAGCTCAGGAGCTGTGTGAACGTCAAGGTGGCCGTCCTGGGCTCCATGTCCCTAATAGTCCATACGGTCTCTTTGCACGCAAAGCATGTATATATGTAGAATCAACACACAGTGGAGTTAATTTACGCTTGAAAGACGTCACACAAACACAACAAAGACCCTTTACACGTTGTAGTTACTCGCGACACTTGTGTGTTTATTCTACACGAGCGCTCTGGGCCTCGTTCAGTTTCAGACTGTCACATACATGCAGGTTCATGGGTCAAAGGGTCAGGTACAGGCTACGTATACGCGTGTAGGTTAACACCGAAGTGACTTACTTCCCTTTCCCAAAAGGGAAAAAAACAGCCTGGAAAGAAATGTCTTCACGGGTTGTAACCGGGTGAGTTTTCATCTTCATCCTTTCTTTTCTGACCCTCTTGAAAGTTCGGCGAAAAGTTGTGAGTACAACTCAAGCCGTGAAGTTGTTAGAAGTATCACTCATCACTGTAAGTCTTGAGAACAACTCCAAGCCCTGAAGCTGTGTTGTTGTTGCTGTTGTTCTTGTTGTTCTTGTTCTTGTTGTTCTTGTTCTTGTTTTCAGTAAAGCTCTAAATATTCCGGATCTTCTGAAGAAGACTGACCCATGCGAAAAGCACCCCTGGAGTTCAGTTCACTGTCTAAACTGTCGCCATGTGAGCACCGACGATCTGGGCGTCTTCCTTGGACAAGGTTGTTCACAGGGACGACTCGGTTCAGCCCAGGGTTCAGTGAATCTACCAGAAAAGCACGTGCATTCCAGACTCTGTTGCGAGCCGTGACTGCACTGTCATCCACTCCAATGTAGTCGTAGCCTCTCCAGCTGCACTCATCTGCGTTGTCTTCTCCTTCCTCATAAATCCCATAGAGGTTTTCGTCGCCACAAGCACCAACTGCTCGACCATTCAACAGAGCAGAGTCCTCGAACTGTGAATGAGCAGGACAAGGGTCGCATGCACTGTCAGACGGCAGAGATTCGTAAAACTCATACTGCATGTCATATGGTGGGATCCTGGATTTGAATCTCTCTGCGTGTGAAGCGTCTTCCTTGATCGATGTGTGTTCGTCGTTGTTTGCGACGGCTGCTTGCCTTATACTGGCTGTGTTTCCCGATGTTTGCCTGGGGGCGACATCAACTGAGGAGTCGACCGGGGCGCTACTGCAGGGCTCTGGTTCATCATAGTTGTCTACATCACCCAACTCCACATCACCTATCTCATCGTACACATCGGTGTCGCTTTCCTGGAAGACGCTATGTTCAGCTTCAGTGCGAGGGCCTTGTGTTCGTGTTCCAGTGTGAGTCAGACGATGGTTTGCTGCTCCTTCTGATTTCAGCTCCACTCTTCTTCTGCAGCAATTCCTGGAAGCAGCCAACTCATCAGAATGTTTTCGGAAAGAGTATGCAAGCTGTGCCGGCGACAAAGTGGGATCCTTAAACACTTGGGAAGGAACGTATCTATTTTGCCAAAGCAGCGAGTTCGGTCGATCAGGAACAGAAGGCGCACCCTGCTTAGTCTTCCAGTTGGTGTCTCGAGCTGCTTGCCGTCGGTGTGTAGGAGTTCGAGACAGGTTGAGGGTCGGAAAAAAACGAGAATACGCTGCTGGTTCCGAGGCAGTCGCCCTGGACGGAGTCAGGTAACCATTGTCCGTCGGCGTTTCCGCGCGAGTCACCCCCAGTGAAGTCCTGAAGCCACCCTCCGTGTGTGTATGCGTACGAGTCACCCCTAGTGAAGTCACGAAAGCATCCTCCCTGAACAGAGTCGGGTAACCATTGTCCCTGTACGTTTCCACGCCAGTCGCCCCCAGTGAAGTCATGAATCCATCCTCCGTGAGTGTTTTCGCACGAGTCACCCCTACTGAAGTCACGAAGCCATCCTCGCTGTGTGTTTCCGCACCGGTCACCCCCAATGAAGTGCAGCCATCCTCCGCAGGGTGGCTATTTGCGCCGCGGAAATGGGCACGGTAATTAATCGCGGCCTCACTGCCCGACGCAGCAACCCGTGTGTCTGTTTCTGCAATCACCTCCTGGTGACGTCCTTGAAAGCTGACCGTCTTCGCACCGGCGGTTACTGTCACACCCGTCCACCTTTTTGCACCACACCTGCCGCGAAGCGCCACGGATTTGAGGATCGATTTGGCTTCTGTCTGCTCCGGGTCTGGAAGCAGACGATCGTAGTCGTGAAACTGCTGCCCATCCCCGGCTTGTCTAGCACCGGCCGGGCGGTGAGTGGTGCGTCTAACGCCGATGGGGTCGTCTCTCTGTCGTCGTTGCCTGCGGTGCGTCTCGACACGATCACCAGCCGACGCCCCGTGTTCACTGGTTGACAAATAGCGCTGGTGAATGTCTGGTGCAGGGTTCCTTTTCTTTCCGGTCAGCTCGGAAGAAAACAGAACGGAGGAGTTTTCTGTCGTAGCGACTGGAGGAAGTTTGTAAGAAACCACTTCCACCTGATTCGTCGGTGAGAGGTTTCGGTACTCTCTCCTCATCGTCCTCGGAGAATTCGCGGGCTGACCGACGTTGCCACTTAGCATTTCAGTGCCTCCGGCGGCACAGGTTGTAAGTCCATGACCCCTAGTGGCTGTAGGTCGATGCAGGCTTTGACGGCTGGCTAGACGAGCAGCTGCGTGGCTAATTTCCACAACCTTCAGCTCGGTCTCCTCGAGTGGAGGGGAGGCAGTGGCAGCAGAAGTGTTCGCGATCGTCACACGTTTTTCCTGATTATTCGTGGGCCTCTTGCTGCGGCGCTGCTGTAGTCGTGCTTTGATGCTTCTGAGCAGTTTCACTTGCGACGGTGGTATGCTTGTCTGCTTGGTTGCTTTTCTCTTTCGCCTCATTACCACGGCTGGTGCAGCCTCCTCGTTGGTTGCAGCCTGCACATCTCTCCCTACGTTGGGGTCTTCTCTGAAAGGCGAGAAAAACGTGATGCAGATTTAATGTTCGGTTGCTGGCGTTGGTGGTGATGGTGATGGTGGTGGTGGTGGTGGTGGTGGGGTGGGTGTGAACGTGTTCTTGTGCGTGTGTGTGTGTGTCTGTGTGTGTGTGTGTTTGCGTGTGTGTGTGTGTTTGTTTGTGTGTGTGTGTGTGTGTGTGTGTGTGTGTGTGTTTGCGTGTGTGTGTGTGTGTTTGTTTGTGTGTGTGTGTGTGTGTGTGTGTGTGTGTGTGTGTGTGTGTACGTGTGCGTGTGTGAGTGTGTTTGCGTGTGTGTGTTTGTGTGTTTGCCTGTGTGTGTGTGCGTTTGCGTGTGTGTGAATTCGTGTGTGTGTGTGTGTGTGTGTGTGTGTGTGTGTGTGTGTGTGTGTGTGTGTGTGTGTGTGTGTGCGCGTGTGTGTTTCTGTGTGTATGTGTGTATGTGTGTGTGTGTGTGTATCTGTGTTTCTGTGTGTGTGTGTGTGTGTGTGTGTGTGTGTGTGTGTGTGTGTGTGTGTATCTGTGTTTCTGTGTGTGTGTGTGTGTGTGTGTGTGTGTGTGTGTGTGTGTATGTATGTGTGTTTCTGTGTGTGTGTGTGTGTGTGTGTGTGTGTGTGTGTGTGTGTGTGTGTGTGTTTGCATGTGTGTGTTTGTGTGTTTGCCTCTGTGTGTGTGTGTGTGTGTGTGCGTGCGTTTGCGTGTGAGTTCGTGTGTGTGTGTGTGTGGCGTGCGTGCGTGCGTGCGTGCGTGCGTGCGTGCGTGCGTGTGTGTGTGTGTGTGTGTGTGTGTGTGTGTGTGTGTGTGTGTTTCTGTGTGTGTGTGTGTGTGTGTGTGTGTGTGTGTGTGTGTGTTTCTGTGTGGGGGGGGGGGGGGTGCGCGCGCGCACGTTTGTATTCTTGTTATTACATGTAGGGTGACCGTAACACACGAAGGTGAACTAATTATTTACATTTAAGGTGAAAACGTTCACACAAAGACTGTACCGTGTACTCACATGTAATGAAACGGTATTCACACGAAGGATGTACCGGGTACTCATATGTATGGAAACGGTACTCACACATGAAAGGTGTACCGGGTTCTCACAGGTACCACATGAAAGGTGAAAGTGTTCACATGAAGGGTGACGGTACTCACATGAATTAATGTAGTAGGTACTGACATGTAGGTGGACAGTACCCAGTACTCACATGAATTAATGTAGTAGGTACTGACATATAGGTGGACAGTACCCAGTAGTCACATGAACTGGTGTACTAGGTACTGACATGTAGGTGGACAGTACTCACATGAACTGGTGTACTAGGTACTAACATGAAAGGTGAAAGTGTTCACATGAAGGGTGCAGTAGGGTGACAGTACTCACATGAATTGGTATACTAGGTACTAGGATGTACAGTGAAAAAGTTTACATGAAAGGTGTAACAGGGTGACAGTACTCACATGAATTGATGTACTAGGTGAGAGACCTGTGAGGTGAATGTGTTCACATGAACTGGTGTACCAGATACTAACATGAAGGGTGAAAGTGTTCACATGAAGGGTGAAGTAGGGTGACGGTACTCACATGAATTGGTGTACTAGGTGAGAGACCTGTGAGGTGAATGTGTTCACATGAACTGGTGTACCAGGTACTAACATGGTCCATGTATTGCTACATTGCATGTCTGGGTTGCACTGATTGTTCCAGGATGTGTGCATGTTTGCCTGCACTTTGCTGTTGGCGTTGGATCGTCTGGTGTATGCATGTTTCATGTATTGATTCTGGTGTCCATTCTTGTTTTGAATTGTGAAGTGCTTTGAGCCGAGTTGGATTAGGCTCCATATAAGAGTTACGTATTATTATCATCATCATCATCATCATCATCACATGTAAAGTGAAAGTGTTCACATGAAGGGTGTAGTAGGGTGACGGTACTCACATGAAGGGTCTGTGTGGGG
>OY757546.1:11272133-11287474 GCA_963584105.1 Alviniconcha strummeri
ATCACTACTTCATCATGATGTGATCACTATTTCATCACGATGTGATCAGTACTTCATCACGACTTCATCCCTACTTACTTGACTACAACTTCCTCACTACTTCATTACGACTTTATCACTTCATGCTTCATCGCAATGTGATCACTACTTCATCACGACTTGATTCATCATGACTTAATCACTACTTCATCACGACTTGATTCATCATGACTTCATCACGACTTGATCACTACTTCATCAGGACTTGATTACTACTTCATCATGACTTAATCATTACTTCATCATGACTTAATCACTGCTTCATCACGACTTGATCACTACTTCATCAGGACTTGATTACTACTTCATCATGACTTAATCATTACTTCATCATGACTTAATCACTACTTCATCACGACTTGATCACTACTTCATCAGGACTTGATTACTACTTCATCATGACTTAATCACTGCTTCATCACGACTTGATCACAACTTCATTACTACTTGATCGCTACTTCATCGCTGCTTCATCACGACTTCGTCACAACTTCATCTCGACTCGATCACTACTTCATCAGGACTTGATCTCTACTTTATCACGATTTGATCACTACTTCGTCAGGACTTGATCTCTACTTTATCACGATTTGATCACTACTCCGTCACTACTTGATTATGACTTCATCACTACTTCATCATGACTTAATCACTACTTCATCACGATGTTACTATTACTTGATCAGGACTTCATCACCACTTTATCACAACTTCATTACTACTTTATCACGACCTGATCACTATCTTCATCTGACTTCATCACGACCTGATCACTACTTCATCTGACTCCAACACGACTAGATCACTACTTCAACACGACTTCATCACTACTTTATCACTACTTCATCACGACCTGAACACTACTTCATCATGACTGGATTACTACTTCATCACGACTTGATCACTACTTCATCACGACTTGATCACTACTTCATCACGATGTGATCACTACTTCATCACAACTTGAACACTGCTTCATCACGACTTGATCACTACTTCATCACGATGTGATCACTGCTTCATCACGACTTGATCTCAACTTCATCATGACTTGATCACTACACTACTTCATCAATTGATCACTACTTCATCACGAATTGATCACTACTTCATCATGATTTGATCACTACTTCATCACGACTTGATCACTACTTTAATACGACTTGATCACGACAACCTACTACCGCTAGCAAATTTTCTAACCCCCACCCCCACCCGCCCCCCTCGCGCTTCCCGCACCGCCACCCCCAACCTGTTCTTAAATTGTATGAAGTGTGTGTGTGTGTGTGTGTGTGTGTGTGTGTGTGTGTGTGTGTGTGTGTGTGTGTGTGTGTGTGTGTGTGTGTGTGTGTGTGTGTGTGTGTGTGTGTGTGTGTGTGTGTGTGTGTGTGTGAGTGTGTGTGTGTGTGTGTGTGTGTAGCTTCTTGCGGTTTGAATTGTTTGTAGTCATTATTATTGTCGTTGTCCACTTAAGTGTCTCAATGTGTATGCAGTTCAGATTTTAATCTTGCACAGAGCACCGAGCTCTGTCTCAATGTGTATGCAGCTCATATTTGAATCTTGCACAGAGCACCGAGCTCTATTTCAGTGTGTATGCAGTTCATATTTGAATCTTGCACAGAGCACCGAGCTCTATCTCAATGTGTATGCAGTTCGTAGTTGAATTTTGTACAGAGTACCGGGCTCTGTCTCAATGTGTATGCAGTTCGTAGTTGAATTTTGTACAGAGCACCGAGCTCTGTCTCAATGTGTATGCAGTTCATATTTGAATCTTGCACAGAGCACCGAGCTCTGTCTCAATGTGTATGCAGTTCGTAGTTGAATTTTGTACAGAGTACCGGGCTCTGTCTCAATGTGTATGCAGTTCGTAGTTGAATTTTGTACAGAGCACCGAGCTCTGTCTCAATGTGTATGCAGTTCATATTTGAATCTTGCACAGAGCACCGAGCTCTGTCTCAGTGTGTATGCAGTTCGTAGTTGAATTTTGTACAGAGCTCGGTGCTCTGTTTGTATGTTAGAGGTTTGCGCTTTATACATGTTTCATTATTATTATTGTTGTTGTTGTTGTTGCTGCTGCTGCTGCTGCTTCTGCTGCTGCTGCTGCTGCTGTTGCTGCTGCTGCTGCTGCTGCTGCTGCTGCTGCTGCTGCTGCTGCTGCTGCTGCTGCTGTTGTGCAGACAGTACCAGCCTGACCAGACAGTACCCTGACAGATTGTCTTACCTGCGTCTATTAGGGCTTGAATGGACTTTGGGATTCCCTGGAAAAGGAAAAGAAATTACTCTAGCAAATAGCTGACTGACTGACTGATTGATTAAACTTTATTTCTCAACGGTGAAGATATTAGCATAGACGCCGACTCACATATCTGCCGTTCCTACAGTACTACTAATAACCAAGACATTCACAGTGAAATATTATGATAGAAGGCTATAGACAAATACAACATCAATAATAATACATACATACATACACGATAGTAGTCGCTCGCTAGTATCTCGCTATGTACTTTTTTTTTTTACTCAGAAAAAAACCCATAGGACCACAAACATGATTAATAATTGAGAATAAGACATTCTTTCGGTGAAAATATTTGGACGAGAATGAATGGGATTGTTTTCTTTTTCTTTCAATGGGGGGTACACATTGATTGTTAATCATAACAATGCAATAAAATCATCGGCACAGTAATCAGCATGACAGTAAGGGAAAGGTTGGTTGGAAACAGCACAGGAAAGAGTACATTATCATTATGACAGCTAGCCTTCTAATATGACAATCGAGTCATTAAGTGGATGGACAGGTGTCTGTCCAACAGGCCTCAGTGAGGGATGATACTGAGAGACATGTCCAGTCACTGTCTAATGAGGTCTGTCCTTGGGAATGCGCTTGGATCAAATTACGAAAAGTAATGTAATGTAAAAGAGTATTTGTTTACTTATAAAGCGCTTTCTCGTAACGTGAGTCCGAAGCGCACAATACAAAAACAATAGTAAAAATAAGGATCTGAAACTGAAAATGACTGCTAGCGTTCAGAAACAAGACCCAAACACAAAAGGGTTCAAACGGACGCTTATTCACAAAAAACAATAGGGTCAACAAAGATACATACGGAACCCTTGTTCAGAAAACAATAGGGTCAACAAAGATATATACAGAACGCTTATTCACGAAACCAATCGGGTCAACAAAGATACATACAGAACGCTTTTTCACAAAAGCAATAGGGTCAACAAAGATATATACAGAACGCTTATTCACAAACACAATAGGGTCAACAAAGATACATATAGAACTCTTATTCACAAAAACAATAGGGTCAACAAAGATACATACAGAACTCTTATTCACAAAAACAATAGGGTCAACAAAGATATATACAGAACGCTTATTCACAAAAACAATAGGGTCAACAAAGATACATACAGAACGCTTATTCACAAAAGCAATAGGGTCAGCAAAGATACATACAGAACGCTTATTCACAAAAGCAATAGGGTCAGCAAAGATACATACAGAACGCTTGTTCACAAAAGCAATAGAGTCAACAAAGATATATACAGAACGCTTGTTCACAAAATAAATAGGGTCAACAAAGATACATACAGAACGCTTATTCACAAAAACAATAGGGTCAACAAAGATACATATAGAACGCTTATTCAGAAAAACAATAGGGTCAATAAAGATATATACAGAACGCTTTTCACAAAACCAATAGGGTCAACAAAGATATATACAGAACCAAAAGCACAGTGGAATCCTGCTAACTATATAAACGAACACACGACACCGCTTCATTCAACATCTTTCTCATCACTTTTGAACACACGCGAGCGCACGCGCACGCACACACTGGACACAACTACACACGCACGCACACAGGTAAGGCAGTCAGTGATCTGCTCAGTGTTTAGAGGAGAAAAGACGGGTCTTAAGGGCAGATCTAATAGATGCAATGGAAGAAGAGTGACGGAGAGAGTAGGGAAGATCATTCCAGAGTCTTCTACGAAAGAAGACACGTCGACCAGATGGAAGACGAAAGAGCAAAGCATCAGCAGAAGAGCGGAGATGGCGAGACGGAACATACAACTGGATGAGATGGGAGACATAGGAAGGGGCTCAGTAGGAATGGTATGTTCAACACATATGAGATGAGAGACATAGGAAGGGGCTTAGTAGGAATGGTATGCTCAACACATACAACTGGATGAGATGAGAGAGGAAAGGGCTTAGTAGGAACTAGTTCAACACTTACAGTTTCGGGTACGTGGCGCCTGTCGACCTGGCTTTGGCTGAGCTGGGGGTATTCCGTCTTCAGAGACAGAGCGCTTTCCAGTCCAAGTTCCCTCACTGTGTTTGATGGAACATTATGCATGATTAGAGATATGTGCAGGTGTCTCTCGAGGACATTTCCTAGTGCTACACTCCTTTGTATATGCAGATGCAGAAATTAAGGTTTTGAGAACCCAAAACTATCAAAGATCTTCTCTTTTAATTAAGCCTGAGGGTGTGCATAATTTCAACCTTCCGGGTCCATTCACCTTCATTCTCTCTCTCTCTCTCTCTCTCTCTCTCTCTCTCTCTCTCTCTCTCTCTCTCTCTCTCTCTCTCTCTCTCTCTCTCTCTCTCTCTCTCTCTCTCTCTCTCTCTCTCTCTCCAAACAGTCTCCCTTCTACTTTGACTAATACAGTTTCCCGTGTTGGCCCACGGAATAAAATAGGTCAACCTCATCATCGTCTCAACTCACTATGCAGGTTCCCATGCTGAGTGCCCATGGAATATAAATAGGCTCCAAAACATGTCAGTTTTCAGAGCTCAGGAGCTGTGTGAAAGTCGAGGTGGACGTCCTGGGCTCCTGTCCCTAATAAACCAACGGTTTCTGCGGACGTAAAGCAACACTTCAACAACAACTTCATGTGAATTTGTGTCAGAGCCAAGCAGAGATGAAGAGCAGAGGTGGAGCTACTAGAGATGAAGAGCAGGGAGGTGGAGCTACTAGAGATCAAGAGCAGGGAGGTGGAGCAACTAGAGATCAGGAGCAGGGAGGTGGAGCTACTAGAGATCAAGAGCAGGGAGGTGGAGCAACTAGAGATAAGGAGCAGGGAGGTGGAACTACTAGAGATCAAGAGCAGGGAGGTGGAGCTACTAGAGATCAAGAGCAGGGAGGTGGAGCTACTAGAGATGAAGAGCTGGGAGGTGGAGCTACTAGAGATCAAGAGCAGGAAGGTGGAGCTACTAGAGATCAATAGGAGAGAGGTGGAGCTACTAGAGATCAAGATCAGGGAGGTGGAGCTACTAGAGATCAAGAGCAGGGAGGTGGAGCTACTAGAGATCAAGAGCAGGGAGGTGGAGCTACTAGAGGTCAAGAGCAGGGAGGTGGAGCTACTAGAGGTCAAGAGCAGGGAGGTGGAGCTACTAGAGATCAGGAGGTGGAGCAGGGCTCTCATAGCTGGATGGTTTGTCTTGCTGCTGAGTTGTTCCTCAACAGTTGCTTTTCGGAAATTGTCTTTGTGAGTGATCAAGAGCAGGGAGGTGGAGCTGGGCTGTCATAGCTGGATGGATTGTCGTGCTGCTGAGTTGTTCCTCAACGGCTGATCCTTCAGACTCTGTCTTTGTGACTCTGTTCTATCCAGCTGTTGAAAGAGGAAGCTGCAGAGTACACAAGTTGCTTCGCATCGGTGGGGTCCCCACCTCTTTAATATTTATTGTTCTGCCGATGGCTGACCGTCTCTTAGGTCTTTACGGGTCGGAGCACAGGGGCGAGCTATTCATGTGTATCCAACCCCCACCCCCACCCCACCCCCCTGTCCCCAGTCCCTAATAAGCCGTATGTATGGCTTTCTGCATACGTAAAGCAAAATGAAAAGAAACAGAAAAGTGAGTTTGTGTACTGTGTTGGTGAATCAGACATGTGTTTCTGATTTATTTATTTTTTAAATGCCTCTGTTGAAGTCACACAATGTATGTAGTGCAAACAACTATTGGGATGTGCTGATTTTTTGGCTTAGTTGCATTTGTTGTTCACCGTGTTGTACGTGTCCAGATTTTTTTTATTTTTTTTTTTCAGTGAGGTTCAGCTTTTTACTTGTGGTTTGGTTGACTGGTGTTTTGAACTGGTGTAAGAGAACTCTAAATGGGTAATACGTCCTGGGGTACAGGATGCTACAGAGGGAAAACCTTCTCCCCCAGAGCCAGCTGTCTGTGCTGACTCCTATTTCAGTAGCTGCTTCAACGATCCCTGTCATTCTGCCAAAACTGCAAGCGGCAGATTACAGCTGAAACACGCATGCATCCTCTCATTATGAACCTCCTTGTTTTAGTTTTGTTAATTGTTATTGCTCTGGGTTTACAATCAAAGTCGACCGATTCATGCCGCGAGCTTCGGTGCGGTCCCATGCGACCGCTATTTTTCCTGAAGCCCGGTTTCACATAGGACAAGAGGAGGATACAACAAGAACAGAAATTTCAAAGAGTATTCCTTCACTGACCGTCATGTCTGTCGTCCATGCAAAGCTGTGAGAGCTTCTCCTTGACTTGGACCAGTTTGGACCAGTTGGGGTCTCTCGCGAGGGTCGCGTTGAGTGCACTGTCTGATCAGCTTGTTCACTGCGTCTGGAATGCAGGGTCTGTCGGCCAGTTGTATGCTGCCAGGCTGCGTCAGCATCTGCCAACATGCACACGGGGGAAACCTTCATTGTCAGTTTGTCTTAACCATCTTTGCAGGTGGCCGCAGTAATAATAATAATGAATACTTAGAGCGCCTAACCCGCAAGGGCCCTAAGAGCTTACTCGTTCTCTACAAATACATATTTGTCAAAATTCAATGCATACAACATGAATGCACGCGCACACGCACGCAAACACACAGACTCGCACACGCACGCACGCGCGCACACGCACGCGCGCACACGCACACACACACACACTCACGCACACACACACACATACACACACACACACACACACACACACACACTCACACACACACACACACAACCAGTCGCATATCAGGGCAATGAGAAGAAGAAAAGGTTTTTAAAAAGAAAAAGGTTTTCAAGGAAGATTTAAAATATGTTACAAATCAGGTCGTTGGAACCTCTTCACTGTCCCAGCCTGCAAACAAATCTCCGGGCTGGAAAATGCTCATGCACACACGCCCGCAAACAGAATGGTTTTCAGTCCTATAACAAGCCTACTTTTAATACTGTACATTTTGATGCCAGTCCTTTCGCACGCTAATGTGGATAAATATGTTTTTAAAGGCTTATGGATTTGAAATTTGCACTTTGTTGGTCATTTTTGTATTGTCAGCATGGCAGTGAAATGGTTAAAGCACTGGTTGTTCACACGGCCACTTTAAAGTGGTCTGACCCCAGAAGACAAAGCAAAAAAAAAAAAAAAAAAAGAGAGAGAGAGAGAGAGAGAGAGAGAAGAAACATATATAGTGCCGAAGCACGCACCTAAACATGAGGCGCGTCCACCCCCGGGGAAAAAAAAAAAGTTCTGTCTCGATTCAAATGATTTTAGGTTTGTTTGTGATGGCATAAGCAATGTGGGCGGTTATGAAAGAGACGCCTGATATAATCTGAGTTGTCTGTTACAAACTTAAAACTTATGAACATCAGTATATATGCAGCCAGGCAACCCCCCCACCCCTCACCCCCCCTCCCAATTCTTCGGATTCCCCCCCACACACACACACACCTCTCTCTCTCTCTCTCTCTCTCTCTCTCTCTCTCTCTCTCTCTCTCTCTCTCTCTCTCTCTCTCTCTCTCTCTCTCTCTCTCTCTCTCTCACCATCCTGAGGATGTCATCTGTGTCCATGGTCTGGTCATAGCTGGTGAAGGGCTGACAGCCGTGTGTCCACAGCTCGTACATCACACAGCCGGCGCTGTACACCATGTTCTTCTCCGAGTACAGTCCCTCGAACAGAGCCTCTGGTGACGTCCACCTCACCGGCACTGCGCCCTGATCACGTACTGAAATAAAGTCAGAAGTCTGCACTTCAGTCATGAGCCGTGGTCTGGTCAGTGACGTCACTCACCCTGGTCACGTACTGAAATCAAGTCTGAAAATCAGTCACGAGCCGTGATCTGGTGACGTCACTCACCCTGGTCACGTACTAAAATCAAGTCACAAGTCTGCACTTCAGTCACGAGCTGTTGTCAGGGGACGTCACTCACCCTGGCCACGTACTGAAATCAAATCACCAGTCTGCACTTCAGTCAAGAGCCATTGTCTGGTAATGTCGCACACTCTGGTCACGTGTCGGAATCAAGTCACAAGACTGCACTTAAGCCACGAGCCGGTATGTGTGTGTGTGTGTGTGTGTGTGTGTGTGTGTGTGTGTGTGTGTGTGTGTGTGTGTGTGTGTGTGTGTGTGTGTGTGTGTGTGTGTGTGTGTGTGTGTGTGTGTGTGTGTGTGTGTGTGTGTGTGTGTGTGAGTGTGTGTGTGTGTGTGTGTGTGTGTGTGTGTGTGTGTGTGTGTGTGTGTGTGTGTGTGTGTGTGTGTGATTTTTTTTTTTTTTTTTTTTTATAGCAATTATCATACGTCGCTCTTTTTTCTCCTTTATTTTTATTTTTATTTTTTATTGTTCGCAGACTTCAGAAAGTGATGGTAAATACGTCCGTAATGAGCCCACCTGGTCTGATTTCCATGGTGTTGTACATGGGGTCGTTTTCGTGAAACTCGTGACACAATCCCAGGTCCGCCAGCTTGACCACAAAGTCTCCGCCCGTCAGGACCGAGCACCGGGGCCCGAAAGACTGCCTGCGGTTACCTGCCCCTGCCTGCACCACCATGTTGTAGGCCGTGACGTCACGAGGGTCAATGTTTCGGGAGGCCAGAAACGTCAGCGCCTCGAGGACGTCCGTCATGACGCGGACCAGCACGGACGTGTCGAGCCAGAGCTGGGAGTTGCGATGGTCCAGCACGTAGGACAACAAACGGCGCTGCTGAACTTCCTCCGTGACGTAGAAGGGAAACGGGAGGAGCTGGTAGCTGTACATCTGCAGCAGGTATCGACATTTCGGGCTGAACTTCTTCAGCATGTTCAGGTTACGGGTGTGTCTCCGAGCTCGCTGAACGATCTGTTGCCGCCGGTGTGCGTCGTGCTCGTGGCATCCTGGGTGGCGAGGCAAACATTTATCCACCAGATCGCCCGCTAGGCAGCTCGCCTTGGGGATGTACATCGCTCCCTCCGCCTCTTTCTGGCTCACCGTGCACGTGAACGTCTGCCACGCGCAAGTCTCACGTGACTTGGCCGAGTCCACCGATTGGTCGCATGTGATTAAGCTGTCTCGATGGAAGCCAATCGACTGTAAGTTAGTTGCCATATACGACTGAGCAAGCGTATGGAGGGGCTGTCCGTCCGTCAGAAAGAAACAGTTGAAAGTCTCTCGTATTTGTTTCGAGACGCTGAAGGGAAGAAAAGCAATCTCTAGACGAAGACTGTCTCTGAGAGAAGGATTTGCTCCCTTTATCACAGTCAGTGTCAGATTGGCAATCAGCTGACTGTGTTTGCTGAACTGTTCGCCAACCTGAAGCTCATCTGAAAGATAATACATACATACATACATACATACATACATACATACATACATACATACATACATACATACATACATACATACATACATACATACATACATACATACATACATTTTCTATAGCGCTATTCCCCGGTGAGCGAGCTCAACGCACTTGTTCACATACATGCACATAATATATACCATTTACATTTACTAACATATCATATACAAGCAATCACATATTACATACTTAATAATTTAGTCTAATATAAAACAAGTACTTGTAAAAACAGCAAATAAAATAACCGTCATAAAACATAAACACGTTACAATAATTGAAAACAGGTACATAATTATAAAGCAGTGTACCAAGTAATTATTATAACTACGCTAAAGCAAACACACTTTGACTATTCCGCGTAACATCTGGCCAAACAGCATCTTTTCGTGCAGAGCAACACACACACACACACACACACACACACACACACACACACACACACACACACACACACACACACACACACACACACACACACACACACACACACACACACACACAAGCAAACAAACAAACAAACAAACACATACAAGCACAACAGACAGAGAGACTAGTGAGGGTTAGTACACGGGTGGTAGTGGTAGTGGTAGTGGTTAGGGAACTATTTTCTCTCGTGACGTCAGCGATTTGTGTGCGGATCAGAGGTCGAGGTCAGAGGTTACGAAGATTGTTTACCACATGACTCAAGTTTTTCGTCTACTGCTGCGTTCTCACCACAGTGAATTCGTAGGGATCATTTTACTTTATTTTGCTATGTAAACATTAAACTTTTACTTTTCTTTGTAGATTAGCATCGTATGCTTGTATGAGATTGTAATGTGTGTTGCTTTTGTTGATTTTATTGCTGTTTTAGCTTTACGATGCAACCCTGTCGAGCTCATTCGAAAACAAAATGGTGGACCGTAGCGGTGCAACTGACTGAAGTAACCAGCTGCCGCCGAGTGCCTCTTTATTGTCAGTTTTACGAGCATAACAACTACTTGACCAGTGATGCCACTAAAGACTGAATTGTAAAGTTTGTCACTGGATGAACCTTCTCAAGTGGCTCTTCTGTGTGAAGGGGCAAGTGTTTAGGTAGTTATATGTGAGACTTGGGCTCCGTTACGCTTGAGGCATGCGCACAAGCGTAAGTAGACATTCGGGTTGCGCCACTACCGCCACCACTACCACTACCACCCTTTGCGCCACTACCACCACCACTACCACTACCACCGTCTCTGTTGTGAGGTGAGTATAAAATGATCTGTTTTCCAGAAAACCGAAACTTTAGAGCACAATATGATGTCAGTTGCTGTTGCTTTATCAACTCTACATGTTCCATTTGTTCGTAAACAATGTGCTAAGGGGTCTGTACCTTCAGCAAAAGTTGACTTGAGGAGAGTGACCATTTGTCGGACAAGGTAAAAGTCCATGGCAACCCTTATCTCCTCGCTCAGTTTGTGTTTTCCGGACCTTGCGAAACTTCCATCATACAAGTCTTGCAAGGTCTTCAGCAGGCCGTGTCCTCGCTCGTGTCTTCCTTGGCGCTTCAACTGTCGACAGGGTAACAAGAAAGACAAATCATAGCATCTGTTAACAAACAATAAAAACTGAAGCTCGGTGTATTTGTTGTCAAGCGTTGAAAGTGTACACAGTATTGTGTAGCTTGTGTACGTTGACTTTTGCTCGATCTGTTAGATTTCCTTGTGGTTTTGTCAATTTTATATATATACTGCCCTGATAAGACCTGATGCTGTTGACGGAGCACTGGATGTTAGGAATCAACCAAGCTGTTAATCAGTGCGATAACTAATCACATTCTGCAGTGGCTTTTTCGAACTGATTAAAATACAGTGGTTTACTGCATAAAAGTAGCACGGGGGGAAAAAGAAGAAGATAATTTTCACATGTACGTGTTTTGGTGACAAGGGGTTGGTTGATGTTTTGGTGACAAGGTATTGATTGAATCGCATTGGTTTACGTGTTTTGGTGACAAGATATTGATTGAATCGCATTGGTTTACGTGTTTTGGTGACAAGGTATTGATTTAATCGCATTGGTTTACGTGTTTTGGTGACAAAGTATTGATTGAATTGCATTGGTTTACGTGTTTTGGTGACAAGGTATTGACTGAATCGCATTGGTTTACGTGTTCTAGTGACAAAGGTTTGGTTGAATCGCATTGGTTTATGGTTGTACGGTTTTTTGATTGATTGGTTGATGATCACTTATATAGCGCTATTCTCCGCTCTCTTGAGCAGACTCACTGCGCTCGCCTGTGGTTCTACATGAGTGACAAGCTTTTTATAGCGTGTTTTTTGAATATCCACCGAAGTGGTGTACTTAAGCGCTGGCATGGCTGGTGCCACTTGAAACTGCAGCCATCTCGGTGCAAGTTCTGTGTACACCATACAACCATGCACCATGTCACTTCATGCAAAGCCACATACGTAAGGTGTATGCGAGTTTAGCTGTAACCTGCCACCTGCAGTTTTGGCAGAATGACCGGGATTTTTTACGTGCTACTGCGGTAACACGGGGGTGGAACGGATACCGAAATTAGAGTCAGCACAGAAAGTCGACCCTGGAGAATAAAATTCTCCCGCCGCTCCTACAGAATCTGAATTGTTCGAAATAATCTGAAATAAACGCAACAAATTAAGTTTTTCCCGATTAGCTTGGAGATCGCATGATCTCTACAACCTTACAAAGAAAAGGTTTACGCTTGGTTGGTTGGTTGGTTGGTTGGTTGGTTAAACATGTCTAACGCCGAGTTGTCTCCGAAGAGGTCCTGGCGGGGACCGAGATCCCAGGAGGTTGGGGAAGAGGGAGACTATATCTAACGCTACACTGTCATCGGAGACAGAAGAAAGGAAGAAGTAATTCACACCAAAATAATCAGAAGAGTACGTGTACGTCACTGAAAAGGGTGAAGACGTTGACAATAACTCACCCCAAAATAATCAGAAAAGTACCTCACTGAGCAGGATGAAAATAATTCACCCCAAACACAATCAGAGAGTACCCCATTGAGAAGGGTGAAGACGTTGACAATAACTCACCCCAAAACAATCAGAAAAGTACCTCGCTCAGAAGGGTGAAGACGTTGACAATAATTCACCCCAAACACAATCAGATGTGAAGACATTGGCAATTATTCACTCCGAAACAATCACAAAGAGTACCTCATTGAGAAGGGTGAAGTCGTTGACAATACTTCACTCCAAAACAATCAGATGAGTACCTCACTGAGAAGGGTGAAGACGTTGACAATAACTCACCCCAAAACAATCAGATGTTGAAAGTAATTCACCCCAAAACAATCAGACGAGTACCTCATTTAGAAGGGTGAAGACGTTGACAATAATTCACCCCAAAACAATCAGACGAGTACCTCATTGAGAAGGGTGAAGACGTTGACAATAATTTACCCCAAACCACAATCAGATGAGTACCTCACTGAGAAGTGTGAAGACGTTGACAATAATTCACCCCAAAACACCTAATAAACGTCTAATAATCAGACGAGTACCTCATTGAGAAGGGTGAAGACGTTGACAATAATTTACCCCAAACCACAATCAGATGAGTACCTCACTGAGAAGTGTGAAGACGTTGACAATAATTCACCCCAAAACACCTAATAAACGTCTAATAATCAGACGAGTACCTCATTGAGAAGGGTGAAGACGTTGACAGTAATTCGCCCAAACAATCAGAAGAGTACGTCATTGAGACGGGTGAAGACTTTGACAATAATTCACCCCAAAACAGCTAATAAACGTCTAATAATCAGACGAGTACCTCACTGAGAAGGGTGAAGACGTTGACAATAATTCACCCAAACAATCAGAAGAGTACCTCATTGAGAAGGGTGAAGACGTTGACGACGAGCTCACAGAAGGAGGCACGCCCGAAGTCCGCCTTCCTCTTGGACCGCTCCTCTTCGCTGAACCCCGCCTGGCGCCACTCCTGGAAGGACGACGCCTCGTTGTCCAGCACGCCTTCCAGCCCCTCGTGGAACACCTGCACGGCCTTCAGCATCGTCTGCTTGAGGCCTTCGCCTTTGTTCTTCTTGCCCTGCTTCTTGCTGACGGCCAGGGCGGACCACTGGTCCTGGCTGGGGTGGGGGCAGCGGCTGAGGAGGGCGGAGAGGGCCATCAGATGGAGACACGTCATCGGCAGAAGGTTGGGGTTGTTGTCAGACAGCTGCATCAGCGCAGTCTTAGAGCTTCGGGCCACTTCCAGCAGCTGGTCTGTCACGGACATGTCCTGGCTGTGGACAGGAATCACACAAGAGAACGACAAATTCGTAATTTCGGCACTAGACACTGGACACGCCGCTACTCTGTCTCTATCTCTGTCTCTCTCTGTCTCTCTCTGTCTCTCTCTGTCTCTGTCTCTCTCTGTCTCTCTCTGTCTCTCTGTCTCTGTCTCTCTGTCTCTGTCTCTGTCTCTGTCTCTGTCTCTCTCTCTCTCTCTCTCTCTCTCTCTCTCTCTCTCTCTCTCTCTCTCTCTCTCTCTCTCTCTCTCTCTCTCTCTCTCTCTCTCATCCGTCCCCACCGCCCAAAAAAGGAAGAAAAAAAGGAGCCGAGACTTTCTTTCTAAACAGATCCTCCACCCCAACCCCACTGCCCTAGACTGCTTCGCTACGAACCGCCCTGCTGTACAATGTACAATGTATAGCAAGATGATACCGCTCGTGGTTGAGGAGCTCAAGGCACACACTTGTTTGTTTGTTTGTTTGTTTGTTTGTTTGTTTGTTTGTTTGTTTGTTTGTACGCCCAGTCAATCAGGACGATTTCTGGACTATGATTGGCATGGAAAAATGCCAAGGGAGGGGGGACGGATTAGAGAGAGGGGGGAGAGAGAGGGAGAAAGAGAGAGGGAGAAAGAGAGGGAAAGAGAGGGAGACAGAGAGAGAGGGGGGGGAGAGAGGGATAGAGGGGGAGAGAAAAGGGAGAGAGAGAGGGGGGGAGAAGGAGGGAGGGAGGGAGAGAGATGGGGGGAGAGAGAGGGAGACAGACAAGGAGAGAGAGAGGGGGAGAGAGAGGGAGACAGAGAGAGGAAGAGAGAGATGAGGAGAGAGAGGGAGAGAGAGAAAGGGAGAGAGAGGAGGGAGAGAGGGAGAGAGGGTGGAGAGGGAGGGAGAGAGTCAGACAGACAGACAGACAGACAGAGGGATAGAGAGATAGGGAGGGGGAGAGAGAGAGCGGGGGAGAGATAGGGGAAGGGAAAGAGAGAGGGGGAGAGAGAGAGATGGAGAGAGAGAGGTCACATAGACAAAAAGACATGTGAACAGGGAGGTGGGCCTGGGCTCCCTATCCCATCCTTCCCACGTCCCTGATAAACCCTGCGGTTTCTGTGGACGTAAAACACAATGAGAGAAGACAATGGAAACTGCAGAAGAAGAATCAAAACAAATGCAGCTTGTGGAATTCTTAATGGAAGAAGAATATAAGTACCTGTTTCGAAGATCCAACAGTAGCGTTTCGAGATGAGAAATGGCCGACGACTGATGTTCGTTGACCTTGAGGAAGGAAGCAAGGTCGCAGAAGTCCTTTCCGTCAACAAGATTTGGCAACACTTTTTGCACTTGTTTCCGCAATTCTGCACGTTTTTCATCGTCATTGTTCTTCTGTAGCTCCTCTAGTAAAGTCTTTGTGTCGGTCAATGGAGCTAGTTGGGAGTGAAAAGTAAAATGAGATTAATATTTTAACCACTTTAACT